>QLSS01000007.1:2140901-2279296 GCA_024372645.1 Trichomalopsis sarcophagae
GAGAGAGAGAGAGAGAGAGAGAGAGAGAGAGAGAGAGAGAGAGAGAGTGGCAGGCGCCGAGTATATAGACTTCTCCCAACTTTCTCTGTGTTTGGTAATCTGAGAAATTACTTTGCCGCTGCTGCTCCTGGCGCCTGCTGCTTTTCACTCTCTTTTTCTACGACTTTTATACTCGATTTTCTTTCCCTTTTCCTCCTCATCTTCCTCGCGGCATCAAACTGTTTATTTAATTAAAAACTCACGCGAGAAATAGAGCCAAGATTTTGTTTGCTATATCCCCGTCCAAAGTTCCTTCACTTATATCGTTATTACGTTTCGCCGCGTTGTATACTCCGCGGACGCGTCGGCATCCGAGCGCCGCTAAAAACTCTGCGTGTCACACGATACACTTTTGCCGTCAGCGAGTAATTTCGCGGAAATATTCGCTAATCCCGCGCGAAAAAAAGAAGCTTAAATCTCGTGTTTTCAGCCAGCTAGCAGTAAACCAGAGAGAAAGATACAAGGGAGAGTATAAGCCGCATTTTTTCGCGTCACTAGTCTCCCTGTGTAAACACAGCGGAGCAGACGTCGCAGCAGTGTTCTCTCTCTCTCTCTCTCTCTCTCTCTCTCTCTCCCGTCTTTATTTACTCGCGACAAATGCCTTGCGCGCGAGCAAAGTTCCGAGTACGTCCGATTTGCCAAGAAGTTTCCTTTCTTCGCGGCGTCCAATCCTCAGGGAAGCTCGCGAGCTTGACAGAGCCAGAAGGGAGAGAACAACGTATAAGCTTCGCACTGCACAAAGTCTCGAGAAGCGCTTTGCCGCGAGGATTTGGATTAAAAGGAAAATCCTCGATTACTTACTCCACTCAGCTTTCTCTGTTTTTCCTCTAAGGGAGAAATTATCGGGCTGCGAGAACCTCATGTCTATATCCCTGATAATAAAGCGCCGCGAGGAAATCATAACGCAGCTCGCGCGCGAATTGCCCCTTTTTATCGCTCGCGGTGCACTCCATCGAGATCTGCAGCCAGCTCTTTATTGGGGATAAAAAAGGGAGCATAAGGAGAAGCAAGTCTCGAATGATCATAACGGGAGGAGCGAGCGGAAACGAAATTCCAAAGAAGGAAGGGCCCGCAGAGCTGCATCGGGTTAAAAAAAGTAAATTGCCTCTGGAATTGCGCTCGTATATCCTTTAATTATAAAGCATCGCTTGCTCTTTAAACGTATATCTATACACGTGTATACTGAGAGTCGTTTATTTGCGGAGGTCCTTTTTCGTTCGGCAGAGGGAGAGAGAGAGAGAGAGCGGGGTCAGAGCGCGGAAAATTTCAATCGTGGCCAAAAACCTTTTTAACGCTCGCCTGAACCTCGTCCGCTCTATATATCTACTGCAATGCGCTCTGCGGTGAGCAGTGTGCTGCTCTCTGTAGCTCTATATACACACACACACACACACACATAGTCGTACAGCAGTAGCTCATGGGCACTTCGGAGCATCGGACTGTTTTATCCGAGTTGAGCTCGCGCAGGTTGGCCTGCAGCGACTTTCCCGTTGTTTCTCTGTTTTTCTTTCGCGCAAAGGGGCGACATCGTCCCCGGGCGCTTATAAAATCGATTCTCCTTTTTACCGCTACTGCTACGTACCAATACGTTCCGGATGTGCGATGATCCTCGCGATGACTAATACTTACTTGCTCGAACGCGATTTCGCGCAAGCTGAGAGATAGAATATTTGTTATTAAAAATTCACGAAGAGACGACGTATTATTGGAATTCATGACATTTTGCCAATTTCCCGCGTTTAATATATTGAAACGATGAGCTTCGCGTATGTGGAACTTGCATTCTGACGGATCAAGTTTTATGCTTCTGGAGCAGATATTCCGGAAACTCATGTACGGAAAATGCGATCCGAAAATAAAATCGAGATAATACAGATGGAAACTTCGTCGGTGCATTTTGAAAAGCTCGAAAATACAACTTTGATGTCGCAAAGCTGTACCAACGATCGAAAAGCTCTCATTAATATTCGACAATATTTATACGACACTTCGGATCACCGGCCCGCCAATTCCAGGAAATTCCTTCCAAGAAAAAGCTCGTCGTTTCGAAATTAGCTCGCTTAAAAAAACATCGATTAATTAAGAAGCACTTGCTCAAGGAAAAAAGAAGCTTGGATGAATTCGGCAAAAAAGCTCGCCCGCTCGCCTCGAGATCTACTTAATTAGCGAAGTACACGGGCAGTCGAATGCGAGGGAATACAAAAATAACAAAGAGGCCTCGCGGGCCTCCGCCGTTGAAAAGAGTGGTGGGAGCGAGTCGCGCATGTGGGTGTGCAGTATATAATACAGAGAGGAGCAAGTAGCCTCGACTACTTTTCAGCTCGTTCACCGGTAGCGCGCGGTTAGTGCTTCATGAATTTTGACAAAACTCGCGGTTGTACATAAAAGCGACGAAAATTTCCTCGCGAGAATATTAAAGGGCTCCGGCATCCCATTCAGGCATTTCCGCGGTTATATGCATCAGGTGCGCAGCCTGTCTGTCTGTCCTCTTCTTTCCTCCCCGCGCGAGCTTTCACTCGAATTCTCATTTTCCTCGCTCGCTCGCTCTCGTTTTACGATCTTTCATTTCACAAAGCTACGACTCTGCCTCTCTCACCTGCTCTACTATCTCTTTTTCGCTAGTCCGACTTGCGAGAAAGCTCTCCTGCATATATACACACTCGAAGAACGTCGGCGGATCTCAAGATTTGCGAGTTTTCCGGCGATTAATTCGCGCATCGCGTGTGTTCTAATTAACCTTTCACGCGGCAAACATCGTCGCGA
The DNA here is from genome assembly GCA_024372645.1 of Trichomalopsis sarcophagae. Taxonomy (NCBI): domain Eukaryota; kingdom Metazoa; phylum Arthropoda; class Insecta; order Hymenoptera; family Pteromalidae; genus Trichomalopsis; species Trichomalopsis sarcophagae. Next base: position 2,143,704 of record QLSS01000007.1, read on the forward strand.
ACTTTTTCAAGACGCGCGGCCAGGACCAATTTACATTTAATCGAGCGAATTCTCAGCTCTCTCTCTCCCTTGCCGCGGCTCTTGCGAATTCACGAGCTCATTTTCGCGATCCCAGCACTTCGCAAGCTCCAACTTTTCCATTAAGCTCTCTCTCTCTCTCTTGCCTCGATTTTATTCCCCGCGTCTTTGTCCGAAGAAGCAGCTCGTTTTCGCACATACGCGTCAGCGTAATACACGTACAGTCTATATCTATATAAGCCTCGATTCTCCCTCGGTCCTCATTAATATAGACGTCCTTTGATGAGAAGCAGGGCGGATCAGCGTCGAAAAGCTTTCTCTCCATGTAGTAGCGCACAGAGGAGTAGTTGCGTGCCAATACCATTATCCTTCGATATCGCGTTCCTGCATATATAGATATCCAGCCGCGCGTGCATTATACCGTCAAATTTTGCTGGCGACGCGAGTAGCGTCCCAGATTGTTTGCCCGGAGTTAGCTGTATAAGGCTCTCTCTCTCTCTCTGCGCTCGCGCGGATTATTATGCATCTCTCTCTCTCTCTCTCTCTATCCTCGAATTCGGGCAGAGACATCATTATTTTAATAGCTATCGGACTCGGGCGCGGCGGGGGCCGCTTTATCCTTCCTTCATCCTAATTCGGATAAACTTGATTTATTTATCGTCGCCCACAGACACGCACACACACGTACACATATATATTACGCGCTGCAGTAGTAGTAGTAGGATTAGAAATGCTCCGCGAGTCCGTTCGAACGTTCGGAATATGCATTATACACTGCAGCCCTACTCTGCGATGAGAGTTCGAATTGTGCGCGCTTTTCTCTTATATGTACATGGGCGGGGATATATTCCGCGAGGCTCGTATATCACATCGCACTATACGCGAGAACTGATAGGACTGAATAAAAGAAGCCTTCGCGAGCGCGAGGGAGTATAAGGTAATACGTGTCGCGCTGCAGCGGGCGAAACGTGATAAAAGAGAGCACAGGTGTAAAAATTTATGCCGCGCGTGCGCGCGCGCATCTGCATAAAATGCGTTAAAATTTAAGCTCGCAAAGCGCTCAGCCGTCATTCAATCTGATTTAAACGTCAGCCTCGCGCTCGCGAGTTTATTTGATTCTTCCACGAATATATTTTTCTTTCGCTGAATTTCACGCGCGCGTGTGCGTAGAGATAATAAAAAAAGCTCGCACAACACGCGGGCTTTATCGCGTGTAACGATGCTAAACGCTCGCGTCCGCGATTACAGTCGAACTTCGTGTAGCACAAAAAGCTTCTCGTAATATAAACTCGTCGAAGCTCATCCAATAGATTTACGCGTATATTCGTGACATATATAAATGTTTCATGCGAGAGGGCGCATATTAAAATTGCTAATACCCTAGCCCCGCGCTTGCGCTGCAACGGCTGACTTTTAATGAATTTCACATGGCCGTCTTTTTTGCCGTTGAATTTCTCTGCGGCGCTTCGCGTGTATGCATGTATATATGTATACAGCTCTCTCGGATGTATAGATAGCGGACGGAGGGGAGACAAAGCCCGAGCGCTTGCGCGCATGCTTTAAATTCAGGCTATAATTCAGGCGCAAGCCTCGTCGGCGATTCGAATCTATGTCAGCCGAGCGCGATGCTCTGACCTTTCGCGGAATAAATGCGTTGTCCTCTCCCGTGGGCTCGAAGACAATGATACAGCTGTGCTGCGGTGAGAAAAAAAAAGCGTAAGCGCGAATATATCAACAGGCGAGAGTTTAATTCATTGCGGTGCGGATGTGCGAATTTATAATTCTAGGAGACTGATGGGTCAATTTATTGACAAGATATCGTTGAGCTCTAAACCGATTGTTGATGCAGCCTCGGAATACAATATCCGCGTGGGATATAACGACGTTCCGGAAATCTCAGCTAAATCAAGGGTAACGCGATATTCCACCGTGGAAGCCTAGATCGATCATAACCCGAAATTCGATAAACTCTTTCGCGGTGTTCGTTAATTCGGTCCAATAGATAATTAAATCTCCGTCAGAATACACACAACGGCTATTTAGAACATAAAATTCATTTGTCCGACGTGCTCGATGCTCAATCAATTTCCGAGAGCGAATACGAATTAATTAATTGTCCCGTGTTCACGCACGTGCGCGCTCGGGCGCCTAAAATTCATACCGCTGGCTGGATTTTTTCATATTCTATAATTAACCTTGATTCGCCGCGCCAATGAAAGACGGACAGAGAGATATCGTTATTTCGCACTGCAGCACACTTAATTGGCGCGCCATGTAAACGTTTGCGCGCAGCTCCAATCAATTAATTTCCGACTGACCGAGCTCAACTCCTATTTGCAGTGCAGCTCGACTTTTAATTCCCTCCAATTAATTATACCCATATCCACTGTACACACCTAAGAACGTGTAGATTTGGCTGCGCAGGTGTGAACAGGTGAACAAAAAAAAAAAAAAAAAAAAAAAAAATTGCAGCGAACGTTTGAATCTCAAAAGCTCACACTTGCTCCACACCGGTGTGTATACGCATGAGCAGTCAGTAGCTCAAAGGTATAAGAGAGCAATCAACAGTGCTAGCCTGCAAATAACAGTAGCTACCCTATATACACTCGCTGCACTGCTCTCCCTCTCTCTCTCTTTCGAGTATCGATCCGCGAGCTTGCGTTTACCTTTGAGCTCGCGCGCGGAAGTCAAGCTCGCCTCTCTCTCTCTTCGATTCTTCGAGCTCGCGCGGCTGACATAAAAGAGAGCTTTTGCGAACAGAGGGGATGACGGCAAAGAGTTCCGGCTGCTCGAGTGAACCTATATCCTGTGGCTGTGCAAGGATCCTCCTTCGCCCTGTGCCAGCTATATGCGCACACGTGTAAACAGACTCGCGCAAGTATAGAGGACTCAGCTTCGGCAGGAAATTAATTTCTAGGCGCATCGCCTAAAATGCACTCCATCAAAGCGAGAGAGAGAGAGAGAGAGAGAGCACAAAGCGCATTATAGTTCGGCCCGCATGACAATGAGTGCGAGTAGCACAACTCGCTGCATTACACGCTTGGCGATACGGAGCTTGGGCCGCGCGCACATCTGTTACTACCGCTCGCGCGCGACTACTCTATTACCGTTCCACGCTCCGCAGCCCGATGATTCATGCCCACTTTCTCACTCATTACGCTGTACTGGTGCGCTGCACTGCTGCTGTCCTCGTTTTCCAATTTAGATTAACGGAGTATAGGCGAGCGCGCGAGTTATTGCCGTCCGCGCGATGATCGCCTTTCTCGCTTTTTTTTTTTTTTTGCAAGCTAGAAAAAATTGAATTTTACCGCGGAGTGGAGAGTTCCCAGCTGGAATCGATGCGAAGTTATTATGCGCATCCTTTTTTACTAATGCATTCGCTGTATAGTAGCGTATCTCGAAAATTGCCGAAAGGAGCTATGAATATAACGCGCGGCTCGTACTCGTCAAAGAAGTCGCGAACGATGAATATACATTCGCTATTTACGTCCGAGCCACTATACAGAAAGGGTGTGTCGAAAACCTCATCTCTATCCCTCTTCCTCTCTGTGTGTATGATATAAAAGGGCTCGGACTAGCGTCGCGTGTTTAGTTAGCGTGCGCGCGTACACACCCACACACGCGCGAGCGACTCTTGAGTTCGTTAGTCATTAACGCCTCGCGGTTAGCGGGAGCTTGCGCGCAAGCGGCAAAGGACTCGTTAGCGCGAGAAAATCCCCTCCTCGGGGAAATCGCCATCGCCGCCGGCTTTGTGTCTCTCTGCTGGAGAAAGTGTGTGTGTGTATGCGTTTATACACTCCGCGCGGAAAGCAAGACCCTTGCGATGCATTTCGTGGGCAAACATTATCCCTTATTTTCGGAGATCTTTCGAGTGGGAGATCGAGTTTATTCTGAGAAGGAGAGGATTTTTCTTATAATTTTGAATACGCTTCGTGTATGAAAAAAAAAGATCTCGTTGCTGTACGTTGAAGTAAGACGATTTATAAAGCTTCATTTTTAGCGTCGATCGCAATAATTCACGTATCGACAAATATACACGCGAATGTAGGTTACTCGCGCGTGTTATCGAGGTATTGAAAAAAAAAATGTATATACCTGCTTCGCGTTTCCATTTTAATGGCACGCGCTACTTTACGAGGAGTCGTATAATACTCCCTCTCTCTCTCCCTCTCTCTCTCTCTCTCTCTCGCGAACGCGTATAATAATTCGGCAACATTAACGATCATGAAACAGCCGTATCAAATATCAAAATTTAACTCTCGCGATAAAATGCGCGCGCGCGGCAACGTCGCGTTAATAAATATATATATCGTTATGCCTTCTCATCGCGGCCATGATTATACGCTCGCAAGCACAGCCGTACACAGTGTGTATACGGTATAAAGGTATAAAACGAAGGAGAAAAGCTCGGCAGTATAAGAAAAGCCGAGGAAACGGGCGACAATTACCTCGTAAGGAAGGTGATCAATAGAAACATGTAAAAAGCTCATTAAACTTCAATCGCCCGCTCCGAGAGAGTATACTATACAGCAGTTCGCGCCATAAGCCAGCTTCGCAATAAAAGATAATGTTAATGGAATCGAAGCAGAAACAATAGCGCGTAATTTCCGCTCCGCCGCGACAACGACGCTGAGTTAGCTTCGCTCCTCCTCCTCTTTGTGTATCTTTCCCTCTCTCTGTGTATACATATAGTTACACGAATGCACCTTGGGTGCATCGAGCTCAATAGCGTCGTCGTTTGATTCGCGCTGATTTTCAAAGGCCATTTCTCTCGCGGCAATAAACAAAAGCCGTCTCGAGATACTCGCCCTAATCTCGGTTCGTCGCTCATTAGCAAGACGTGTATACTAGCCGACGTCAAAAGATACTTGCTCTCGTTCTCCTCGTGTCTTAGCGCACGTTTTCGCTGTTGCAAAATTGCAGCTGCTTTCACTCTCTCGGCTTTTAAAATTGAGTTTTCAAACTACTGCTGCGAATAATATCCGTGAGTACAGCGGCGATGACGATTATAAAAATGAAGAGAGCCGCTATCGAACTGTAAACAAAGCCGGGGTATACTCAGCCTCGGTTACATCAGCGAAACTTGGCGCCTCGCCGTCGTCTAATACACTCTTTATACGTAAGGCGGCGACGTCGCGAAAGAACACGGCAGCAGCTACTGAAAAAGCTCGTCCGGCTCATTTGCTGGAAGAAGCTTTTCATCCCCCTGTTATAGCTCGACGAATTTTAATGCCGCCCAGCCTCGCGCTCCATTGTGTCCGCGACGGGGAGCTGAGAAATAACAATAATAGCCTGTTAAAAGCCGACGTCGGAATATTTCACTTTATGCATGCGCAAGCTCCCTGTCAGCTTATGCGCGTATAGGGGAGAGGAATAAAAAACGTCAAGATTTGCGCGAAGCTCTCGCATTCCCTTGAATTAGAGCTTCTCTCCACGACGCGCATTTGGAATGAGCACAGCGTACAATATGCGCAGCTCGCGCGAGGATCGATAATAAACATAAGCTTGCGGAGCTGCCGCTGCTGCTGCTTCCAAACGGTTAACCATTACAATTACTCGCAGTGTCAACGAGACGTCCGGCGCGCCATTTATCGTCGCCGTAGCAGCAGCAGCAGTAGAGCGCTGGTATTATTTGTGGCCAGCCGACAAGACAAATATCGCCCAGAGCAAACACGGAGGACGCACGCGAGCGAGGAAAATTCAGCGCGACACCTCTCTGCCGATTTCCACCGAGAGCTACTGTGCCGCTGCACAAAAGACGTAATAAGGGGATTATCCAGGGCGATACGGATTATGCTAAACGCCTCGTGGCAGCTCCTGCTGCTGTTTATGCACACCTACACACGGCCCACTATCTTCCGATCTCTCAAAGCTCGAGTCCGACTTTCGAGCTTTCGCATCAAGCGAGCTTTTTCTTCTGATGAATCTGCATCACTGCGCTGCAGCTTAAAAGCTCTCGTATATTGTCTTGTATATACCTTATACCATCTGAGCCGAGCTCGCTGCGGCTACACTGTCTTTCTTCTTCTTTCTTTTCTCGGCCAAATGAAACGCTTCTTTCACACGGAAAATTGCTTCTCACTGTGCGGAGCGACGCTTGGAATTGCTTGGTTACCTACCGCTGTAAAACAATCTGGAGCGCGGGCGCTAGCGAGACTAACGTGTGTGCGAGCTTTTTTGCGCCGAGTAAGCAGCACCGGTTATTCTTGTCGAATCCTTTCTCTAAGCTCATTCCGGCTAATGATCAAGAACTTTATTTGCGAGCGCTGGCTGCGCTGGGAATTCCGGGGCAAAAAATATACTCTCTACTCGCTACTGTGTGGGTGTGTGCCTCTGCTTTTCTGCTTCTTTAGAGCCCTTGAAAAGGATTCTTCGACTTATATGTAGGCGGTGATCCCGCGGCACGAGGACTAGTTTTTACGAGCTTTTTCTTCTCGCGATTTTGAAGGCAGGCACTTTTACGTGGAAACTTGCGGGGAGGAAAAGAGAAAAGGTTACTTTTTTTGTAAGTCGTGGAGGAGAGAGAGAGAGAGAGCTGCGAGGGAATTATTTTAGGAACGCGAAACGATGAGTCAATTTTATTGTTTGCGAAGAAGAAACGTTAAAAATGAACGATTCGAAAGTGTGACGGAGATGTATTTTAATTGAAGCCTCGCAAATCTTTCTCGTATTCAATTGGGTAGAAATAATTTCTAGGGAACGAATTAAATATTCTGCAAAGTTAATTCTCACTTCAGAAAGCAATCGAGCTACGGTTAATTGATCAACTAAACGATGAACCTCTGCCTTCCACGGTAACGCGTTCAAAATACCATACAATGGTTCGACACCCAATTCAGCGCCAAAATCCAGCTCGATCGACTGCAGACGATCCCCAGCAGAAATAAAAATAATCCCATATATCGAGCCGTATAAATAACCAGCAAAGACCACAGAGATTCGTCGAGCAGCCGGCAATGCGGCACATAAGGCTCTCACTAAAGATCAATAAACATGGCATTTCGATCTATAAAAAACTCCCCAAGGGGGAAAACGCCGCAAGAGCGAGTGTCGGACTACTAGACTCGGCCTCGCGTCGCGTCTTGATAAAGCAAGTGGCCTTGCTAAAGCGGAAGGCCGTCAACGGCAGCAAGAAGGGCTCTCCCGAATTCCCTAAATACCGTAACTTTTTTCTCTTTCTTCTCACTCTCTCGCCGAGTAGTCCGTTCGCGCGCGATCGCGATAAGAAGGGCCATTACGCCGTCGTCGTGCGGCCTCCCTTCTCTTCGCATCCCAGCACTTGAGCGGATTAATAGAGATTTATTTATACCAGTGAGAGAGAGAGAGAGAGAGAGAGAGAGAGAGAGCTGCCGCCGCGACGTCCCGAGAAATTGTTCGCACGCCTGCACGACCGATCGCGTGACTCTCCTGTACACACACCCACACAGCTTATACACTATATATACCGGTAACCTGCGCCGCGCTTATCCCCGGCGAAGAAAAATCTTCGGCGAATGCCGCATAAACGAGCTTGATATACGCGCATTAGACACTCTGTACGCGTGTGTGTATATGTTATATATATAAATATATGTGTATGTGTGTGCCGGAAGCGAGGGTGGAAACGGGAGCGCGCGGAGAAGGTAATCCCTTCCACTCAACTTCGTCATACCCGCGCGATCGACCGCTTTAACGACCCTCTCCAGCGGGAGACGGTACTGCTGCTGCTGCTGCTGCTGCTGCAGCGCAGGGTCGCCGACCCGGACAAGACACTTTTTATCCGGATGCAAAAACTCGCGAGCTTTATTGTGAGCGCACTCTCTCTCTCTCTCTCTATACTCCTAGAGCTTAACTGTTCCCGCTCGAGCGTATATACGACGGGATTCTTTGAAAAATTAGGAGGACGCGCTCGCGGTATACGCGTGTGGCTATATGTACATATTTCTGAAGAGCTGAATCGAGGCCATGCATTATACGCTGTCAAATTCCGAGAAAGCTGCTCGATGTGTGCGTATATATGTAAATAAAATTCCAACTGGGCTATGCGCGGCTGAGGGAAAAAAAATTAGTAAAGCGCCGCGATATAATTAAAATAAATATATATACGCGGATCGACGCGATAATTAATACGGGCCATATATTATACCCCCGTGTTTCCGCGATCGAATTGAATTGTCGAGAGGGAGGACACTGCTGCATGCGCAGACCGTGTATATTTATCTTCGCGCGAGATCTTCGCTGCGAAAATATACCGAAAATAATCATCGACGGCTGCGTGCATTGTTTGCGTTCGGCGATAATAAGCGAGCGAATCGAACGTCAACGCGGAAGGAATAATATTCGGACCTCTATAACTAATTTTACGATGAAAAAAAAAAAAAGAAAATTCGCCGAGAAAGGGGAGTAGGAATATATACACTCGCGCCTGGAAAGAGTTCGGAGAGAGATGGCGAAAGTGCGCAGGGCGAAGTTTCGCGAGAAGCGCGAAGGATCGTTATTTTATGCGAAGTGTTATCTTAACGGAAAAGCCAAGTACTGCTAACCCCTGACGCCGTTTAAAAGTTGCGACGGCATATATAAACTTATCTAGCAGTCGCGCGACCTCGTGAACCCCCTGGAAAATTGGTATTAATTTCGTGATGAGCTGCTGCTTCGCGCAGATCTTGTATGTGTCGAGAACCTCGTGTGAAAATCAGTGGAAGAGGAATCGTTGAGAGCCGATCCTCGAGATTCTATTTTCGATTACGACACCTTTGGCTTGGAAGGTACGACGACGATAAGATACGCAGTGATTGGGACGATGAAAACGTCGAATATCGCCGGCGAGTAAAAATATGCCTTTTGTAGTTGTAGGCTATGAATAAGGTCGGATCGACTATCTAAAATTGAATCATCCTCGCGATAACCAGATTTTAATTATCGTCGGGGCTGGATTTTCTTAGATACGCGCGCGATCTACGAAGTGACATTCCCGCGGCTAAGTTTAGCGCGGTGACATCAAAGATAGAGATGCGATGAAACGCGATATTTGCGTGTCGTATTTGATTTAGAAGAAAATTAATCAACGAAACAAAGGTGATTTCGCTGGCTGGAATAAAAACTCATAATCTGCGCGAATTTTTAATCAAAAGCACTGTACCGCACGACAAAAATGGATACTTCGTTGTGGATTATTAAAAAGTTATAAACGGCGAAATTTCAAAGACTTGCGGTTTAGGAGAAACTTTCGGAAAATCTTTTTACGTCGCCAGATACATCCGCAAAGCTTCTTTCGAATAAGATTTGCATAAGCTGGCGCGTAAATAAAATTTTTGCCATAAACTCGATTTTACATCTGCTACTTGGCTTATAATGTCGCAGTTTCATCGTGCGCTTGATAAAATACCCAAAGCGCGGCACGGATTTAAATTAAATCGAATGTTCCCCCAGTGGATTTCGAATGAATCCGTATCAGCGAGTATTAAAAGTACATACCTAATGCAATTTTCCGTTCTATTCGAGCCTGCTTACTCTGCCTCACAGTCTGACAGAGCTGACGTTTCGAAATCTCGTAAACTTTTAAAACTCATCCAATATCCTGCAATAACTGTCGCAGTGGCGCTAATGATAATTCATGAAACGAGCTACTGTAACAATATGATCAAGGTTTAACCAGTACATCCGTTCCACTGTGTTCCGATTCAGAACTGTATCAAAGTTCCGATTGATGTACAACATTTAAACAACCGAGTCTCGGGAACTTCAGGGCCGGCGTCCAGTTATCTCGCGGAAAAGCTCTCTCGCGCCTCGTACACCGCGGATTAGGCCGTATAACAGGTTATTTACAGCCGAATCGCAATCACCATCGTGCGCCCTTAGTCATTCGATCCCGACGCGCAGTCGTCTTTCATCGAAAACTCATTTTCTGCCTCTCTGGCCTCTTTCTCCCTCTACTTTTTTTCATTAATACTTCCGGGGATATAATAAACTCGCCTTCTCTCTATCTCTCGCTCACTGCTCTCGCCCTTTCTCAATTTCTTATCTACTTACTTTCTCGCGCTAGCTTCTTCTCTCTCTTTCTCCCTATCTTTCTTTTAACTACTAATAGTCTTAAGGGGGAGAGGCGAGCCGCGCTCGCGCTTTATTTTTCCTTTTATTCCTAGCCGCACGCTCGAGAATCTCCTTCCGCTTTTTCCTCCTTTCCTGCGCCACTTCGGCTTCTTCTTTCTCGCGAAGCACCGCGACTCTTATCTTCCGTGATTTCTGACGTTCTCTCTGCTTTTTCCACTGGCTCTATATAATATATACACTCGCGCTCGTTGCGGTGTACACGCTTTCGTCCTCTCGATTTCGTTCATTTTATCTTTCGCTCTCTCCCTCCCTCTGCAAGCTCTACTCGCGCATCTGCTTGAGAGGCCAAGGGTTGAAGCAAAGTTTTTAATATTTTCTTGCGCGCGCGCTTGTTACAGTCCGGGAGAAATGTATCAAAAATTTTATTTCATTGCGGTTGTAAAATACCCCAGACGGAAGCTCGTTTCGCTGGAGTTATTATTATCATCGCTCAACGTCAAACGTTGTATATTTTTGTGCGCCTCAGACGCTGCTCCGTAAAAATGTAATAAGCTTCGCGTCTCGTATCGTCTGCGAAGCTAAAGGCTGTCCGCTCGATTAAAACCGTTCACATGCGATAATTTCCAAACTGGATCGCCAACTTCGAAAGCACTGAAATAATAGCGAACTGATTATCGAATGCGCATAAGCTACGCGAGCGTCAACGCCGCCTATATCTATAGCTTGGAATCTCGTCTGGACTTTTAATAAAATCTCAGCCTCTGAATAGGCAACGTCGCGTCATAGACGTTGATCGATCGTCGCGTGAGAGCAAGATATAAGAGCATCAGCAGCAGGATTCAAAGGGAGAGAGATACGAAATTGTCAATTTAGAGTGATGTTTTGGTCGTCAAGCCAATAGCTGCTCCTCGTCTATCTCTGTGACCTCACTCGCTCGAAATCCCAGAGGGACTACGTCGCAAAGGGTCGCCCCGAAAACGCACCCTCCACGACCTCCTCCTCCTCCTCCTCCGCAGCTCTTCTTTATGTAAATGTTCTTTGAGTGTATACAAAGTCCACACACACATAGCCTCGTGTGTATCGAGGCCGAGAGCTGAAAAACAGCAGCGGCGGAGAATCTCTCTCCTACAATTTTTTTTTTTTTCGGAAAAAGGGCGGAGCGGCGATTTCCGTATTTTTAAATATCTATCAAAATGTAAATTTTTTATCTATACGTCCGAGAGCTGGCATTTATTTCTCTCGGGCGCTGCAGCAGCCCTCCGAGTAAACTTTATGCTTTTCCTTTGATATTCACGATCAAACTTCACAGAGAGAAAGCAAGAAGACAAGAGACGGAAAAATAAAGAAAGGAGCCTCGCTTCGTTATCGAGCTTGCAGTAGCGGAGCTCTCTCGTGTCTGCAAAAGTAAATTATAAAAGTATAGAAACTCGCGGGCGATTTTCTCCCTTATGCATACATCTATATACCCTCGCGTAGCGTCTTCTTCTACCCTGATAAAGCTCGTTCGAGCTATTTAACGAACTTACGCTCGTTTACGATCCGAGCGCGCGATAAAAAAGTTTTACGTCGGAGAGCTTTTCGTGCGTGCGCGGGTGCGCGATCTACTGGAAAGAACAACGGTAGAGTGCGTGTACGTACATCAGGCGACTTGATTAAATTTTCAGTTATCAAGCTTGATCGACGCGGATATACGCGCGCGGAGTAAAAAACGATCGAATTTCCGGGTGAACCGAAGAAAATTCCCGGTGCACTCCTGTGGAACACACCGCACGATTGGCCGACGCGTGACGTGACGCCGTGCAATTAAACAGACCGCGCGCGGCGGCGAACTAGAAGCTATAAGCATAATCAACTATGAATAAACTATGCAGGCAAACATGTAGCCTGCAGAATTTCGTTGACGGGCTCCCTCCCTCCCTCCCTCTACTCTCGAGAGAAGGCCTCAAACTTTGGAATAGTCAGTGTATATACGTACACGAGAGTGCTGCAGCGCTGCCGGAGTTCGAACGTTCACTGGCTGTGACGTTTATTTGCTCGTGCGAGAAGTGGCTATGTAGCAACGCAACTAAAAAGCTCAAACATTGACTCGTGTAAGCGCGAATCATTTCGTTTGGGAAAATTATCGAATACTCATCGGCTCGATGAGAGATCTTGATCGAAATCGAGGATATTTATGTTAAGCTAAATTGGCAAAGTAGTAACAGTCCTGATCGTCCAGCCGATCGAAATCCGCAGTTTCATCCCTTGTTGCAAGCTCTGAGCGTGCAATTCTAATTAAAAATCTTTTTTTCCATTTTCCAGGTCTCCAGGAGTACAGGGATACTGTCGCACTTCGTCAATCTAAACATAGTGACGCCTGAAGCGTTTATACTGGGCAGCGAGGAGCACCACGTCGACGTCGGGTCTATAATAAACCTCGTCTGTATTATAGAAAAGGTAATCAATACTCAACGCACGAAACGCGTGAATTTTCATTATTCGCTCTATAGATGATGCGCGTATAACCTATACTCTTTCACTGCGTCACATGTGATATCGAAGAATCGCGAACTGGATCATCGGGAGCTTTTCAAAGGCTTGATTACATTTCAAAGCAGGGCTATTCTCGCTCGCGTTCGCGCCTTACGTATGCATGCGACGAACGTATACGCGACTGAAATTTTTCAAAGCTCGTGTGCTTGCAGAAGCCTCTTGACCCGAAGCTCGCGATATGTGCATAATCGTAAGATGTATGGGAGAGATCGAGGGACAAATTATGAAATTTTCAGCAGCTTCTCTAGCTTTGATGTCTCTGGGGAAAGCTTTTATAGAGAGATATTATTTTCGAGTGCTTAATCGAAGTGCTTTGTTGCCGACGGAGAAGCGTCTGGATTCGATCCGATTTGTACCGGGAATGGAATTCGAGAGATAAGTGGAATTCGCTGTATTTCGATGGCGCGCATCGGATTTCCTACTTTATTACGGAAATTAATGTTTGCCGATGAATTTGATCGAGTTTGCCGCGGACGGGGTGTTGCTGACGCGGGAGTAGAGCGTATACGCGACGTCGAGAAGAAGCTGTGCTACTTCGTTCCCTCGATGATATTTTATAGAATTGGGATGCACGGATTTTGAAAATTTTGGCGAATTAAGTATGGAATTTTGAATTAATTTATGGATTCGATCTATTCTCGAAGCCCGGGAAGCTATCTTATATTCAGAGAGTGAACACATTTATGGATTGCCGAAATTATCGATAAAATTATGCATGAAGATATTGTAAATTAGATTATGAAAATAGAACAACGGAAGCTCGTATTATTCTATTACGATATTAAGTTAATAGTTCGCAATTATAAATACGATTCGATTAAGTATTATCGGACGCTTATACTCGAAAAGTTGGCCAAAGGAGTGAAAATCAAAGCGTTACAGAACGCTACGTACACCGATGATTAATAATAAAAGTACATCGATTTAGCGCAAGCAAATGCACGTTCATTCGCAGCCTGAAAAGCAAGTGTATTTTTAGTTGCAAATCCGTGTGTGCGAACTCTACACTCGCTTAAGCCGATTATGCTAATTTGTTATACCGCGCTGAGCCGCGCTTTGGTAACGTATTTGTGGATAGATTAATTCAGATCCCCCTTGATTCAACTATCGAATGGCTCGGGCTATGCGGGAGTCGCGGTCGAGTTTGCGGACAAATGAATCAGAATTTTGCCAGTCGTATGTGTGTACAATTGATCGATTCGAGCGACTGCTATAACCTGTATACTTCACGTGAAAGCTCCGAGCGTCTCAGAGACAATCATCTACATCTCGTCTACAATAAAATCGACCACCGCGATTCCGCAATCGAACTTATTTAAAAGAGCCGAAGCTCAGGAAGAGTATAATAAGAGGTCAGATTAAATCGCGATGCAGAGACGAGGAAGAAGTTGGGGATGACGAGCATAAGGCCGGCACTGATTGGCATGGCATATCAATCGCGAGAGGCAGTGTCCCAGATTCTCCCGGGACACGTCGCAAATTAACGTCATCTCTCTCTCTCTCTTTCTCTCTGCGGCAAATTTCTTTCAAAAAGCTGCGCCCGATAATTAGATAGCCCGGCTCGAAATCACGAGGCAGCACTTCAACTCCTCTATATATACACCCACTCGCTACATAACCTACATCGCTACAATTTTTTCTTCTCTCGCTGCGGCAGTTCTCCGAAACTTCCACTCGACAGCTGTACATGCACTTGCTTTGCACGCGAGAAAAGAAATACCGCATCGAGTATATCGCGCCGAATGAAATCAGTGCGCGATGCTTCGATATACGACTCTCTCCCTCTCGTACACATACAACGTAAAAGGCTTCGCGATACGCGTGTAATAAAAGCCCATAGAGACGGCCGTCTGTACGTCGGGGAAATTTTATTGCTCTCTCCTGGCATATGCATAGAAATAGAGTCCAGAGGGATGACTTGTAAATATTATTGCCTCGTAAATTATCGGAATTAGCATGGTCAATCAGATATAGCGGAGGAGTAATGGTGGGGCCACACGAGACCGGGCAATATAGCGTCGGGGACAAAATCGTTGCGCCGCGATCATCATCGTTCGTCATCTCGCGCAAGCGACAAGTCTATTTCGCGAAACGTACACACACACACACACACACACACACACGAGCTTTCCTGAATAAAATCGACGAAGACGACGGGCGAGTGGTATATACAATCCCTCATTATTATTGCGCGCCGGCTTGTATATTATCGACCCACCCACGGGCTCGCGCGGCTTTAAACTTTTAATTGCTCGCGCGAGAGCGCTCGTCCGTTGGATTTTCAACTTGTTGCGCGCATATCCGCAAGAAGTCGATGATACTAAAAGCCGGCGCAGCTTTTCAATGTAGAACAGCCCAGGCGAACTGTGTCACGTACGTATGGTTCATTATGCCGTTCTATGCGCGCGTATTGGTCGTCGTGAGAGTGAAAAAAAAGGAAAAAACGCCAGTCGGCCGCGGCTTGAGATTATATTGTGCAGCACATGATGTGTGTGTGTGTGTATGTATAGAGCGAAGCTTCGGCCTATACGAATGACAAACGCCACTTGACGTTTTCCACAGCTTCGAAAATCCTTTGCTAAATTTTTCGAGAGATTTTTCGAGAGGGACTGTGCGCTGCCATGGTTTGGCGCTGATTGAAGTGTGCGCTGGGCGAGCTAAA
Organism: Trichomalopsis sarcophagae; assembly: GCA_024372645.1. Classification (NCBI taxonomy): domain Eukaryota; kingdom Metazoa; phylum Arthropoda; class Insecta; order Hymenoptera; family Pteromalidae; genus Trichomalopsis; species Trichomalopsis sarcophagae. The sequence goes on from QLSS01000007.1 coordinate 2,158,945, forward strand.
TAAAAAATAAAGCTCTTTTTTTCATGATGCCGTGTATACAAGGATATCAATATTGTCCTCGGTTACAGCAAACGTCATTGAGCGAGTTCAATTTTTATGTGTTCGTAGCATTGTACAACAGTATGGTTGCAGTGCCTATAGTATTTCGTCGGTTATATTGAAATACATTGTTGTTGCAATTCAATGAAAAATACGACAAAGAGTATGGAGGAATAAAATTGGGTATCTCTCTGAAATCCCGAGTTATGTACTCGCTTGCACGCGTAACCCGACCATGGCTGGCCAAAGCGTCGAAAGAAAGTCAAATTTCGATCGACGCACACTCCCGAGAGCCAGTTACATGTATACGTGTAATATATCCGAAGCCTGACTGAAATGGGTTCTCGCGACTAATGAGAATTTTATGCAAAGTTTAATGGGCCCGATCATAATTTCCTCAGCCGGAGCGACGGTTGGGCCGTCGCTCGCTCGCTCGCGAACTTGATCGCTGCTAGGCTTAATTAAGCCGCTGCCTCATTGCCGCCTCGCCTATATATATATATACATCCTTCATCCACTCGGATTACCGCGCGGATAGTGGCATTTCTCTGTAGTTGTATACATGTATTGTACATAGCGACGGCTTTCTTTCTGCTTTGGCTTGACGCCCGATTCGCCGACGCGATATTCTTTAGACTGATGCCAGATGGAGAAGGAGGGATTTTATTTTTGAATGAACGCGAGCAGAAGCTTCATTCTTGTGTTAATTTAGCAAAGTCTGCATAGTTGCCGATCGAGGCAGTTCTGAAATATCGCGTATTGGCTATAAAATTCTTTAGAATAATTTAAGCCGGAGTTATTGCTAAAACCGATATTTAATCAACGTTCTCGACTGTCAGCAAATACTACGCGAATTTCGCATCCGCAAAACTTGACTTCATTCAACAATTAATCGAAAATTATAATATCATCAAAATCGCGTTCTCTATATTAATTATATATAAAATATCTTGAAAGCCTGTCAAAATCAGCATCAGATCTCTATAAGCAAAATATCAGCTTATGAATTTTCAACGTCATCAGTGAATCTATTTGCAACATAATACAGCAAAGCTCATCCTAAATCCTTTTTCTCTCCTCTGTACCAAAAGTCAATCTCAAAACCAGCCAAAACCCAAATTCCCGTACGCTTAGCAGCATTAGCTCCGCGATAATTCGATAAATATCCGCAGGCGATAATCACGGCCGTTCGTCGTCTACTGCCCGCATTATTTTCTGCCTCAACGGCAAAGGAACGCTTTCATAGGCAATTAACGTCCCTCCGTACACGGCAAAATAAAAATTCTTAAAGCGCCTCGCGATGAAGCGAAATGGGTTAATGAAGCAGCTGTACACAAACTTACTCAGCACATATAATTGCCGATGCAAAGGCCAGAGGGTCACGGATTAGATGCCGAAAGAGCAAAGCGAGAGGCGAATTAAGGCTGCGCGCTGACCGAGAGAGAGAGAAAAAAACTCGCATACGATCTTGCAGGGAAGAAAGAGCGAGTTTGATTATAGGAATAGAATTAAACTTGGCGATCTATAATCTTTGTGTATGACGAATGAGGCGCTGGCCCATAAAAACGCGTCGATAACTATTAACGTACCTTTAACAGTTTATTCGATGAATATGGATTCACGATTAATAACAATAGCAGTCATAGCATGGGCAGTCCAAGAAACCGACCAAACAAGGCAGTTTTGGAATAGGCCGCACACACCGCTATATCTACGCTCGGCGTGCAGATTCTAATAGAGGAAATGAAAGCGTAATTATGCGCCACCTATCGCCAGAGATAAAGAAGCGGATGAAACGTACAATGGCTTTTCCGTACAAATGATCATCAGCCAAGTTGAAAAACGCATGACGTCAGCTTTCGGATAAAATCGAATCGAGAAATCGAGAGCTACGCGTCGACTTCTCAAGACTTTCCGAATGATTTACCTCGCGAGAAATCGGAATTGCTGTTCGAATCCTCGTGTATACTTAAGCACTAGATTGCACGTCAAACTGCTGAGTAAATGTTAACGCGTTATACACAGGACGCGCGTCGAGAGATTTTTCAGGATTTTAACTTTCCGCCCCGTCTCCGGGAGGGAGAGGTTTTTTGAGTTATGGGGGTCGGACTCGAGCTCGTTTTTCAGCTGCTGCACCGGGGCTTACTTAATATTTAGATACGCGGCGAGGGCGTTTTTCAGATTTATCGTTATCAGTAATTAGAGGCGGGAGAGAGAAAGAGCTTTATTAATTAGGGCACTAATCTCGAGTGAAAAATACTCAAACACGCGGTTGTTTACGTTGATTTTTATTTTCCTTTGAAATTTACAAGAGTGACCGTTAAAGCATTTGAAAATTATTTAGTAAAATTAATATCTGCTTTGACTGCTCGATTTTATCGTGTCGCATATTTGCTGATTTAATCCTGAGAAAGACTGTATTTAATTGCATGCGTTGCGTGTGTGCACTTTCTCGTATAATTATAATATATTTATTTGCCAAAAACATAATATTGTGCACAAACAGAACGCTATACGCGTAATGTCGTATATCATAAAATTATGGAATATATGCGCGCTCCGAAACGTAACAGGATTAAGTATTCGAGCTAATAAATCATACGATTATTTCTCCGCGAAAACGAAGGTGCAAAAAAAGCATCGTGATCATTTTACCAGCACATCCTCTCAAAATTCAAAATTTCTCTCACCAACGATACCAAAAGACGTCACGTTCGATCCTCAGCATCAGAGTTACAACGAGAGACGCCGTCGTCGGTCTCGGCACATAACAAGGGCCGAGTCACCCGCACTACACTCGAAGTAGCTCTCTCCCACTAGCAGTACCAGTAGTAGCAGTCGAGGCCTCGAGACTCCTCTCTCTCTCTCTCTCTTTCTCTCTCCCCTTGCACGGGGTAGGCGTCGAATTGCTAATCTCGGCTAAAGTCGCACAGCCCGGAGGTGTATCCGCTTAAGTGGATGTCGAGACAGGCTCGCTCAGCGCGACAGCGGCCCCGCAGGCGCTACACCTATCGACTTTCCCTTTCTCGATGATACGCCGCGTCAAGCTTCTCACTACGCGTCACCCCATATACATCAGTGGCTACGTATACACTTATATACACCGAAAGACTCTATACCGAGGGGAAGGACGCGGCGAAATTTTCTGCGCGAATCAATTGTTAATCCTGCGCGAGCTCGAGAGCTAGCCTTGTGGTGTGCATAAAGAAAAGCGATGAATGAATCGCCGCCGCGGCCGCGATGAATAATGTAAGCGGGGGCTCTTGACGCCGCTTGTACCTCAGAGGCAGTGGAGCTCGAGGGACTCTAGCACTCGTTGACAGGGGCTTTTGTGTACGTGTGTGGCGCGCGCGCGCGCATAATCGCGCGTTAATATAAAATGCCGCGGAGAGAAGCGAGTTCGGCCGTTAATTCTGCGCTGCGGCGCCGCTTTCATAATGCACGAGAGAGAGAGAGAGAGAGAGAGAGAGAGAGAGAGAGTCTAGCTCAAAGGCCCGGCACTCTCTCTCTCTCAACCCTTTCTCTCTCGCCTTTTTTTTTTAATCGAACAGCTCCGTAGCAGCAGCTGCGACAATTTATCAGGCTGAATGACGTTCATTATCCGAGCGGCGGATGTGCCGACACGACTCCGCGAGAGCTTTTAAAACAAAGCGCTCGCGCGCGCGCGAGAAAGAGAGAGCAGAGTTTTGTGAAAAATGGCGCGAGAGCTGCTAGGAGAAAGAGAGAGAGAGAGAGAGCAAACAATCTCCGTGAACCTAATGCGTTACACACGGCTGTTCGATCGATAGATGCGCGCCGCGGCAGCTGCTGCGACGGCCGGTAATTTCCTTTATACTTTCTTACTGTACGTGTATATACGCTGCAGAGCTTTGTTCGGAGATATTCGCGCGCGAATTATCCAACGGCCAAAATCGCCTCCAGACACAAAGACTATACAACACGGGGGGTGAGCTGTATAGCTCTGACGTATTATACGAGCGGTGACGTCCGACCTTTTTTTTCTCATCCCTGAGAAAAAGCTTCCGCCGACGTGCCTCGGATGGAATTAACAAGTTCGCGTGAGCCAGCGTCGAGTTTTTGAGCTTCAACGAAATCATCCAGTATATGTTTCGGGGCTGAATTCCACGGAAAAGTAATCGGCCGAGCTTGCAAGTCGAACTTTGCTTAATAAATAGTACAGGCGTATAATCACGCACTCGATAATTTAATAAGCACATCCATCAATCAGTCCTGACGAAGGCGAGCCAAGGACATGATCCGTTACGGCGATACACAATTAATCTAATGATCCCGCCGCAGCAGGGTGAGTGAAAAATCGACTCGAAAAATCATAACGGAGAGAGAAAGCTCGCTTCTCGGGGACGCGAAGCATTAGTCTCCCGAACGCACGTTTATTTGACGAGCTGAAGCGCGTAGGTGACCCCCGTCCGGTAAATACGCGCGAGCGGCATGTCATCCAAGGAAAGAGAGAGTAAAGTACATATATATATATATAACAGAGCTTTTCTTCTGCTTTTCTTTCCAGAGTCCGACGCCGCCCCAGTACGTCTTCTGGTACCACAATAACCGGATGATAAATTACGACGTTGCGCGCGGCAGCGTCACTGTACAAACCGATCCAGGACCAACACAGAGTCGACTCGAAATTCGCCACGCGATCGAATCGGACACCGGCAACTACACGTGCAGCGCATCGAACACTAAGCCTGCCTCGATCTTCGTTTTCGTCACTGAAGGCAAGTATATCTGTATATTCATAACTTGTGATCAAAACCGTTATACACACTCGAGGCCGGATTTCTATTTTGCGACGGATGAAAACTCGATTGCAAATGTATGTCGGCTGCTTTCAGAGCTTGAGTCGTGGTTGAATTAAGCTCTTGTAACGGCTAGCTTTCCAGTTCGTGTATACACGTGTATGTGTGAATGCACCTTCGAACTTGTTGTGTATTTGTGCAGCTTCGAGCATTTTTAGATGCGATCCGCGAGATGTATTCACCGCGCTTTCAGTATGATGATGTTCCAATTTCAATCATCAAATTCGATGTAGAGGGTGTATCTCGCTCTCGTTGCTTTCGGTAAGTTCAAAAATGCCGGTTTAACGGCTCGGCTCTCTTGGCACGGGTATCCCTCTGAGATAATTGAATATGATTATGTGATGCCCCTTGGCTGGTGCTTCGTATAAATAGGCTCTTCGTTTGCATGGATGCTTTTCAAAACAGCCTCCTCTAGTACGCGTTTAAAGATGAAAATTCAATCCGTAGAGAGATATTTCTAAAAACACGCTGTACGACTTGCTAATTATTTGTCTTACGGCACGATGGTCCAATCGAAGACATCGAATAACTCGAATAACATCCTCTCCCGTAATTGGCTTACATAATAAAACCGACGTAACTCCGTTTTATGAGAATTATTTTTTTTATTATTAAAATCCTTCGCGAAATCCCTCCGATCTCGGTTCATCTCATCGCGGAAGATTTTCGCCACTTAAGAAAATTGAGACCTCGCCGATCGTTAAACGATAATTATAAACTAGCTTTCTCTCTCTCTCTCTCTCTCTCTCTACCCCCATACAAGATTTATGAGTGCCTCGCTCGTTCCGATCATTAATTACACGCGACGGCGGGACGACTGCGCACGCAAAAAGACTCGCTGCAGTATGTACCTTATACGATCGATTAATTCGTAATTAGTGCCAAGGTCGCGTTTAAACGACTCCTGTGTGTGCATAGAAGTCGTACCTACTACTATGCGGCGACTGTGTATACGCAAGCGATGAGAAGATCGCTTCGGTAATTGAAATCAGAATTTCTCGAATTTCCAAGCTCATCACTCGGGGCCCGGTGGCGGGATAATTGATTCGCAACGGCGATGAGTTATTTTTGCGCAGCCTTCGGGCTAAGCCAAGAGCTAGAGAGAGAGAGAGAGATAGATAACGAGAGAGAGAGTTTCCAGCGTCTTGATTAATTTCCGAGATGGCTCGGGGTATCGTATTACGAGAGGAGTAAGGAGGCAGGAGCAGGAGGGGGGGGGGGGCAACCCGAACTCATCGATCAATCTCTTTCCCGCGGCGATATTTGTGCACGTGTGTGTGTATCTCGAAGCGAAGAGAGAGAGAGAGAGAGAGAGAGAGAGTTATGCAAGTGTATATACGTGTACACACTGCCGAGAGCTAATAGGCGTAATTCGAGACACCGGCGAGTCCTGCAGGAGCAACTTTCCATCGGGTACTTCCCCCCCTCTCTCTCTCTCTCTCTCTCTCGCCAGAGAGTCCTTGGAATTTTCAAGTACTTTTTCTCGTCCAACTTCTCGCTCTCTCTCTCTCTCTCTCTTACACTCTCTTGGCGAACTTTCGCGAAAGCGCGGGAGGAGCTTTCCTTTCGAATCGTTGCTATGCTGCATATATATTAGCGGCTCTCGTGCGATTAATATGCATGATTCGCGGAATATATACGAGCGTCGAGGAGACGATATAATTATGTGGCGTAGAGAGTATATAGCAGTGCGGGCTTGCGATTAGGCGCGGCGCAGTGGAAAAGCTCGGTATACGGCCAGACCAATCGAGTATTGATCGCGACGAGTCCGGCGCTATACCGCTGCTACTGCAGGACGCGCGCATCTATAATAACGAGTCAATATGAAAAAGGATGAATATGAAAGCTACACACGAGTATACATGTATATAGACGAAAGATTGAGCTGCTCTCGGGGCGACGAGTTGTCGTGCTCGACGCAGTAGTACAAGCACCGGAGAGAGTCCATGTATACGTATATACACACACACAATACGTAAGCCGAAGTGGCGATATTTTATTCCTCGGCAGCAGCTCGTGTATTTACGATAGCGACAAAGCGCGCAGTATTCCGCTTCGGTCGAGCATAAACGCTTTGAGGGAAGTGTGTATATATACATGTATACATATATCCGCGAGAGAGTCGCGGAAGCAACTGCTGGGGGACACGGCACAAGAGAGACGGACGATAAGAAATAAAACGAGAGACAGAGAGAAAGGGCACCTAAGGGATAGAGGCAAAGATTAAGCGCGGGATATGGGACGGCAAAACAAGACGGGAGGAAAAAAAGGAAGACAGAAATCGAAGATCCGCCGGAGAGATATAGCCGGGAAAAATTCAGTCGTACAAAAGTTACGGAGGGAGGGAGAGCCGAGAACGTAAGGAATATTCGGAAGATGCGTGATTAGGCGTTATTTTTTTTTTCACGGAAAAAATCAGCTTTTTTCTTCTTCTGTTATACTACACAACGTACAACGCACAGTAGCGAGAGTTTTCCGAAGGTAAAAAGAGCGAGGAAAGCCGCTCGAATTTTCTATAAAACCCGGAGCTTTTTTCCGCGCCTCGACGACGAGGGAACTTTTTGAAGGGGAGGATTTTCCTTTTATATTTCATATAGGAAATTCCCGCCGCCAACGACTTCCAAAGCGCAAGGGATTCGACTTATACCTCTCTCTCGCGCGCTAGACCGCAGAGAATAAAGCCGGAAAATAACATATATATATATTTATTTATTTGGAATTCTTAATAAAACTCTTGTTGCCCCGCCGGTGATTTCCCTCATGAAATATGAACGAGGCTTTGGCGCGCGCGCGATGAGAATAAAAATAAAAATAAAAGAACGCTGCAGCTCAGTGCACGGCATAAATTAACGACTTAAAAATTAAAAAATAAAATAAATAAATATTTCGATCGTCGAGAGCTCGTAAAATTACCACGCGATGCATTGGAATTCAGCGCCGCGGATGAATTATAAATTCCGCAAATGAAGCTTCGCACGTGTATGCAAGACTTTTTTTCATTTTTCCCTCGACGACTTCGTGTCCACTCGAGGACCGTCGCATATTTTCCCGTATAGCATTATGTGTATAACGATCGTATAATTATGTACAGCAAACGAGGGAGGTCCTCGACAAAAATCGGGGTCAGCCTCGCGCGAGAAATCGAGGGAGAAAAAAAAAAGAGCATCGCTGTATTTATGTGGAGTCGCTTCCCCCCTCTAATTTTAATTCCATCAAATCAACTGATAACAACCGAGCTCGCTGCACGCGTACGCGGAATTATCCGAGACGTATTACGCAGGGATGAGGCAATTTTTGAAATGAGTAATTGCAAACTACTCGCTGCTCCAGTGAGAGCAACTTGTATAAACAAGGCGAAATTTAATTTTCCATTATCGCACGGGAGCCGAGAAGAAGAGCAAGATGGAGGGGGGGGGGGGGAAAGCATAAAGTTTTCCGTCGGCCCTTATCGCGTTCCACTCGCTGACTTCTGGCCGAATTCAATCTCATTAATTAACCGCGAGCTTTCTCGGATGAATTCTACGCGTTCTCTCTCTCTCTCTCTCTCTCTCTCTCTCTCGCAGCAATCGTAATAAATAACGCGCGGCCGCGCGCTCGCGGGTATAAAATAACCGGAGAATATATATCATCCGCGTTCCGTCGCCCGTGCGCTTCTCTTCGCGGTCGTTTCGATAAATTTTAATAACACGCGCTTAAAAACTGCGCGCAAGCTCGCGCGCATACATCGGAAACGCATTTGGCCGGGCGTAATTAAATTTCGCGGCCTATGCGTGAAATACATGTATATATATATAAGGGCTCTCGTAATGGCGATAAACGCGTCTGTGTATACACGTATATATTTTTCGCTGATGGTGGTTTATGTATACACGGCGACGAGAGGGACAAGTTATTAAAGTCTAGCGCACGCTCGGCAACTTCCGTTTTCAATTAGCGCGCGCGCGCGCAGAGGCTTTGTATGCGCGCGTATACCCGCTGATCAAGCACTGATACAATCGCACTTTGATTCTCGGCGTGATTCGACAATATCGGAGCCTCCTTCGTGTGTATGTGTGTAACGAGAACGCAAAACGAGACCATTACTGCGCAGCCGGGCGTGTATACGGCTGGGGATGGTGTAGTGTAATTTAAAAAGAGAGAGAGAGAGTGAATTGTAGTAAATGGATCACGGACTCGCGTGAATCGGTTTGATGCGCGAGCGATCGGTATCTTTAGATGAGGCTTTTTATAATCGGTGATTGGGATTTTTCGATCGATCGTTTATTTATACTTTGGTTTTTTGGGTGGAGAGTGAATCGGGAAAGGTTTTTTTATCGAATAAGCGGATAGAGGTTGATGAACGCGTGCATTATTTACTGGTGTTGTTCAGTGTGGCGCCTGCGGTTACTTATCCGATTAGCGATGGAATACTAATTTCGATCCGAATATATTCTAGTCGCTTCGGGGCGTTGTAAAACATAATCCGTCGAATAACAAAATAACGATAGCAAATAATATTTACACTCCACAAAGCCTACGATAACGAGCACTTTGCAGTAACGTTGCTCTCTCAGTAGCCTCGAGCTCGTATATAGCACTCGGTAACAGAGGACCTCTACTCGCGCGCACGCGCGTTCAGAAGCGAAAACAAAGTTCCGAAATTCCATTTTCCGAACCAGCTGCACACCTCTTTCTCCTCGGGAAAATTGAGAGACTCGAGCTTGCGCCGTATATAATACATGCCGAGGAATTGCGCGATATTATAATATACGCGCAAAAATGGAGACAGATAATTAACGCTAGAGAGCGCAGTGTAAACGAAAAATTCCGCTGCAGATGTCAGCCCGAGCTTGCAGCGGAAAAGGAGAGAGAGCTGAGAATTTATAAATAAAGCTCCTTTGCTTTTTTCGCGTTAATTACCCGTACGTATATAGAAGGGCTACTACTACTGCAGCGAAAAGAAAATAACGAGACGGATGAATATTTACCAGGGCAAATTGTACGCGTAGTCGCGCGCGGAAGGATTTACATAAAATAGTTTGGCTATAGACGTGCGTTTGTTTAGAGTCAGAGAGTTAAAGTTAACTGAAAAGGCTTTACAACTCTGCGGACTCTCGCGAGTGACACATAAGGATAAAAATCCTCTCGAAAGTTACAACGTTCGCGCAGCGAGACATAAATTTTTCCGAATTGTTCTAACAGAGCGAAGAGAGAGTATGAGAGCAATATCTCGAGAGAAGGAAAAAGCCGACGTGCGCGCGCGCGCGTATACTCTCGAGTATACAGCCCAGCAAACTCGTTGGAAAACTCGAATGGCCAGAGAGAGAGAGAGAGAGAGAGAGAGAGAGAGAGAGAGGATGGCTGGGCTATGCCAGTGGCGCGTGTGTGAAAGGAAAGTTAGACAATCCACAGTCGGTATAATCGCATTACAGAATTCGCCCGCGAGAGCGAATTGAAAATTTCAATTTTCCCGCTGTTTGACTATCATACGCCGATAACAACAAAAGCGCACTCGCACACCTCATCCACTAGAGTATGTACGAGTGTGTGCATGGGATAAAAGCTCTCTCGGTGAATTTTCCAACCGCGATAATCCATCGGCAGTGTTTCCCAAGCTTATAATACGCGATTCAAGCTCGCGTCGTCTCTCGAGCAATTAGTCGTCCATCTCGGCTCTCTTTGAATAGAAAAAGATCGAGAGGATCTCCTCATCGCCGGCGTGTATAGATCCAATAAAGATTGATGTCGCCGTAATCCCTGTGCGCTCTTGGGACACGAAAGAGAGAGAGAGAGAGCTAGCCATGAAAAGACACGTCGTTGCTATGTGCCTCATCGATAAACATCGGACGTAAGCATCAGCCAGTCACGTAGGAATAATAATCCCCCTACTCTACACACACATAGAAATCACGAACGCGTAACGCGCGTCTCCCAAGTAGGCGCGCATAGCTCTCTGCTCTTAGCGAAATTGCCGGTGCAGCTGCGCTACCGATATCGGCCAACTTTTTTTTTCTCCCTCATTCTCCCTTTTTTTTTTTTTTTTTTTTTAACGACGAGCCTACACCCACACGTATACATAAAACGTCAACTATATATAATCTCTCTCTTTCTCCTCCTTTTATTGTTCACAGGCGACAAAATGGCGGCGATCCTGCGCCGTAAAACTTCGGGCGTAGCGCGGGGGAGCACCGGCTGTTGGCTCCTGGTGCTCGTCTTACTGCTGGTCAACCGGCGAGTCGTCGTCACGCGATAAACAGCGGCAGTGCCCGGCTATATATATTTACACACACCAACAATACCATGTGCGAGGACGACGACGACGAACTAAGCATCAGCGTACTCGAAGATCGTATGTTCACACCCACACACCCACACGCACACACACACACACACACACACACACCCATACACACATGCATACACATGATACGTACACGATGGGATGTAAAACAGAGGAACACACACACAATGGACACACGATGATATACAGAATCGACGAAGGGAAATAATGTCCACGCCATTAATTACGTCGTTTTAACAAACAATTATGATTATTATTGTCTCGGAGTGAAAGAGTATACGAGAGAGAGTCTGATATGCGAGAATAAAATTATTATGTATAACACAAGAGCGACACATCATTGCTGGCCGTTGTTCGAACTATATATGCGTGTACCTACCACACAATTCGTTTCGCGCGCGCGCGCGCGCGTTTTTATCCAAAAAAGAGGGAGAGAGAGAGAGTGAGAGCCGCTGGTGTGTTTTCTCGCGCGAGACCCGGCATATACATGCTAATGTGTATATCATGCGCGCGTTAACGCGCCCGCGCCGTGAGATAAAAGCCGGAGGGAAAAAACGCGATTCCGCTCGCTTATTGTGCGCTGCGCTCGGTTCTTTTTTTCTGTTTTTTTTTCATTTTTTTTTTTTTTTTTTTGCACGTGTCGCGCCTTTTGTTGTTGTCGTCGTCGTGTGCTTTTCGATATATGTATACAGGCGCAAGTCGTTCCGTGTCAAGGCGTTTCTTTCACGAGCCTCGTGATCGTGTGTATAGGTACGACTGTGAGAGAGAGAGAGAGAGAGAGAGAGAGAGAGGGATATGAAAGTGTGCGGAAGGGGGTGCGGAAAAAAGCTTTTGATTCTCGCGAGAGATTGCGCGATCGCCTGTTTCGAGTCGTTATGTGATGTGCGTGAACGCGACCCAAATTGTATGTAAATAATATTCGCGCGATTATCGCCCAACCTTCGCTTTCACACGATCTGATGTACGAGACACGGCACCACGTATTCTATTTTCGTTTCGTTCTCGCGGGAATGTGGAAAATTTTATCGTCCTTCGTTATACTCGTCGGATGCATTAGCCCCGTGGATTTGGCTTCTTCGGGTTTATTGAAAGATTGTATAAAGCTTGTATGCCATCAATGATTAATCGAGAAGACTCGCGGTTATTTTTGGGGACGGTTTTTATAACTCGATTTCGATTTCTCGATCTGATATCGGGTCGTTTTCAACAAAGCACGTTTGACTTATTGGACTGAATTTTCTTATATACGAACAGCTATTTTACGTTTGACGAGTGTATATGAGTGACGTATATTATAGCTGGTTTTGGTTCTGCTAATAAGACTGTCAATCGATCACCTGCGTTCTAAAACTGACTTTTGCTACGGAAGACTTATGTCATAGCTGGAACAAACATTTCGCACACACTGTGTACAGGCGAGAAATTCGAGTTGACCAAGTTTATCTCTTTGTTAAGAATATATATGTATGATAATTATTAAGTCATTTTTATGTACGATTGAAAAATTTAACATTTGTTATTACGTATGATTACAATGATTAGTATAAAATATTACGAGTATAATAATTGCAAACGAATATCCAAGTATATGAGTATACATTTCATTGCACGTACATACAGCCAAAGGAATGTATTCCGCGAGAAACGGATAAACCAGCGCATCATTCAAGCCGAAGACTGCGTAATTAACTCTTCCATATATTGCGTGTAATATTTATCATTTCAAGTTTGTGCTCGTTTCACTATGTCTATTTCATCAAAAAATAGCGAATAATTCACAGTTATATAGACGAGCTACGTTCTGTTCTAGCCGTTTCCTTCAAACGAACTAAGTAAAAACAATAAGAGCCGATATTATTACACTTGTTTCTGCAGTGGAAAAACGATAAACTCAAACACGACGGGTTGTAATGTTAATTATCCGTTACGCTGCGCTGGTTAGGATTGCTTTGTAGTGTACTTTTCAAGCCTCCGTTTAACCCGCAATAACGAGACTAGGTCGCGGGCACGTCGGAAAAATTCACGGAAAGAGGAAAAACTAGCGCAGAGGATGCATAAATTGAAAGGGAAACACGATGCTTCGCTGCTCGTTCGAGTGTGTACAAGAATAGAGCATATAGCTGTACCTACTGTGTAGAAAACGTCGACGTTTCAAAGCCAACGTATTTATGTACATATACGCAAAGTATAATAAATTTTTTCTTTCACGACTTTGAAATTTTAACGAGAAAAAAAAATTCCTCTCTGATATTTCAAATTAATTTCGCCGCTTTCTCACATGTACGATTTTAAACAGCGCGCGCACGCGAAATATATCTCAATAAAGCTCTCGACCAATATAAATGCTCGCTTGTGTGCGCGTCTTTTTAATTGTCCCCGGGCTGCTGAAAGTTTGCCGACGACTCGAGTCTACATCCTAGCAGATGCTGGGAAATACATCACGTTTATTAGCGACCCGCTTAGGCTTCAGAAGGTACATATAGAGAGGCAAAAGCGCAATGAGAAGTCGCAGAGTCTGCGCCAGTAGTAGAGAAAAAAAAAGAAAAAAAAAAAAAAGAAAAAGCAAACGAGAGCAGGCTGCGGAGGCATGTATAATAAATTGTAAGGGGACTCGAGGGACGAGGCATATAATGGGCTTGAAATGAAAACTGGAGTTCTTTTCTCGAGTCGCGATTGTTGAATTCATTATACGCAGCCTCGTCCTCCATACACACCCGCGTCAAGTAGAAAGGGACGGAGTACAGACAGACGAGCTTTAAATACCCTGTCCTACTGCGTACAGTCGGACAGAAGTATATACTCGATTCCTCCTCGAGCTTCTCACACACACACACACACGCACTCGTGCGAAATCCCCTTTACTTTTGGAATTGCTCTTAATGCCGAGGCTCTCCTTGTTTTCTGAGAGAAAAAGAGACAGCAAGAGAGAGAAAGAGCCATTGATTACGCGACGATGGCTTCTCATCGAGTTCTCTCTTTTCCGGGAGCGCGCTCGCGTCCTCTCCGAGGACTACTTTTGTCGAGAGCTTTCTGTGTCGCGGGTCTTCTTTTTTTTTTTCCTGCGCGCATCGTTCTCTCTCCGTATACACTGGCTTCTAGTTTCATACGACGTGCGGCTAGCTCGTTGTTGCTTTTACGCGTTCCGAGTAACCCCGTTCTGTATTACTCATAATATTATAGCTTTTTTTCACTGCGGCGCATCGATTTCGAGCTATACTGGGCACATGCGGATTGTTGAAACGCCGGTAAGAGGAACCCTGATATGGGCAGCGCTAATGCAAGGCGTATCGTGTTGCGTTGCTTCTTTTCTTTTTTTTTTTTTTAAAGATGAAGTACATTTTTACCTCCAGAAAATTCTACTCGTTAGTCGTTAATGTGTGATATCTCCTGTGACGCGCGATAGTCGATTTTGAAAATCCCTCCACGATGCCAACTGCCGAGGTCGCGATCTTTTTTGTATAAATAATATATGTATTTTAGTTTCGTGAACGTTCGACCAAGCTCACCCGTATAAGCGGGCGGAAAATTTAAGTGTCGCTCCAACGATATTGCAACACACAGAACAGACACTCACACAAAGAGACGGGCGACTCATTAGCAGAAATAACCAGCTTTCCTTTAAAAGGAATGCCGAACGTGAAATTTCATGAGCGAAAGAGGCGAAGAAAGAGCGGATGGAGAATATAAAAGAGCGAAAGTGTAAATGTGCGAGACTGCGTAGATGATAGAGTGGACGAATACAAGAGAGCGTGTACGTATAATATCCTTTTAGTTCTCGTTAAAAACGAAAGTCAACATACTGATTATATAATGGAGAGTACGCAAACGGTGAATTTTTTTTGTTAGGAGAGTTTTTCTATTACGTATAAATATCTCCGCCGATTAATTATTATAAATATATATATATATATATATATATATGAATATATGAATCGTACATTGCGAGAGGTAAAAGTTTATTTGACTAAGAACAATGATCGGTGATGTGCGAAAGAGGTAGAGACACAGCGAGAAAGAAAGACAGAGGAGACGAAGATGCGAGAGTAAAGGGAGTATAAGGAACAAGTGCGCGCAGCAGCCCACGAACGATTAAAAACCGCGAGAAAAATTTAACAAATAAAATATACTATACAAAGAATTATTACGTGCGAAAGGCGAGGAGGCATTCGTGCTTTGCTGCGCGCACGCCTTTAACTAGGCTATTCGTAGGGTCTGTTAATATTAAGATTAAGAACGATAAATATACGATTACATTACGGTGGAATTTCAAAGATTCTCAAAGGATTCAATGATACTTGCAACTTCAAGAATTTCTCAGTATATGTCTGCAATCATGTATTATAGAAAGAAATGATTCGATTCAATAAAAATAATGCGAAAACGTCGAGTCTTTTTCGAAGCTCCTCCCCTTGCCTACAATCCTTGATAATAATCACAAGAAATTATCCACAATTCCAAATTCATATTTTTTTTTATTGTATTTCTATCAATGAAAACATTAATCATATGTATACAAGTTTACCGTTACATATGTATATTTATATATAATTTATACATGTCTATTTTTCATTTACATGATAATATATAAAGAACCATAGTAAATCAATAATAAACATAACAGATAAAAAGTTTTCGACTGTATAAGGAGATTTCTAAATGTTATGTGCATTAAAATGAGACAATTTTTTTCATGCAAATATTATCGATTGCATTTTATATGGAAAAGATTTTTTTTCTCGTAATCGAAAAGCTACGCTTTTAAGCTTTTTACAGCCTGGAAACGATATAGAAAATTCATTCACCCCTTGATACAATCACTCGACATACCTAATTATCTTACTTTTCTCAATGCTTAACTTTTTACTTGGCGCGCTAATGCGGCTTAGAATAACAAAAAATATAATATTTTATACAGTATAATAGATATCGCAATCTGTTAAATACATCGTTATTTGCATTTATTCTGTTCGCTTATAGTGTAGACAATTAGCAAATTACTTTCTTTGTAAATCACTCGCTTTGGAGGACTGATAAACATTTTTTAAGCATTTCCGCGTGAGCCTGAAACAGAAATTGAATAGTTAAATATGGGACGCGAGTTTAACGAGAAATCGATCGAAAGTAGCAATTTACCTTGGCGTGCTTTATTTCGAACTCGGTAAGATCGATAAGATTCTTTTTAAAGGCAGCTACTCTTCTTGTTTTGAAATCCAAAAGTTCTAAACAATGGAAAATTCGAAATACAAACGTAAGTATTAATCCAAAGTCAAATGTTTAACTTGACTAAATCGATAACAAATTACCTTCTTTTCCTTTTTCTGACATTTGCTCAAATTTAGAACACGCTTCAGTTTGAGCCTGTTCCGCCTACAATACGAAACACAAAATTTAGTATGATGCAGGGCACTATCCGATTTATCAATAATTTGAATTGATCGATCTCCCACATTCGAGAAGCAAAAGTCCATTGAACATAAGCATATAATCATGCATAATAAACCATATGTTGCATGCTCAATTTAAATTCACAATGTACATCTTTAATGTGGACAAAAATTGAAAGAACTCTAATTACAATAAAAAAATGATAAAAATTACAACTATATAAATAGTTGCAATAGACAATATCTATACATATCACATTAAAAGATATACATGAAAAAAAGAATTATTAATCACGAAAATTAATCTTTGCACATAATGACAATAAAATTCCATGTTTCATATAAGAAAAAGACACACCTCTGCAACCTCCTGTGCCTTTAGGAGCAAGAAAAGTTGAATTAGTTATAAGAGGCCATAAAAATTGGTTAAATACAGTGTATTAAAACATTTAAAATCAGCAACAAAACTTTAGTAATTATATACACTTTGAATATATACAAAATTTTTAAATTTGTAAGAAATTAAAAATTTAAAGCTTGCTGCTTTCTTGTTGAATTGAAAATTTTGAATACTTTAAATTTGAATGGAAAATGAATAATACGTACGGCATGAACATCCTTATTTTTGGCACGTGCTCTTTCCAAAGCTCTATTCGCAGTTTCGTAGGTATGCAACGCCTTTAACCTTCGGATCAACAACCGCTTCGCAGCTGCTGTATCTCTCATATAATAGCGTAAAGTATCGGAAAGTTTCAAATCTTCATCGGAAGCTACGCGACCTTCTACTTTCTGAAATAAATAAATCATCGTCAATAATTGTTGCTGTTTTATAAGTATAATTTAACTTATTTTATTTACCCGAAGTTTTTCAAACGTTTCGGCTATTTTTGTTAATAACTTTTCAAGCTTTCCCGTATCCGTTGTGGCAAGTTGTAAAAGGTTAGTAGAAATTTTAATGTATGAATCAGCCACGTCTTTGTGCTTTGTCGTTTGTCTATCGGCGCGACTTGTCGCCTCTTTCAAATTATGGTGATATTGTGTAAGAAATGTCATTTCTTGGTCAAAGAAGTCATTGACATCTTTAACTGTGGCTGACAAGTAATACTCATCTTTTGTTTTAGAAAAAGACTTCATCAAACCACCAAACATTTCCATTTTGTTTTTACCTAAATCAATCATGGATGATTATATACAACTTTGAATTGCCTTTTGATGGATGTGAAACAATTCTAGCTTACCTCTGACACAGAGATCTTGATCGTACTCTAGAAAAACTCTAAGGTTGTGGTCATTTCGGAACACTGGATGGTGGGCAAGGCGAGTTAAAAACATTTCGTGCATCGCGACAGTTTTCTTAAAAGTAGCCAAATATTCCCTGCAAATTGAAATATGCATGTAATATCCAAACTGCGTACTGTTCTAACAATCAATCGAAGGAAGTAAATAACTCACGCTTCCAGTTCTTGTTTCATCTTCATAAATTCCTCTCGTGTCATACTACCCTCGCCTTCACCAAGTTTCTGAAGCTTCTCTCTAGAGGCATCGAAATCAGGTCTTGGAGGACACGGTGGAATCTAGAACAGGGATCAAACTTTCAAAACACCAACCTCTTCGCAGAGTGACAAACAAATCAATGAAATCAAACAGCTTACAATGTAACCAGCATACTCTTCGTTCTCCTCGAATCTGTCGTGTAACCAAACAAACTCCTCGTGCTGTCTAACTACGAAAAATTCAGACTTTTGAAAATCTGGCAATGTAGTCTTTGTGTGGACCGTAAACTTGACTTTATCTTTTTCACTAAGCGCATCGGAAATGTCAACCTGCAGTGCCTTGTCATTGTGCTCCAGCGAGGATTCATTGGATATTGTCTGCAAGCACACAATGGAAAAGAAAAACGCATTGTCAAGGCGTGTGCACAGATCGACAACGACACGTCATAGGAGAGTATTAAAAAAAAGAGGCGTAGAACGAAACAAATCGGAGCAGAAAAGAGGAGGAGCAGCGAAATGAAAAGTATAGCTTTAATACCTTCTTGGTGGGCACACTGTTGATGATGTCCGTGGTGTCGCATATCCCGTCCTGCAACATTTCGCCGATTTTAACAACTAGCCGCGAGGGTGTTTTCGAGGGATTTCATTAAAAGCCTGCAGATGACCGGCTGCCAACCGAATGATAACAGGTTCCACCTACCATCATGGCGTCGAGCAGCGTCCTCTCTCTCTCTCTCTCTCTCGTTCTTTATATTCCTTTCTCACTCACGCTACTCTCGTGTCCGGAGTAGTAGTCGTAGTGCGGCTCGTCTCTGTCGCTCTCCGACTCCGCAGCGCGCAAACGTCAGAGAAGAGCTGCTGCACCTCTTGGGGAAGTCCGGAAGTCACATACTACACTGGGAATTCCCGAGCCCAGTAGACGACGACGGGGGAGGATGAGCGCCCTAACCTCAAACTGACTGTTCGAGCCACCCCTTGTTGATCACGACATCGAGAATCCTTCTTTTCCTCCTTGTCTTTCGCTACGCCCTCGACACTCAAACTGCTGAGGTCCAGCTTATACTCGTAATTCCTTCGCGATGATTTTGATTTTATTCTCTATCGCTGAGTGTGTTGTCAAGAGCGCGACTTTTGTATACGTGTGTTATTTTTTTTCTTTCGATCCTCTTCAGGCTCGACGAATCAGCTGAACGCAACGAGAAGACGCAGAGCCAGCAACTCGCGAGATGAGAGGAAAAGAGATACTGTGTGTTACACTTGCAGCTCTCTGTGCGCTACTAGTGTATAACGCATAGATCTATTTATATGTGTGTGATATGTATATAGGTATATAAGCACACTTTCTCTCGTTCCGATTGCTCCGAGCCCCATCATCCTTTCCTATTTATCTCATCTCTCGCTCTCGGCTTCTCTCATAATGCACTTTATTAATTCTTGTTATCTCGTCTGTTCACTCGGAATTAGATCTGTCTCCATGTAGACTATTACACTTAAATTCAATCTCGATTGAAGCACGACGATAGCGAACTTTCTGCTATCATTATGGAAAGAGTTTCGAACAAGTTATTGAATTTGAACATTATACATATTCGAAAAGCAAACATATAGGAAATGGCAAGTTTTTACGCGAATATAATTTTCTTGGATAAGAACAATCGGTATTACGCTGCATTACGAATTTCGCTAGATAAGAATATGCAAACGACTAAAGCTGCGCAGTGAGCTATGTAGCGCGTAAACACGCATGGATTATATACCAAAAAAGAACGACGTGATATTGAACAACAATATTTCTTCGTATTTCAAATCATATTTTTATTTATATTCTATAATATTTATATATGTATAGGACTGAAGATTTGACAGATAAGTTTTGAGTTAATTTCATTTTTAATTTTAGCATGATAGAGATTTTTCCAAGAAGCCTTGCTTGGTACAATATTGTTTATAATAAAGAATAATTTAAGTAACAATCATTTAAGAGAATTTTATACTGGATGTACAAATATATGAAACATTCTTTTAATCCTACTGGCATGATCTCGAAAAAAGTTCTTTTTTTATACCCTTTCGTGTGTGTGTGTGTGTGTGTGTGTACCAAAAAGTATACAATCACTTATTATTTGTACAGAAGCTGAATAAAAAGAATATCATCGGAAATTCTTTTTTGGCTCACTTGATTTTCATTCATTTTTTCGTTTAATGATTAGTATATAATATATTTATTATGTTATGTACTTAGGTATACATGTCATTATAATTTTTTTTCATAGTTTCATGAAACAAATTCATTTATCTCTGACTAGTAATTTATTACAGCAAAAGATTTCAGATAAGAATTTCATTGATCTTATCAATTCAATAAAAAAAAAACCTCGCTCTACAATGTGTTTCACGCCCATAAAATATATTGTTCAGATATGCCAAGTAGCTTCAAGTACTCAACAACTTGCTACGATCGATGTGTATGCAAAATAATGTGCAATGCTTGTTTACTCCTATTCATATCCACTGGAGAGACAGAGAGACTATAAGAGATGTAGTAAATTCGTCCTAAAAAAATCCTCTTGACCAATTGACACTTCGGTTTTTTTTAATTTTTTTTTTTTTTTTTTTTTTTTTTTTTTTTTGATTTGAAAACAAAGTCAATCATTACAATTGTTCAAACTTAGTACTTTGCACGAGTCAATCGTCGCGAGGACAGGGCACCGAAAGTAATAAGATTTATAATTATACATCTTAAAACACTTCTATTTGCTATCACAAACAGATGTTTGAAAAGAAAATTTAAGTAAACACTGAAATTCACTTTCGACGCTTGACTCACGTTTCTGACTCCGAGGTAATGATTGGAATCTTTTATATATTAGTCATTTTGGTACAGCAATAATACATACATGTACATAAAAGTTGTGTAATATGAATGAGCATGAACTAGCATTCCTGCCCCAAATTATCGATACCGCCTCGATGTTTAAAAGAGAAAACGGTGGACCGTTCTTTAAAGCAACAGATCGCGGTTAAAATAAATTTAATTGAAAAACACATACATTTTCGAATACACGATTAAATCAAATACACGCATAATTGAACTAATCTCACGATTTCCTTGCTTCTTAGAAGACGCTAACATACGAGGGACATTTCTTGAATGCCTGCAAAAACCTGTAACACGAGGCTCTTTTCGTTCGACGCACGTCCTGATGTTCAACAATTCGCCTTACAATAATTGCCTACCCGTATAAATGTTTTCCTTTTTTAAATAATATATATATATATATATATTATATATATTAACATACTGCCTATATCACCCATTATTATCTCAGGATAGGAAAAGAAATTAAGTGTACAATGTAGGCGCTTCCCTGTGAAAAACAAAGAGCAGGAATGAGATAATCAGTTCAGATCGTTGAGGGATGAAGTGGTGGGCAAGCGAATCCCAGCCCCTAGCAGCATCCACCGCCTTGTGCACTACCCTGACCACCGGAGCCTGCTATACCACCAGGACTAGTTGGAGAATGCGATGGTCCTATCTTGATACCATTGGCCTGTGATAAAATTACCCTCATTACCGTCGCAACCGGCTCATTTCATGTCAATAAAAACGCAATTTACATGAAAATTCAAATTACCTCATTGTTGATATCAAACACACCCTCCTGGATCTTCTCGTAGATCTCCTTAGCTGTGTTGATGAAAGCTTCCTCTACGTTAGCTGCAGTCTTTGCACTGGTTTCCATAAAAACAAGTCCGTGCTCTCTGGCAAAAGCTTCACCCTCTTCCCTCTTGACTTCTCTTCGAGCATCGAGATCGCTTTTGTTACCAATGAGCATGATAACCATGTTGGAATTTGAGTGCTGTCTGGCATCCTCCAACCATGTAGTCAAATGGTTGAATGTCTCCCTGCGTGTAATGTCGTACACCAGCAGTGCTCCTGCAGCTCCGCGATAATATGATCTGGTGATGGATCGGAATGCCTCTTGGCCAGCCTGAATGCAAAAAACGACAACAATCCGTTACGTAAAGCACACCGCTTTGTCATCAGAGCTGAGCGATCTGAGTAAGGCAGAGTAATTACCGTATCCCAAATCTGGAGCTTGATCTGTTTGCCATCGATGGTGATCATGCGTGCACCAAACTCCACTCCTATGGTGAGATCATGCACCGGCTGGAATCTTTTGTCTGTGAACTGTAGCAGAAGACACGACTTTCCCACGCCTGCAATAAAACAACGCCATTCATCAAGCTCACAGGCGCATAAACAAAGAAACGCTTCGAGAACGGAGCTGTACAGGAATTTCAAAATTGGGCCCAAAGCGATATTTTCGGGCGTCCGTCCGTGAATTAATTAGCGACGGGTTATCTAAAGCGCTCGGTAGGAGGAAGCGCGAGCATTGATAATAAACCGTATGTAACAGATTCTCGAACATCACCATCATCGTCGTCGCGGCTATAGGTATATATAAGCTCCGAAAAATTTCATCGTCTCGTAAACAGCAGCGCTGCAGGGCGTGAGTCGCGTCGCAGTAGATGCCATCATCCCCCCGAGAAAAAAATTGCTCGTAGCGAACGACGAAAACAATGGGAGCTGTCAAGACGACGTAATATCACGTATACGGGGCTCGAAGGCGACGAGATTTTGTAGGGTATACACGTATACACGCAAACTCACCTGTGTCCCCGATGATGATGTACTTGAAGAGATAGGCGTAAGACATCGTGTGTAGCACAGAGAGATTGATAGAGAGCAAAAAACACAATAACTCAGGACACGATGGCTGGCGTGGAGTCTGCGGTGGCTGCTGCGGAACCGAGTGGTGGTGGATGCGATGCTTGCTTTGTGTGTGTATGTGTGTCTCAGTGTGTGTTTCGCTGGCTGCTGATACTTTTTGACGGTCTTATCGCCTTCTGCTTGCTGTTGCTGTTCTGATGACGTCATCGAGAGAGAGAGAGAGAGAGAGCCAGCCACTGGCGGACAGCTGCTCCGACGACGTCGGCTATGATCGGGAGAATTCGGCTTGGGAAGGGAAGTGATTGGTGGACGAGGTTAGAGCGTCCAGTTTGCCCGCGAACGTTGCTGATTTTTGAATCGATGTAAAAAATTTTTTGCGAAGTCATCATTGTCGTATCGAATAATTCGAACGTCTTACAAGTGTATAAACTTTTTTTATTGCGTCAATAGTTATAAAACGAAACAAGTGGACGAATAAGAGTTTTTACAAAAAGTTAAGCAACGAGAAATTCCCATGCATAACGATATCCGTTTTATTTATCGCTCCACTTTATATTCCCGATCGGGGCAGTCCTTTCTTTCACAGAGACGAGAAGAATATTCCGCGGTGAAACTCGCGCGTCGAACTCGGACTTTAACGAGGGCGATAAATTCAGCTCTGACAGGTACAAAAATCTATCGAACAGGACTAATGTTTCCACGAGGGAAGCGAGTAATAACCGCAGTGAACCGAACGTTAAAACTCGCTTCCATTGTTGCAGACGACTCTTCACCTCTTCCCTGTCGAAATCGGCATCCGTCGGACGATCTTTGATTTCCAGGTTCTCGGTCGCTGCCTTGCAGTACCTGAAAAAAAAAAAAAAAAAAAAGATTTACGTTATTTATTTAATTATTCGTAACGGAAAAAAAATCCCTTAAAAAATACTCAACTCTTCGAAACTCGTGCCATCCTTGAGCTTCGTGTTCTTCAGCTGCGTGTGACGCAGACTCGGATTTTTCTCCAGCAACAGGCATTCCAGAACAGCCCGGTACGCGTGAACCTGTTTCGTGCAATTGAAAATAAGTGGAACGTTTTGAATACAATGCGACGTATTATATACGTACAATTAAATCGCTGTAATTGTTCGTCTTCAATTTATCGCAGTGTTTCTCCACAGCGTGACAGGCCACCTCCAGAGCGGCGTAAGACAATCGGCAATTTTCGTTCATCGCTCGCAGGTGTCGACTCATCGGGTAGCCGATCTCGGCTCCTGTTTCGCTGAGGGAAAAAGTAAGGCACGCGCCAATTAGCGCTTTTTTGCGCGATAAAACGCGAGAAAATTAACCCAATTCCGGAGAACTCGCGCTTGGATTTAATTAGAAAATTGGGCTAGCAGAAAAATAAGATATATATAACTGTATGTACGTTATACCTAAGCGTCAGCTTCATATAACAGCAGCCGACGATGCAGATAAACCTGGCGCTTTCCTCGTTCGCGTAGAGCCTCAGAAGCGAGGCTGCCAAGTCGCCACAGGGATGCAAACCGACGATTCCGAAACCGGTATCGTTATTGTCCTCATCCTCGTCGAAAACTCGCGTCAATTGATCCGCTAATTGTCTCCGAGCTTCCGAGGAGGCTTCTACCAGGAGAGAAACGTGCCGCGGCTTTCTTTCGCGAAAGTCCGGTAAATGCTTCGCTAACGACGCCGACAATTGCTCATCCCATTTTCTAGACACAGTAGAGACGATTAGACCGATGTACGGACTGAACGTTTGCTCGCGCTTATATATTGTTCTCACCTGGCGCCGTCGAGTAAAGATCGGTTCTGCTCGACGCACGTGACCGACAGCTCGTGTCTGTAGGCTAGAACACGAGCCAAGTGACCCATACCCGAGCCGATGTCCACGATGCAGTTGCAGTTGGCTTTTTTCGCCGAGTTTGCCGCTATCTGCGTGACAAGTTTTATCATTACGTTACGGATATAATGCGGAAGAGCGATCGGTATGACCGCGCACCTGCGACATGACGTTGATTTCGTAGCGTTTCTTCTGCTTCACGTGCTTGCCGAACAGGTTGTCGAACTGCCCGTCTTTGGCGGTGATCGATGGCTTTTTCTCCTCCAGCTTCTGCTTCTTCGCTGGATTCTCTTCTCGATTTTCCTCGACGATTCTGCTCGTCGAGGAAATCGAGCATTTCAGGGTGGACGGTTTTCTGTGATCCCTACCGATTTCTGCTACTTGAATGAAGCGACGAAGAGCCAAGAGCGATAGCGGCCAGACCTTTTTGCTGGAAATATTGTTTTATTCGACTATTTACAAAAAATCATTAAGTTATATATCGATTATCTTTACTTTTCCGACTCGCCGAGTATCCATCTTCCCAGCTCTTCCGGTGACACTTGATCGAGAAAGCTTCTCCAGACGCTCGGCAACTTTTGCCACAGGTCGTCTTCGAAAAAATCCTGAAAAAAAAAAAAATAATTCAAACTTTATGTATACCCAATCGATAATTTGGAATTATAGCCAAGCTTCCCCCCGATCAGCCTACAGATGGCGCTACGAGTCTGCGGCCAAAAAATTAGCGTCGTCTCGAGAAGCAACAAAACTCAGCGAAAAACACAGAACGAATACGAACCACGACGTAGGCGTCCAGCATCCATCCGTAAATCTCGAGCGCGCGAAAAATCTGCTCGACGGTCCCTCGTATTCCGGAGCAAACACTGCACTGGCAGTGTGCACACGTGTTGGCAAGTTCGGCCATTTTTAAACTCTGGCACAGCTGTTCCTCGCGCAGCCCGCGAAATTGAAAAGTGGCACCTAATCCTGATTTTCCTCGAGATTCGCGCGTAATAAGCTCCGTAACGTTTCATCAACGTCTCGTTAACGTATATATATATATATATATATATATATATAATATCACAAGCCTCGGGCTATAAACGAGCTAATTTAATGCGGCGATGACAATTAAATCTTAACGATCTGCTCTACTGGCAAAAAAAGGTGAAATAATAATCAGCAAAGCTCGAAAGTCGACTTTTCCAAGAGGGAGAAAGAGAGGAGACAGGCAAACAAAATCTAATTACGCACGCAGCACGTATACGGGCTCAGGGATTTTTTGCGGAAGTGATTACACAGACGCGCGAGAGCTTGTTTCCGAGCCGCGCAATTACCGATCATATTTAACCGCGCACTCGCGCTAAATTACCGGAGAAATTGTCGTGCGACATAAGCGAGAGAGGGACTTTGGTTTTCCGGACGCGATTGTATGCTAATCCCTATTCTCGAGTCGATGTCTGTGCTCGTGCTATGATTTTATAGAATTAAATCTTATGCGCTTGATTATATATATATCTTCTGGTATATAACACCGAAAGAAATAGAATATCGCGCACACGCGAAGGTCGCATCTCCCGCTTTTATTATACACGCCGAGAAAAGGGGAAAGCGCCTCGACGAAAACACTTTGCTTGCGGAGTCTTCTCTCTCCCATATAGGTATATATATTTGTCACCGCACGCAACCACATACCTCTGCACACGCGTATATATTGTCAGCAAGGCGCAGCCGCAGAAAAATAAACTTGCGAAACTCGACGGCGCGGGCAAAATCGTGGCAAAACTCGGCTTTTAAAATCGAAGCCGTAAAAGTCCAGACCCGCAGCGATTTGTATCGCAAATCTACCGACGGTATACAAAAGAGCGTATCCAAAGCATCGTAATAGAAATCTCATTGCGCGTGCGCGCGTTTCAAAATCGAACGAGTATCATAGTCGTTAAATTCTGCAGATTCTCGATCGGGCATGAAAAAAAAAAGAACAGAACCACCGTTGCTTTATCGCACTTTCTCCGCGGGTATATATATATATATATTATTCGCCCGATATGGCCCGAAGATTCCAGATATCTATTCTCGATCGCGATGATGTGTACTCTCGTTCTCCTTTTTTTTTTTGCGCGCGCGCGAGCGACTGTATAGATCGTTTCTTTCTTCGTGGGCGATCTATCTCATTAGAATGAATTTTTCGAATCGAAAGTGAAATCCGACGCTGTGGTTTTTGTAACGAAACTTTCCTGCGCGAGAGCTCATCATCGTCCCACGCGATATTCTCTTCTTTTTCCAACTGCTTCTACAAATGTACATATACTTGCGCGTTGTAATACATGTAAAAGTAGCGTAAAACTCGTCGTGGGCGACTTCCGCGGAAAAAGTCTCATTTTTCACAGAGGCGCAAAAAAAAAAAGAAGCAATTACACGGAAACGAAAGTGAATTCGAATCTTGGAGCAATTATAAGCGCGATTGCACAAAACTCATCCCGCAAAAAAGAAAAAAAACGCAATCAACTCTGTGTATATTACACCCGCGCGCGGAGGACGTAATCGTGAAAGGAATTATATCGATTACAACGAAATGTCAATAGCTCGTATAATATATAATAATACTAGCGAGCGATTCATCCGGTCGTATGCGCGCAAACGTTTTATTAATAACAGTTCCGCTATACATAGTGCGCCGGCTCAAGCGCACGTATATAATTCCTACGTCCCACTTTGCGCTTGTGTATACGGCTACTACTATATACTTTCACTCTTCAGCAGTTACGTTATTGCTGTGCTCTCGCTCTCGATGTGTATACGTGTGCATAAATGCGCGTGAATCTGCCGTTCTATCGTCCGAAGAAAAAAAGAAAAAAACATACGTATACAATGTAAATGATCGCAGTTGCGTATAATAAGGCGTGTAAAAGCGCGGAATTACACGGCTACCGAAGCGCGAGATACGTGCTTTATAGAAATCGCGAATACGTCGTTTTCGGACTTTGGGAATATCACGTGTCGTTCGCGTATTTCACGGCGCGTGTGAAAGAAAGCTTCTTCGATCTTCTCTCGTTAGCCTATGCGCTAAACGCTTCGGCAAAGCCGACGATGTTTACACGTACACTACTGTATATATACCGTGTATCCACTCGTTGGAATAAATCGAATAGGCTCTTTAAAGAGCGACGTTTACGTAGTTTTACGACAGTTCCAATTTTACGTTCTACGCAATATCAACTCGCCCGCGGTGAAAACGCTGCTTTTCCCTCGAAGCTTCGAATTTTGAAAGTTTTCCCATGTAAAATTGTTATTAATCAACGCTTCTCATTAACGTCTATCTCGGCGAAGAAAACAAAGTGCGTGAGCGGTGAAATGCAATATAAAAGCTATATATATATATATATATATATATATATATATATGTACACTCGAAGTAAGAAAAACAAAGTCACGCTCGGCAGCTGAGAACCGGGGCGAAATAACAGAAAAAGGATGCTACAGACCGAATGTATATAATCTTTATACTACGCGTGTTATCGCCTGCTCCATCTTCTCGTAACCGTCGAGCTGATGCATATAATAGAGCCGCCTGTAAACGACGAGCGAAATCACAGCTATATAGTGTAGCAATGGAAAGTCCATACGCGCACCTTTTATGAAATTAATACTACGTGCCGATACTTTCATCTCTCGCTGCGCATATACGATGCTAGTGGCGAATGTTTATACGGCCGATTATATAAATTTCGCGCGGACTCTTCACCTTTTTTCCGACTGTCGGCGATTTTTATGAAATTAGACGCGTGGAAGAGGGTGAAAAAAGAGTTTTATACGCTTTTTCGCCGATCGGCCTTAACAGCTAGTAAAACGACGTTTTTCTCGAGTATAGCGTGGAGATACGACGCGCACGTAAGCTTCCACGATGAAAAAGTTCAGGAAAATCGACAGCCGAGCCGGAGAGTTGCGCAATTTACAGGCAGAGGCCAATTAAGCGAAACGCGATATAATAAAAGCTTCACGATGACGACGCTTCCTCTCTCTCTCTCTCAGCGCGGCAAATTGAGGGTATACCGTTCGTTAAAAATGATTTGCGCGACTTATGTCCGCCGAAAAGTAAATTATTTACGCAGATTACTAGGAGTTCAAATTTTGCGCAACACCTATATATACACACGGGAGAGGTGCAGCAAATTTATAACGGACTGTGTCGTTATATATACCAGCGGATAAAATTTGTTTAAAATATTCCAAACTTTCACCCGTTGCGAGAATCTCGCGTCTTTTTGCACGAATCGATGTACTTTTATAAAAGTAGGCTCGCATCGATGCACCAATACACATAAAATTATAACAGCTTTACATAACACGCGCACGCATCGAAACCTCGAAGATTGATCGAGCGTTATTTCGCACTGGCTGAAACGTTCGAAAAATTAATCTCGAAAAGCACGGACCGCGCCGAGTTACGTAAATTACGCGAGCGCGTGTGCTTGGATTTTAAATTTGTTTATTCTATAATATAATGACCGCAGCTCTCTCGTCTCGTCCTCGTGTGTGCAGTAATGGGGAATTTCGTTAGGAGCGAGATGTGATGTATGAGGAAACCGCAGGGGTACGTCTCTGCGGTGTGTTTTAATAATTGTAATATAATATACACGCGTACAAATGAAACCACGCGTACGAGGCTAGCGTATTTGGAAAAAAAAGGAAGAAAAACCAAGAGAGAGAGAGAGAGAGAGAGAGAGAGAGAGATGAACTTTCACGTATATACCACACGTGCAGTAACATAAAGAGTTTTCATAACAGCGCTCTATCCCTCGCGAGCACCGAATGAACACACGTAATATATTCTCAATTTTATGTGAGCCTAACGATGCATACGTAAATTGCTTTGCGTCAGGCTTAATGACTGCCAACAATTGAGCACGCTTTTAACCCATATTTCTAGAGCAGAGAGAGAGAGAGACTCGCGCGCAATGTGTAACAATGCCCCGAAACGCCCTGTGCGCATAATACTTTATGTACGCTTGAATTGCGCGCGTTCGACCGAGCTGTCTTGTGTGTTTTGAGAAAATTCTCGCGTTTTTCACGAATATATAATCTCACGCATTGTCCGCGCGATTAAGAGTTTTCGACCGTGTGTATTACACGCAGGAGAGTTGTCTAATTATAGACGGTCGTATAAGGCACAATAAGGCTCGCTTTAAATTTGTGTGCATTGTACAGAGGATGAGAGACTTGGGCAATACGTGCGAGGATGAGAAGTTGATGATGACGAATGGGGTGTCGGTATAAGACCTGATTAATAAGCGCTTGTAATGGTTGAGAATTAGCTTATATGCGATGTATTAATAGACGCTTAATGAGTCTCTTCGTACTTTGTCAAATTTCGATGCGTCGGATCGAATTTGGAAAGGGCATTTATCAACGCGCTGGTTCGTTAATAGCGATGCATTGATAGATCGTTTTGACACAGCGAGACGGATGGTGCCAACTGCTCTTTCGTAAACGATCGATGTATATTTGCGTGAAATAAAAAAAGAAATGAAAAAGAAGCATCAAAGCGTCCCACGACTCGAAAGCCTATATATAAACATCGAAATCCACACGGACGCATAAAGTTCCTGGTTTCCACGGTAAAATCTCTCGGAAAGCAGTGCACGTCGGCTCGGATAAAATCGATGCCGATCGGCGAACTCGGTCAAGGAAAAGACACCGCGACGAGTCGCCTATACGAAAAGATCTAACGGTTCATTCTAAATTCGCCAATCGCGCGACAACCTATACCTATATATATATATATATATATATATATATATATATATATATACATCACACGTGCGAACGACCTCTAAATCGCGGCGAAAAGTAAGCCGATACATATAATCCGAGAACCGGAAAGGCGAATCGGTGTAAGTATTATAAATCTGGTTCCTGAAATCCGAGTTTAGCGAGCAGAGGTATGCAAGGAAGTACACGTCGCGCAGCATCGAAGCTGTCTCTCTCTCTCTCTCTTATACTTTGAGCGAAGCAACGCAGCGGTAGCGTGTATATAAGTGAAAGTTTCCC
Organism: Trichomalopsis sarcophagae; assembly: GCA_024372645.1. Classification (NCBI taxonomy): domain Eukaryota; kingdom Metazoa; phylum Arthropoda; class Insecta; order Hymenoptera; family Pteromalidae; genus Trichomalopsis; species Trichomalopsis sarcophagae. The sequence goes on from QLSS01000007.1 coordinate 2,189,560, forward strand.
AAGTAGGACGAGCAGCAGCAAGACTTCTCGAATCTGTGGACGTTCGCCAAACGGAGGATCGTCTGCCGGTGCTCTCAAAAGTCACACGCGACGCCGAAATTCCTTTCGAAACTCCAAAAGAGAGAGAGAGAGAACATCGTCCCGAGAAAAATCACGGTAAATTGGACGTCCGCGCAGCGTATAAGCGAGAGTTTATTAAGTTGTGGGTACGCATCGTTGTTTATTCTATATAGTCGCATCGAAATCGACTTCAATGGATTTTCCGAGTATAGATTAGTCACGACAGCTTCGATCGATCAAAATCTCTATACACATACAGATATTACGACGAGGATTCACTTTTAACGATCGCCGCTTGATTTTCCGGCTCGTGAAAGCTGTAGCGAATTTTTACCTCGAAAGCGACGTACGTACATATTTCGCCGATGGATGGCTATATCTATATACGCAACATCCTCGGGCAAACAATCGGCTTTCCCGCTGCATCGATTCACCTCCTCCTCCTATGGACGACTGTTGTTTTTTTTTTTTTTTTTTTTTTTTTTTTTTACGCCGTGACTAATGAGCCACGAGAAGCTGCATCTAAGATAATAGAAACGATCCTCGCGAGGATGAAAGTGTGCGTATAATACGTTCCCGCGCGTCGAATGGACTTTTCGCAAGGTCACGTTCTAGTTCGAGAGTTGTTCTACACTTTTACCCGATGTAATCGTCCGCTGCGTGCGGTGAGAATCGAAGGGATACATTAATCGGGATGATAGAGCGCGTATAGAGCCGAAGCATCACGGCTGCGGTGAAAGTTTTCACGCATTCCTTCACGATTATCACGGCTGCTCGTTGGGAAAAGAAAAAATGAGAGTGTGATTTCGATCCATTGTATAAAATACGCAGCCGAAAAATTACAGCGTGTGCGTATACTTTACGGCGGGATAAATTCGCGTATTTACGACTATTAGCTTTTAAATACTTTGAGCTCCTCGCCGTAAATCTCGAAGATAGTATAGAGCGGACGATGAAAAAAAAAAAAAGGTATAAATTTACGGTGCAATAAACAAAAGCTCGTACGTGTTGGTCGGTACACTATAGGACAAGTGTAACGAACTTTTTTCTCTCTCTCTCTCTCTCTCTCGACGTTTCACTCTCTCGCGCGGATTTTCCTCGGAATTGATTTGCAACCTCATGCCAACGAGGAGTATAATTTCCTCCCGTACTGAGCGCATTACCTAATCTCTTACGCATCGGCTACTCGCGTCGAGTAAAAAGAAGAACCCGGTCATAGCACAATCGGCCATTAATGCTCGCGCCTCCGTACAATTTCGAGGCATAAAACATAGAGAGAGAGAGAGAGATAAGACACCCGGAAGCGCGTGGATTAACTCGGGTATGAAGGAGCTGAGAAAGGTGAAAACGCTCTATACGCGTGTCGAGGTCGCGGGAAAATAAGAGAGAAAAAAAAGAGAGGAGTGTGCGACTCGTATGGGTCAGAATTGATCGCGCGCCTCGTTTCACCTGTGGCTCATCCTGATTTGCATACAGAACTCTCGGGGGGCGATTTTTTTCTTTTATATATATTTCTTTTTTTTCTATTTGTCGAAAGTAAAAACGCTGTGTTTGCCAAAATCGCTGAATAAACATTTTGGAAATACCTCAGTGGCCGATCGTTAATAATCCAGTGCAGCAGAGAAGAGAGAGAAAAAACGGACGGTTTCGACACGACGTTACGCGCGGCTCTATATGGCCGATAATATTCTACTCTCATTTAGCGCAGAGCGGAGAGCGCGCTTAGAGATTAATGCTTTCCTGCAATTATCGAATTTAACCCGCAGCTCCAGTTTCGACAACTCGTAATTTCGAACCGTTACACTTGTGTCGAAATTCGCCGCCGATGAAAACTTTTACATCGCCTTAAAATAGATGATGAATCCGAGCGAAAATAATCGCGATTGAAGAAAGTGTCGAATCCGCGTGTTTTAGCTAGTTTACGAGGCTTTTCTCCTCTTTCATCCCGGGAAATAATCCCCGAAAATTTTCTCCATCTCGCATCGGCACACTACATGTCCGAGAGGAGCACAGTAGAGTCAAGGGGCGCTCGGAGAAAGGCCATAGTATAGAGGAAGACACCAGCTCTCAGAGAGAGAGAGAGAGAGAGAGAGCGTATCTTCCTCTCCACAGCTCTTTCCCTGGCGTGTGTGGGAAGAAGAGCCAGCGATCCCTTCCCTTCCACGGCAGCAAAGCCGAGAGATCGACATCGCACCGGTACGCGCCGAAAGTCAGTCCGCAGTGTACCTGCGCGCTCCGCGACGACATGTGCGCGCCGACGCACCGAGACTGACACTTATCATCGAGCTGCACTTTTGCCGTGATATTTTTTACGTGTGTCGTCGACGATTGAGAAAAAAAGAGGTGCTTCGCTGTTTTACAGCACAGGACTGAGCCGAGTTTTGTTTTTTTTTTTTTCTCTCGCGGAGGAAGATCCAAGTGCCGAGATTGCGGAAGAGAGCGTCGCCGTATATCTATATACACACTGTGGAGAGGGACAGGACAGTGACAAGCAACGATGCGCTTCCTCAAACTGGTAATTGTAAAACTCGAGACTCTCACCTATCTTCCTTCCGACGATCGGCGCTTTCGACGCTCGCGGCTTTTGTATCTTTTTCACTCGGATAGCTGCGATTCGCGAATGTTGTTATTTTTCTTTTATGTAACTCTCTGGCCAATCGAAATTACTACAGTGGAATGAGCTTGGAAATTGTTTTTTTATACGCGCGTATATTCATTCCATTATATACATTTGGATAATGCGCGAGTATAGTGTGAAAGGATTTCCTGGAAACGGCCGGCTTGCATTTTACGATTATTCGCGTGTGTTAGTAATTTTTCATATAAATTCCCGATCGTATAAACGTTATACCGTAAGAAAGAAAGAAAGAACGAGTCGATGCCTGCATCGAAATCCTCTAATTATTCAAATTCGTCGGATTCTTAATAACGCTGCTTTATGTTAATCGGGAATAACGGCCCGTCGAGTCGCGCGTGCGCTTACACATATTTCGAATAATTAATGTGTGTCACGGCATATTAAATCGCGGCTGATTCGCCAAAGTGGGTCTCCTTCGGGCTCGCCGAAAACTCGAAACGATCGCCGCGTCCGCATCAGCGTCGCGAAAGTGAAACTTTTATACGCGTTTAAATTATTTAATAATATCTACGATTAATCTCTATAAATTACCCGCGTCGATCAGCCATACCTGCATACACGTTATCTAACCCAAGCGCAGCACACCCGGAACGACTCGACGCTTCGGAGCTGTGAGCAATCAAGGAGAAATGCCGATTCGGCTCTCACTCGCGACAGAGAATTTTCTCTCCGTCGTCGCGCTGCGGTTTAATTTATGCGGTATATCGGGAGCATCGTCTTCCTTTACTTCTTCCTCTTGATCGGCCTCTAGAATACCAAATCGACTACTACTGCTGCATCAGGATGTACAAAATGTAGTATCCGACAATCGGGTCACTCGGTTACGCGCTTACACGCGTAATCCCGCTTGCTTGCGCGCGTGCTCTCTCGGAAACGAGGCGAACAATCGCGTTCACGCATCCCGGAGTAATGGCCCGTGAGTCGCTGCGGAGATCCTTAACGATTCCGAGCGCGAAGAAGAAGAAGAAATTCATATTTTGCGCAAGCGCGCGCGCGCTCTCGCGCTTTTCTTTTTTTCTTTTTCGCCGCGCGTTGCCGTAGCCGCGTTTCCTACTCGGTATATAGCTCCATGCAAATTTCGCCGCCGTCACGGCTGAGGAAACTTACGAATCTTATTACTGCAGCGGCGCGGGTTTCACTTGTTGAAATTTAGCGGCCGTGTGTCCATATTCGAAGCGATTATTCCAGCTCATCTCGGACACTTTCTTTTCTCTGTTAAAGACTGTAATTCTGGCCTGCGCGCTCGCGGTCCTCGCCGAGAAGGATGAGACGAAGAGCCGAGACAAGCGGCAGCACCTGTCGTTTAGCCAGCGTCGAGCCGGTCGGCCGCCTCCCTACGCCGTGCAGATGGAGCCGATAGCCCACTACTCGCAGCGCGACCCGCTCTACAACCCACTGGCCGCCGACTCCAAGAGCGACGACCAGGGCTACTACGAGGAGTCGCTCTACAACTACTACCCGACCGAGCCCGAGCCCATCATCGAGATCATCATCAAGGAGTCGAACGAGTCGTTACCCACCCCCGTACCGGTCACCCCGCAGCCCCAGCCCAAGACCAAGAAGGAGCCCATCCAGGTCTTCTACGTGAAGTACGAGAAGAAGCAGGCCTACGGCGAGGACAAGCCGCGAGTGGTCTACGACGCTCCCATCCCCGCCATTACACCCGTCGAGGAGCACGAGGAGATCAAGCCCGACGAGCCCGAGGGCTACCCCACCGCGGAGAATCTGCAACCGGTCACCCAAACGCCCGAGCCGTCCACCACTCTGCGAGCCATCATCCGACCGGACAGCGGCGTCTATCACGCCGGCAGCAGTGGACTCCGCGTGACGTTCGATACCGATCAGGTGCCACCGAACAACCACAACAAGCGCAGCGACAAGGACTCGCCGGCCGAGCTGGTGTCGGCCAAACCCACGGCACTGCCGCCCCCCGGATCGTCCAAGAGGCCCCACGGACCCTTCGCGCCGATCCAACCGATCCCGCCGCGCGTCACCCCGGCCTTCCCTCAACAGCGAGTGGTCAACTCGTTCCCTCAGCAGCAGCAGTTCCAGGGGCCGCCTCAACAGGGCCCGCCGCCGAACTTCAACCTGCAGCCCCAGTTCCACCAGTCGGTGCCGCCGCACATCCGCAACCAGTACCAGCCGATCACCAGCCTCAACCAGCAGAGGCCCCAGCAGAGACAGCCGATCACCATCCAGGGCCTGCCCGAGCTTCAGCAGCGGCTGCCCTTCAACGCCTTCGCGCCGCCGCACAGGTTGAACGTCAACCATCCCCAACAGCCCGGATCGCCTTCGGTATACCCGCAGCAGCAGCAGCTCTTGCCGCAGAGTCAACCTCCAGTCAACTTCAACTACGACCCGGCGCTGCAGTACAAGCAGCAGCGGGAGCATGAGAAGCAGCAGTTCTTGCAGCAGCAGAGGCAGCAGGAACACCAGAGGAGGCAGCAGGAGCAGCAGCGACTCCAGGAACAGCAGAGACAGCAAGAGCAGTACAGGCTCTTGGAGCAGCAGCGCCGCAAGCAGGAGCAGGAGCAGAAGTTGAGGGCTCAACAGCAGCAGCAGCAGCAGCAGCAGCAGTTCCAGCAGCATCAGCAACGTCAACAGCAGCAGCAGCAGCAGTACAAGTTCGGTCAGACTCAGCAGGCTCAACAGCAGGTGCCCCAGAAGCAGCAGAACGCCGGTGACATTCTGAAGGCCATTCCGAAACTGGAGCAGCACTACACCATCAGGGAGAACCCGCTTCACCCGGGTCCCTTCCCGCCGAACCCGCAGTACGCCGACGTCAACACCCAGACGTCCTTCGGTCCGCTGAGCAACGGTCAGTTCACCACGACTCAACCTCAGTCGAACCTGGTACTCCAACAGCAGCAGCAGCAGCAGCAGCAGCAGCAGCAGCAGCAGCAGCAACCGCAGCAGGTTCAAGGTCAGCAGAAGTTCGGCAACCACATATTCAAACAACAACAGCAGCAACAGCCACAGATAATCCAGCACCAGCAGCAGCAGGCCATCTACCAGAACCAGCAGGCTTTCTTCGCCCAGAACCTTCCCACGCCTCAGCAGCAGAGGCCTCAACCTCAGCAGCAGCAGCAGCAGCAGCAGCAAGAGACACCCTTGCCGTCGATCTGGGGCAGACCCGTTTTTCAGGGCAAGAACCTCGACTCCAAGATCTACGCCACGCCGCTGAGCAAAACCAACGACGACTTCCACAAGTTCACCGCGTCAACGCCCAACAGCCTCCTCCGCTACAACTCGGCCACGACGCCTAGGCCCACCACGGTGACCAACCCACCGACGACCCGCACCACGAGCACTCCTCTGACGACGACCGCCGCGCCGACGACGACTACCCTCTCGCCGAAGAACGAGGCCAAAATCAAGGAAAACATCGCCAACCTGCCCGACGAGGTTCCCGACGACATCCGCGAGCAACTTCTGAGCTCGGGCATCCTCGGCAACGCCGACATCCAGATCCTCGACTACGACAAGGTCGGCGGCATCAACATCGGTGACCTGCCACCCGAAGCCCTGGCCAACTTCTACGGCGCCGGTGGCGCTGCCGCGACTTCCGCCGCCAGCGAGCCCGTGCCCCAGATAGCCAAGCGACCCAAAACCATCGACGAGGTTCAGGTCGTCGCCCCGTCGAGCAATGCCCTCCAGCGTACTCGCACCGAGGAAGTGACGCTCCGACCCGGCGGCGTCGAGATGAAAGTCGTCCGATTCGATCCGAACACAGCCCAGGGCCAGTCGATAGCCGAGCGACACATCAGCGAAAACGCGACGCGTCTCAGTCCCGTAGCCGTGGGAGAACGCGAGCCGAGCGACGCCTCGGGCAGCTACAATCGCTACCTTCCGCTCAAAGTGAGCGGCGCCTCCTTTCCAATTCCGAGCGCGCCCGAGCTCGTCGGCAAAAAGATCTCCTCGGTGGTTGTCCTCGCGCCCGTCGACTACAGCTTCCAGCCGTCGGATGCGGACTCGTCCCGTCAGAGCCGAAAGATCGGCAGCGACGTTCGCTTTCTCGCCGGCGAGTCGCTCAAGCAACTGGTGAGGAAACCCTCGGCTGAGAACTACAAGCGATGGCTCGAGCAGGAGAAGCAGACCGAGCCCCAGAGGCAGTCCGTCGTTCTCCTCGTCACGACGTGAGTATTATTATTATATTTGCTCGTGAACTTATCGCGGGCTTTCATCGCTCTCGTACTTATCGCGCGCTCGCGGCTGGAACGCGACGTATTATACGGCGCGCTGAATGTCAATGTTTGCTCTCGAGCGCTGAGTTTTCCTTGTTTTTTTTTTTTTTTTTTTTATTCGACTATAATTCGATGTCTTCCGAATATATTTCGTTTTAGTTGGCAAAGAATTAATGACAAGACAGAAGTATATATCGCTTTAATCCTCTAGAAAAAAATTTCACTCTCTCTCTCTCTCCCTCTCTTCGCGCGAAATGTCCAAATAAAAAATTCCGATTTCTGTGTCGCAACTTTTACCTCTGTATAAGTATACACCTTCACTCTCTCGCGCTTAATATAACGGCGAGAGATTGCGACAAAACGGCGCAGTTTTGCAGCAACGACGTACAAGGATTCTCATTGCCAATTAACGCTATGCTCTCCTCTCATCCCGTACGTATAACGCGAGCATGGTAGACAATCGCGCGCGAGCTATGAGAAATTAACGCGCTCTTGCAAAGTCGAGCTCTCTCGACCGGCTATAACGACGGCTTAATCTCGGACGATCGCCGCAGCTGCAACAAAGTGTTCTCAGCTTCGGACCGAAATTGCCTGATGACAGAGCGCGCGCGCGCGCGCGCGTGCACCGCCTATGTGTGTGTGTGTGTGTGTGTGAAAATTCCACCTACGCGCGAATTGCAATTTTGCCGCGGATTTCGAAAGAAGAGAGAGAGATAGAGAGATTCTTCCCGTGAAATTGGAGCTCAAGAGAGAGAGAGAGGATGTATTAATATATCAAGTAAATCACGCAGTCGTTGCATAATTTTAGCTCCAATTAAAAATAAAAAACAAACGTTGCGTTTTCAGGCCAAAAGACGACGCCGACGCCGAGAAGGAGATCTTCATGTACGACGTTACGTCCGACAGCGTGAGCAAGTTGGCCGGTGACCTGTCGACGGCGTTCGTCGACGCGGCCGAGAGCAATTCCGACGTCGACGCCGATCCCATGAGCGACGTCTCGAATTGAGCGACGAAGTATGGAGATGACGCGTGTACGCTTGCGAGCCTCGCGTATTCACCGGAGAGCGAGAATTCCGGTGATGCTAATGAGCGCTTTTTACGTACACTTTAATTGTGCCAACGACGACTCCGAGACGAGGAGAGCAGAGACGATATATTATATCGAAATCGCGGTATATGTAGATTTATCGCCGAGAGAACGAGAGAAAGAGCGAAAGAGAGAGAGAAAGGACGCTTTGGTTGCGTTTTTTTTTTCTTTTTACAAATGAGCCTCGAGTGTAGATACTTTAGTAAGCTATTATTTTGTATATATTTTTTCAAGATTTTTATACTTTTTTATACGTAATACATTTTTATATATTTCTATAAAAATTTGAGAAAAACAACAACAAGGTCTCGTTATTTTCCAAACCTCTGAGATCCCGAGCGATTTGGCAACAATTCGGTGATCTTCGAATTTATTTACAAAACATTTACACGGATACTTTTTGCAAAAGTAGATAACGCTATATACCTCGTTCTGACAAAACTTATGCTTATATTGTTTATGTACAGTTGTTCTTCGTCATCTTTGATCAACTACCTATTTCACGTCAATCTTTCTTTTTTATACCTATCTGTAGTTGCAGATACTGAAGCCTTTCGAATTCCAGCATGCTCGACCATTGATGATTTGATAGGGGCACCACTTTGTACGACATTGCTTTCAGAGACTTGATGTTTAGCCGAGCTGGCGCTTGCAGTATTGGATTGTTTTTGCCGTATAAACTCGGGGGTAGCACGAGTACAGCCACTCTGAAATACGTTGAAATTTTTAGATTATTACGGTGTTCTGTACTTGCGGGATACGTGAGAATCTAATGTATTACCTTTCAGTATCAGGAGGTATGTCAAATTCGTCCACACAAGGAACGACTCTCGGTTCTTTTGAAAATGATTTTGATGTAACGGCGACTGGATTGCCGTCTTTGAGAACTATCAGATGATCTGTTTGAGAAATTGAAAATTAATTCAGATTTTTATTCAATTTTCATTTGAAATAAAAAAGATTCTTACCGATAAGATGCCCCAAGTTCGTCTGTACGTTAGTATTTACGTGAGTGGGCCCTCCTACCAGTTTCTCAATTACAGACTTAAATGGATACGTTTTGAATTCTTTGTCTGCTAAGGTTTCAAAAGACTGGATCATTTCTTCCGATGGCCATGGACCAGTGTATGTTGGATACAAAGTTTTTATACTCTGGTATAATTGCTGAAGGACTTTGCGATAGGCAAAACTGATCAACTTTGGATCTATGTCCAAAGAAAAAACGAATTTCACTAGTTGCGAATCAAAACAATCCAATGAGAGCAAATGCAGAGTAAAGTAGCATAGTGTTACGTCATCTGGAATTAAATTATAGTGTTCCACAAAGATCTTCTGCAATTCGTTCCAGAAAGGCGGCTTATAATTGGCAAATGCCATTCCGGCTACTAAATTTGAGATGTGGAATGGTCTGCATTGTGACAAAATCATTGGATTTTTGTAGCATAAGGATGTTAAATAGTTCAATAGTTGTATATTTATGTGTTTGCACTTGTTCAATTTATTTAAAATTAATGCTGCTTTATCAAAGTCTGGATAACTAGATATAAACTTATTTATAAATACATCTATGAATTCAGGATTGTAGAATTTATTTTTTCTGCAACAAACAAATTTATTTGCTATTACATCCATTTAAATATGTTAAATAATATTACTATTGTTGTAAATACATACCCATATAATGTCTCTGTCAATGTTTTGGTCAAGATTTTGTTTATTTCAAATTGCTCCAGTAGACTAACATTTTTCATAAGCTTATTTTCAACTTTAATTAATAATTCTTCATAATTATCTGGTAAATAATGTGAATTACAAAGAGAAATATATATGCGCATTATTGTATCGACATCATGTAATTCAGTATTCTTGATAAGTGCATCTACGATGTATTTTATACTTTTTTCATCTTGTACATAACTAGTTGCAAACCATAGTGCATTTTTTAGTTCTTTGATACTCCCTTTATCAAGTTGCAATTCCAACTGAGCCACAAATACTTCAGGCAAAGCTTTGAGAATCGCCTCATTTAAAGGCGTCTGGTACATTAGTTTTAACAAAAATGATAGATAAAAAATCTGTTGCAAAGTTAGATCATTTATAGATTGTCTAATTAGCTGCAATAGTGATTGCATGATCATTGTAGTACTTGGAATTTTAAGTAAATTTAAAACTTTGATGGCTTGTATCGTCTGTGGTAGATCCAGTTTTATAAGATGCCTTTTTAATATAGAGCACATGTTATTGAACTGTATACTCTTGTGTACTTCTGATAATGGAATATTACTATTTTCATAGAACTTTTGCATAGATGTCAAGGCGATGAGAACGTGACGAGCATCAATATCATTTCTATTTGCTTCTATGGTCGTTATAAGACTCAAAGGATTATTATCTGATTGTAATTTTAGAAATAACTGTTTTGCAGCTGAAATTTCATTGTTATCTGCCTCAGAAAAATGACAGTGAGAAAAGGTTATACAAATTTTATAGATGCGTTAGACTCATAATCATAAAACCATATTCACCTTTGACTTCAGGAACACTGTGACATAATCTTGTAAGAGTTGCACATTTTGGTAAAGTCAAAACGTTTCGTAAGGACAAAGATGCCGATACCAATGACCTTGCCATTTTTTTTACTAATATTTAATAACAATTAAGTTTCAGATGTACTTAAAACCTTAATACTTGTGTCAGCATGGCCTTTTCGAAAATAACAAATATCTTACAAATACAGTTATCCAACTCCAGTACTAAAATAGATAAAAATATTAAAATCGATTTAAATGCGCTCACGATTAAGGAACAAAAATATTTGATTGTTAGTTTTCTCGTAATAATAATTTCTTATTTTTATTTTGTGCGGTATTTTTTAGGTTATAATTGCGTATCGTGTATCGTGTGTGAAATATAAAAATCATTGCAATCTTACATAGTCTAATGAAGTTCTATACTAATTTGTCATTGTACAATTACTTGTATAAAACTTTTTTTACAAACACGACAATCTCCCGTGCGTGTTTTTTATTTTTGCGTATAGGCATATAATAGCAGACAGTTTATATCTTTATCAATTAAAATGATACTCGGTAGGTAATATCGATTTGCAGGCTATATCTAGATTCAGGAGCGCGCATATGTATTGGAGCACAATATATAAGTGTGACAGCAAAACTGCCCGTATGAGATACTTATAGGATAAGGTGAAAATTCAATCAGTATTACTTCAAAATATGGACGAGAGGAAGATATTGGAGGAACAATTGAGGGAAGCCGCTTGCATTGGAGATACGGATGCTGTCCAGGAATTGATCAATCTCGGAGTCGATGTCAATGCCAGACACGCCATAAATGGATGGTGAGAAAGTTCTCAATATTTATTATGGGAAACGAGCTACGTACAGCTCATTGTTAAGCGATCTCGTTTCTAAACACCGATTGTTGCAATGTGACTTTATTTATTGTACTTTCTTGCGATATATAGGACACCGTTGCACTGGGCCTGTAAGAGGAATTACCTAGACGTTGTGGTTCTGTTGTTGAAAAGTGGTGCAGACAGAAATGTCAAATCCGACAAGGGTGAGACTCCGGCATCGGTTTCCTCAAATCCTTACATTTTGCAACTGTTAGGTGCTCCTTATGACTTTTCCAAGTCGTCCAGTGATCAAGAAGCTCCTAGTTTTGTGCCTAATTATATTAAACATAGCCCACTAAACTGTAAAATAGACTTAGGATATCCTAGAGAAAGCTACGTTAATACCTCGATTAACACATGCCAAGAAGGTACAGTTATCAATCGATTTTATTAAAATTGACCATTAATGTTGCACTGACCAGGATATTTAATTTACAGAGATAATATTAAAACTACGGGTCGCTAATTCAAATGACTCTGACTTTATAGAAGTTGATCTTCCACGCCACGCTTTATCTTATCAAAACTTAATCAAAATATGTTGTGATGAACTAGAAATAAATCCTACGCAAATAGTTAAACTAAGAAAACTGCCTAATACCAAAATTAGAAGGGATAAGGATGTACAAAGACTAGAAAACTACCAAGAAATCGAAGTGGTCTTATACTCATCTATGAATATGGCTGGTGAAGCTTCACACAAATCCATGCAATATGCAAATGGAAATACTGTGCCGATAACTCCAACCAATAATTATCAAAGTATAGCAAAAAAAGATCAGACAATTTTATACTAGTATGTATATAGTTACGAAAATGTTGACACAATTTCTATACTGGTCTAAAAGATGCAATAACGTGTATTTATAAATATTAAAATTTTTATTATTTAATTTATAGATATCTAATACTCAAACAATTGTACAAAATAATGCATTTATTTACATTTTTAAAAAAGAACAAAAGGTTCTCATCAACCTTATAAATATTTTAACTTAATAAAAAGTTATGGTTCTATTTACAATGCAAAATTCAATGTCTTAAATTTAACAGTTTTCTATCTAATCTTCCTCGTCTTCCTCATCATTTTTATTCTCCCCTAACTTTTTTTACGTTTTCTTTCTTCTCTTCTTTAACATCAACTTTCTTTACGCTGTCTTCGGTGTCGTCATCACTGTCATCACCTTGAAGTTTTTCAACACGTACTGATCCATCAGGTGCCACATGTACCTTAACATTGGATGTGAAGGTGGATAATTCACCCTCAACTTCGTGGTATGCCTTTGGTCGTTTCGGCGTCAGTACTGGAACTTCTACCTCATTTCTGCTTTCTGAAATCAATAAAAATACGAATTAATACTGTACGAAGAGATGATTGAAAATATGCATTTTGCAAGTCTGAAAAGCATCCTTACTCAGTGACACATAAATAGGAATGGCAAGGCTCAATGGAGTTTTTATCCTCAAGGATCGAATATTTTCCCATCCTCCAGGGAAGTTTTTACTCAAATCTTCTACCACTGCCAATATATTGTCGGCGATATGTTCTACTTTCATAGAGCATGTACCAATTTGAATAATGGAGCTATCGCCATGGCCGTGAATTTGTATACAAGTCTTCTTGAGAGAACTGTCGATAGCTTCTTTTAAGTTTTTCCTTTCCATGGGAATAGAAGTTGGCAACTTCCTCTTTTCTCTAAATTGTTTACCTAACAAGTGAGCTATGTGACCAGAGATACGACCATCAACAAGAAAATGGTCATAAGAGTTGAACAGTCTTCTTCTCATTTCAAACTGTCTGTACTCGGTCTTTACTTGATTGATTGGAATAATAGCTTTTATTTGAGTGATCCCATGTTGTTGAAATATATCTTCATAATGGCGAACAGTATCTTCAGGATCTCTTTTCCTGCCTCTCTTAAGATCTTTCACAAATATTGCTATATCATCAGTGGAGGAGATCATTGAGTGTGGAAGTTTACTGAAAAACAAATACAATCTCGTAAATAACTGTGACTGAATAAGAATTAAAGTCGTATTTAAAAATCAAATACTTCATACAAAATTTTTTAATCAAGGTATCTCATAAGGATCCATTGGTATTAATTAGCGATTAATCATGTGAGTTGCTTAATAATTGAACTTTAACTTAAGAAGTATTATGATAATGACTTACATTCGATGTTGATGTAGTGGTACTTTAGGAACTTTGAAACAATTGACATTCATTAAAATTGGTGGTTTTTCTGAATCGAACAAGGTTTTCTTCTTTTGTTGTTCAGTTTCAATAACTTTGATAAGAGCTTTGACAAAGTTAACAACTTCTTTCTTGTTCAAATTTAATCCTGATTTCTGTTCCTCTGTTTCTGGTTGTTTCCTTTTCTTTGATTTGATGTTTTTAATTTCTTCATTATTCTCTACTGCTACAGGTTTTGTAGGTTGAGACTTGAGCTTCTTCGCAGATTTAGCATTACTGGAAAGCTCTTCTGTTTTGACAACTGAATTTTTTTCTACTAATGTGGGTTTCGTAGCCTGTGACTTGACTTTCTTTGACTTTTTTAAATTACTAACAACTCTTAAAACTTTGAAAGGTGGTTCTAAGTCTTCTGATAGAACAGATTTTGTAAGTTGTGACTTGACTTTCTTTGACTTTTTAGAATTACCAACATCTTTTGTCATAGTTACAGTCTTTTTAACAGCAACAGGTTTAGCAGGTTGCGACTTAATTTTCTTCGTGTTTTTAGAATTACTAACCTCTTTTTTTACTTGAAGAGGCGCCTGCATCTTTTTAGATTTTGTATATTCTGTCTGTACCTCACCTTCAGACCTGATAACTTGATGGTCAGGTATTTTCGATGTTTTACCCGGCTTCTTACCAACTTTCTTAGCAGAAGGTTTGTCATCACCTTTTTCAACCTTTTTTGGCTTGGATACTTTATTTTGTGAGGGTGCAAAAGTATCTTTATCGTTCTTTTTTATCAAATTCTTCACTAAACTTTCTTGTTTTTGGAGGATATTTTTTATAAGGTCCTTTTTCTTAGCAGAAACTTCCTTTTGTAAATTCTTTTGCTTTTTTGACATTTTATCAACAGCAGCGGAATCTACTTTTGAAACAATTTTCTTTTTGTTTTCCTTGGTATCATTCTTAGATAACCTCTTCACGCCTTTTTTTGGTTTTGATTTAGCATCGCGTGCTAACCGAGACGCTAATAGATCCATAGTTTAAAAATATGGATAATTTCTATGTAAATAACAACTTGCTTTATAACAGTAGTAGATTACGATTATTGCCGTTTACCTGAAACAAAAATAATTATTTTTTTTAGTAAATAACCGATTTACTTTGATTATGTTTACCGGTACACGCGAATGTATATGAAACGCAGTCAAGGTATGTTACTTTTACAAAAATATTCCTGTATTGAATATTATCAAATATATCAAATTGTTATTTTATCGACTTCTGGCAAATAATTTTTGAGATTCCTTAGAAAATAGCGGATTTTAAGATGGCTTAAAGTCCGAAATTATAGTACGCCAAAACGTGGCGGCGAAAATCTAACCTCACTTTTCTTGTGTCTCGATTAAAACTTAAAATTTCGATAAGAAATTCGAGAAAAATCAAAACGCGACTATTAAACGCAGTGTTACGAACAACTGCGATTATACAAAAACGCAATATTTAACTAAAATTTTACTCCATAATGCTTCATACAAAGTTTTATAATCAACGTATCTCATAAGGATCCATTGGTATTGTTGTTGCTTATTAATCATGTGCATTATGAAGTAATTAGAATTTCCGTATTTGCTTATTAATAAAATGCAAACGGTTATTTAAATAACTCAGCGTATACTCACTCATTTCGAAAGTAAACGTTCGTCGACAAAGCTTTGCTATTCCACAGCCATTTTTCGACTACAGAACCAATGCGTAGCGAAGCCGAATTGCCGCATGCGGTTTTACGAGGTGGCGGCAACGTCGCAAATGCAACACTGGTGAGCGGGGATGTGCTCCGAAATTATGGCGCGCTTTTTGAATTCTGTATTTACTTTGCACGAGTATAATTGAAGTGAGCTTTTTTACGCTTTCAACGAACGCTTCTTTTGTTTGTTTGTTTACATAAAAATGGCATAGGTTATTTTCGGAGGAACGTCTCAGTAAAAATTATAGCGTTGACAAGCTACAAAATACTGCAGTTAAAATTCAAGTATAATGTTTATCAAGAATGAATTAAAAATCAGCCGAGTAGTATCGAAGAAGAAAAAAAATCGTTCTCATGACCAGGATATTAGGAACACTTTTAGGCGTCTCGTTCCAGACTGAATTGTTAATAATGACGCTTCTAGGACTGGTAATGTTTTATATAATCTCTCTGCCTATACAACGCTGCTTTCGTATTCAATATATCGATTATCAAAATTATGCAAAAGGCAAACTCTACCCTGGACTGGAAACCTTTCGAATTGGTTCTTCGTCTCAATCTCATACGCGACATGCACTTTTCCGTTGATGACGTTCAGCTCAGCAATAATTTCACCTCGTGGATAAAGAGAGGTATAAAGTTTTCTATCGCGTAAAAAATCGAAACTAAACCATATATGATACATCCTCGTTTCAGTGCTCAGAGTAACAGTCGTGGTGGAATTCATCTGCAGCCTTCTGAATCCCTTCGCCTACATACTGAAACTCTACCCCGTGATAACTTGGAGTCGACCTGAAATTTTGCTCCCTTGGCTCGCGGTACACGCCTTCAATACGATCCTACCGAAAATGCTGTCGGTCGCCCTGGCCTTCGTCTTCTACTCGGAGAACATCATCTCCACGATATCCCTGATCGAGTTCTTGATCGTCGAGTCCGTAAACCTAGGTGAGTGTAAAAAACTCACCTAAAGTTAAAATCACAAGTCCTAACGGTAATCTTCCAGTGGTAGCCTGGTACAACTGGTACGTCTTCTTCGCCTTCTACATCGACCTCCGCGAAGTCACGAAGAAACGCATCGCGCTTAAACGCAGTCGTGGTGCCAAGTTACCTAATAATCAGATCCGCGAAAGCTTCAACTCGCTGCCCGAAATTTACTCCAGCATCCCAAACATCCAGCAGATCGTCTACGACTCGTCGACGACCAACTCCGTCAACCACAAACAACTGCGAGTCAGCAGATCGCTCACGTCCCTGATGGAGAACAGCAGTCAGGAGGTCGAACTCGACGAGACGTCGCTGACGACGACCGATTCCAGCTACGCGTCACCAGCCGAGAAATCCATGAGAATCTTGAGCTTGACGCAAGAGGATCTGGAAGACGCTCGTTTGCACAAATTACGCGCGTCGAGTATCTTCGCTGCGATCGTCAAACTCGACGAGGATAAGCCGATCGAGGATGACTCCTCGGAATCTTCTGTCAGAGACGCTTGTAGTTGCTCGAGTTCGGATGAGGAGGAGGTGCAGATTTTGGCTTCGAAGAAAACTCAGACCAGGAATTTCAAGCGAGACGACGAGGGGAAGGATTATTTTTTTAAGACCGATGTGAGGGTCAAACCTAAACGCAAAGTGATCGATCGGAAAGTGACTGATCGGAGTACGCAAACGAGGAAAAAACTCGACGATTCACCGATTAATTCAGACAGCGCTTATTTTTTTCTGAAGAGACGCTTCCGAGCATTGGATAAGATGTGCCAAGCTTTGAACTTCGAGAACCAGCATATCTTGCAAAACAAGTGGCTGCTCTTTCGACACGAACTGGATGCCAATTTGCGTCGACATGTTTTCTTCAAAGAGCTGCAGTTTCCAAATTCCCAGCCGATCGACGACAACAGACCGACTCGGACAGAAACGCCGCCGAAGGTTAAGCGGAGAAATAAGGATAAATCGAGAAAGTCCACGGGCGTCTTGGAAAATGAAGTTATTAAGAGCAAATGGAATTACGTGAGCGACGCAGTCGGCTCGTCGACTGAGATATTTAGAAAGCATTATGCCGAACCTACAGGTATTAATCTGAACATAAAGAATCGCAAATCCAACGCGTCGGTGCTGAAATCGGTAAGACCGATGAAGTGGTCGGAGTACACCGAGAAGCAACGAGTCAGGGAACTGAGAAATCTTCAAGCGTACAACCACTGGACTCTCGAGCAAGACCGACGGGAGATGATACAGAAGAAGAAAAAGTCCAAGATGACTAGCTACAAAAAGGCTGTGACCGAATTAGCCTCGTACACCGCGCGACGACCCGATGCAGAACTCGACGATCAATCTTTCGAGAGAGAAAATTTAAATAACGACGAGAATGATTTTGCGAAAATTAGCGTTACGAAAGAAGAAAACTCTCTTCCCGAAAAATCGCGCACTCATCGTCCCAGCAGCATGAGAGAAATCATCGAAAGCTTAGACTGGAGTATCCGATCAAACAACGACACACCTACGCGCATCCGGAAAAAGTCGAACAGTCACTTCGTCGATAACATCAGCAGATCATCATCATCATTAGACGAACAGCCTCAGCATCGGGGTATAGTCGACGACGAGACAGTGAGCACACTGCGAAGCGCCTTCTCCTACAGCGACGACAGCCAGCGCGGATTTCGTCTAGGTCCGGATTCACGCGAGCCGTACCCGATATTCCAAGTGGTAGCCGTGACCGTGGCTGAAATCCTCAAGGCCACCGACTGGCGAAACTTCACAGGTGTGACCTCGACCATTCGGACCGAGAACGAGGTCGAAGTGCAGTCGACTGTCAACGACGTCGTTTTCTGCGGAGGCGGGAGTTCGAGCAAAAATACGGATAGTTCGACGGATACGCGGATAGTCGAAAGATCGTCGAATGACAGCGAGGAGATCGAACGGAGGAGGAACGTCTCCGCGTTTCTCTTGCAGGAACTGGAAGGACTTCTGGACTCGTCCAGGGAGACTCTGTCGGCTGTGGAAAAGTTGCGGATAGTCGCTGCGGATTCGAGAGAGCTACTGGCTAAAAGAAACGCGGATAGTCGATCCGCTCGGAGAAATTCGGATAGGCGCGAGAAGAAGAGTTTGATCGAGCTCTTCGATCATTTTTATCAGAAGTTCGTCAGGCATATCGAGCGCGACGCGAGTAGTATCGCCGATTTTCAACGAGACTTTGAGAAACTCACGAAAACGGAAAATTTCGCGAGGTTCATGTCTCTGATAACCGACGACGAAGCGACGAGAGCAGTTGCGAACGATGACTTCGACGGCGGTAACGAATCGTTATGATTATACACATCATTGAACGCGGTGGATGTATGCAAATGGTGGTAATTCAATTAAATAGCCTGCTATTTTGTACAAAAGGTTTGTTATTCGTATGCGTATATTTTAGTGCCTACATTAGATGGCAACGAGTTTCTCTCTCTCTCTCTCTCTCTCTTTCTACACACATAGAACCCGTTCACTAGGATGTCGGCTTATAAATACAACTTACTTTATTACACGTCGTAATGTTTGATTTTTTTTTCTTCTCTACAAAATGATGAAAATGTACAGTTTCTTTTAAATACACACTGATAATACCTACACTTACAACATAGAAGATACAGAATCTACTACAGGGTCAGGGGTCACGCTATGTTACAGAATCGGATAGACGTTAAAAAACTCAGCAAGTCACGTCGTAGCTCGGCAGAGACTCTGGCACGATGTAGTTGGGATCGCAGACGGTGTTCCTCACGGCTTCCTTGGCACTGGCTCTGAGAATCCTGAAGTTCACCTCGTCCTTGTTCATGTACCCATACAGGTACATGGGCAGCTTGTTGGACAGTATCCAGACGTTCTGGTCCTCCTCGTGATCCATTCTGATGTCGTTGGGGAATACCAGCGAGACGTTGCTGGAACCTATGACCCCGAGGTTCTGAGGTATGTACTCCTTCCTGGTGTCCCAGCACCAGACCGAGTCCCTCGTCACCATGTTGAAGAACATCACGCCGTTCCTGTCGATGGTCGAACCCGACGAGTGGCCGTAGTCCTTGGCTCGGGGCTTGCCAACCGGTACGAATTTCTCGGGACTGTCCTCAGCGGTTTTCTTGTCCCTCAGAGCCGACAGCGGCACGGCGAACTCGCGGAAGCTCGACATCGGATGGAAGAACATCGTCTTCTCGTTGTTCACGTCGACCGGGGTCAGAGCTATGCCGAACAGACCGTCCGTCCAGTGGAACTCGAGGCCGTGGAGGTTGTACCTGGAGGACAAGGGATCGGGGAAGAAGTAGTGGTGCTGGATTCGGAAGGACGAGTCGTTGTGGAAGTCGTAGACGATGAGACCGAAGCGCCAGACGTCGGCCGCGTAGGCGACGGCTCGATCGCACTCGCCGTTTCTCACGTCGACGACTATGTTTGAGTAGAGCGAGTCTTCCTTGATCTGGTCGTGGGGTAAGGTGTAGGCTCTTATGAGCTCGTCGGTGTAGAGATCGAAGACGAAGATCGTCGGCGGACAGATCTGCAGCGGGTCGTCGGTGATGTCGATCTTCCCCGAGTCAAGCACCCAGAGACGGTCGCACTCGTCTATCTGCATCCTGAAGACCGACGTAAGGCCCTGACAGTTGCCTGCGAAGCAAAAGCGTCGGTAAATCCGTGTTCTTTCGAGAAGTTGTTTAAGTTATATGCAAATTAAAATCAATTACCCAGATGATGCCATCTCCAGTCCGGGTAAGGCTTGAGTTTTGGGCTCTTGTCGTGCGATCTGGTGGGTATGGTAGCCAGAGTCGCGGGTATACCCTTCTTCCATCTGGGCATACTGACGAAGATCTTGTCCTTCCAAATTTCCAGTCCCAGAGGTAGATTGTTCTCGGGAATGAAGGTACCGCTGTAGATCAGACTATTCCTGTCCTCGTCGCTGTCGAACTCGTAGTCGATGGTTTTCCAATAATAAGCCTGCGGATATTTCAAACAACTCACGCGCTGCAC
The DNA here is from genome assembly GCA_024372645.1 of Trichomalopsis sarcophagae. Taxonomy (NCBI): domain Eukaryota; kingdom Metazoa; phylum Arthropoda; class Insecta; order Hymenoptera; family Pteromalidae; genus Trichomalopsis; species Trichomalopsis sarcophagae. The sequence goes on from QLSS01000007.1 coordinate 2,209,856, forward strand.
TTTTACAACCGCGCGAAATTGCGCCAGAAAGCTATGCGGTATATAGACACTCACCAGGTGCATAGAAGGCCCGGCGTATTCGTCTTTGAAGCCGTTTTCCTTAGGCGGCTTGAACGTGTGTCCGGGAGCGAAAAATCTCTCGCTCTGATTGACCTGATTCGGCTGCAGATTAGGCTTCGACGACTCGGCGATGTTGTTCGAATTGGCGCCGTTTTGAAAGGAATCCAGATTTCGCTCGTTCTTCTTGTTATCCGGCTGTAGGCTCTGTAGGTTCGGCGCGAAATTAGGATCTATCTGGAATCCGTGAGGCTTTTCCTTAGCTCGATGGATAATCGCGTTCGACGGTTTATGGTTACTCGGAAAATCGCAGTCCACGTGCACCGGTGTCTCCTCGTTATCGAAGGCTGGATCGTCGAACGAGGCGCTCGACGGCTTTGGAAAATTCAGCGATTAATTGTCGACGTTAACCTACTTTTGATGTCGAGAAAGGAAAAAAAAAATGATTGCCTCGAAAGCGCCTAATTGTAGAGTGTGTCTGCGTCTGCTATAGAAAGAAAGCATCCGAGGGACATCTTTGCGAAATACGTTATTGAAATTGCGCGCAAGCATGACAGTATAGACGTTTTAAAGTAGAATATCGCCCTAGGATATATACGATATTTACGCAACGTATTTACAACGAGCTGTGTGTCTGCTCGAGAAGGACAAAAAAAAAAAAAATTATTTGAAGAGGTGTATCTCGATTTGAAGATCGATTTCTCCGATAAACCGGCTCGCGAAGGCCGTAAATCCTGTCTAATCCGTACACACACACACACACACACACATACAGGATATATCCAAGCAGCACAATGTGAGAGTTTCACAAAAATCAATATTTTCAATAAATCGCGGATTATGAGATCTATTACCGAGACAAAGTCCAGGGGAGACAGTTGAGGCAGAGGCGGCGGCGCTTCGAGCTCTTGCGAAATGTGGACAGCCGGACCACTGGACTCGGCGAACTCCCGAAAGCCCAGTAGTGACATGGTCACCAGCCACGGCATGACGCTCGCCATTCCTGCAATCGAAAGTCCGCTAGCTGATTATACGCGCACTTGTATCAAGCCTCGATATACGAGGGGATAATTGATCGAGCTTTTTTTCTGGTCGCGGGGAAATTAAAACTATACTAATTTGGAATTTTGATTTTATGTTAGAGACACTTACTAGTAGCCTACGGGTACTAAACGTTTGTTTGGCGGTTGTGCAATCATTTTTTTGATAAAAACAATTTTTTATTATATAATATAATTTTATTAATATGGAACTAGATTATATGAATCAAAATTGATAGTACACGACGAATAATTTGTAGGCCAATAAGGAAACGCTATGCAAACTCGTAAATGAAATATTTGATTTCGCGCGCGACACTAAACGCCTTTACAGCGTTTTAACGATCCATCGCAGTCGGCCGGTACGTTTATCACGATAACCCACCACAATTCCCAAATCGACGTTCAAATCGTAAAAAGCTCTCCCGCGCGAAAATCAAATCACGCGCTCTATTCCTACCTGTTCTCATAACTGCTCGAAAAATCGTGCACTGAACGCTAGTATATATAGCCACCAAACGGAAAAACTACAGCAACGGAAGCGCACTCGGTGAAGAGTGAAACGCCGGGCGCGTCTAATCTCGCGTGTGCGTATAAACTTTCTTCGTGAAATCTCTCTCCGTTGCAGCTGCGCGATGCGAGTGTTAGACCGGACGAGATGCGACTATAGGATGTGTTGGCCATTTTCACGGGTTTATCCAGATACTCGCGCGGCGTGTGTATAGTATCCCTTCTCTCGTGTGAATCTTCCATCCAAGAGCGCTCTCTTTCTCTCCCAACCCAAGGCGCAAGCGTGTGCGCCGAGTAAACGCGACTCGCTCTCCTCTTTCTCCTTTGCGCGCTGCAGAAGCGCTATAGGTCATTGGCGGGAAAGCGTTGCTCGGATCCTCTCCTCCGAGAGGTAAAAATCGCGGAAACATTTTCCCTTTCGTTCCTCTACACTTACTGCAGTCTCGTATTACTTACACGTGCGCTCGGATCGACGAGCCTGATTATTATGGAAGTTGCTCTCTCTCTCTCTGCTCTTGATTAAAACGAATAACCGCTGGTTTAAGCGCGAAGATAAAATCTTTACCGCGCTGCGGCTTCTGTATGATATACTTTTTATTTTTTGCGGTTCCGCGAGTTGTTAAGATTTTTCTACTAATGGAAATAAAGCTCGTGAATGATATCGTTATTAAAAGTTCCACTCTACGGTTACATTTTAAAATGCCTCCATAATCGTTGCCAGTTCTCTCGTCGGGCCTGAGCACGACTTTAATTTTACTACTATCTCTGTGGATTTTTAGCGCAGCGAGTTATTACACAAAACCATTGCGACGACTTTTTTGTTTCTACGCGTTGAATTACTAAATTGACTTCTGGTCACAGTCGGCTCTCTCGGTCGTCGTAAAGCATCGTAGCCTTTAATGAAACATTTTACAATTAGAGTGACATCGCGAAATAAATTCTCTACTTCTCGCGATCCTTTCAATTATTATGAACAACGCTTACCGCTCGGTTTGTTCCAGGTGCTCGCATGATGGTTGTGACTCTGGATGAAATCTCGGTCGTAGCGGAACACGGGATTGGGATGCGTCGACCAGAACTCCGACACATGCTCCTGCGACGGTCTCGTCTTGATCTCGCTCCACCTGCAGGACCAATCGGTACATATCTTACGAGGCTTGTATCGACACTTTCCAGCCATTGTACATATTCAGCCGAGGACGCACTACTTGCTCCGCTCGGTTTTTCAAACGCGTCATTTATTCACTGTACGCGATTAAGGGGGGACAAAAATCTCGTCGCGCGATCTATCACAGACAATTAAAGCTCGATCAGTGCGTTTAAAAAGCGGGAAAATAACTCGGAGATCGGTAGCGTCCGGTTGCGTGTCCAGTGCAAAACTGTCACGGTGTGTGAGCTCCCGCGCGAAAGGCGATCCGCGCAGCAAAAGCGCGCTCGCGCCGTTTAACGAAATTCATTTTTCCCCCGCACACGCAGAAAGAACGCTATACGTATACACCGTATGCACACAGCGTAATAATAAGGCGCATACATACATACACGCGTCTTTATGATTCGGCGCGAAAGTGCCGGCGGCTGGAGCTGCAAAAACTGGTAACGGTATATTACAGCGCACGCGGGTGGAGTAGGCGCAAGAAAACAACGGCCCGCCGTGGTTTTCTCGCGAATATATTTGCGCAAATTCCTTATTACGACCCAGATATCCTGTGGACGCTTGGCTATTTCAGTACTCGCATCCGATTCTCTCACGCGCTGTGGTGTCATTTTTTTTTTTTTTTTTTTTTGTTACCGATATACTGTAATACGGAAGGAAAACGAGGGAGGCGTGTAAGCGGTGATTCATCGGGGTATTGTGTGCGATGCTACCGAGTGTGTGTGTGTGTGTCGCGTGTGATCGGAAGGGATCATAAATCCTGTTTGGAGGAGGTGCATATCGCGATACTATAGATTCGTAACGATTTTTTAACTGAAATAACGCAGCTCGATTTATGTAAGGCTCGAATTTCGTTATTTAACGAAAGCGAGAAATCGGAAATTCATACAGTCTGCAAACGTTATACTTTATGAAACGGTGTATTCGCACGAAGGTGTACTCAAAGTGTATAACGCGTTGAATCAATATACGCATTGATTTTTTATGAATATTCATTCTACGGCGGAGAAATTCGCAACGCGCGGCTGTAAAATCTACGATAAATCAAGGAGTATTACAACGTGCCAATACACATATAAACTTGCCAACGAGCGATTACACTTGATATACGATCAATAATTTACGCTTCTGGGCTCACTATTTTTTTTTTTATCTGTTTTCTCTCTCCACTTCCTTTTTGGCAACGCTCCTCTATAAGGTAACATTGCGTCAAACGCGCTTGAGAGTATACGATATATTTACCACTCGGTGATGAGATGTGACTCGACGAAATCGTAGCCGACGTCAAAGTCGACGAAATCCATAATAGCGCTAATTGATGCAGCTGCACTTATTGTCCCAAGGTAAACTTTTCCGAGCCGCGAGAGGCATTTATAGTTCTTGTGATACAGCAGTTGTGCAAACGCCGACGCTGCTGTCGAGCGAATTTAAAATTCGTCAGCCGACGACTTATTCCGTATTATATACGTCGCAATAATACACAATGTGTATTAAAACTCGACTCGACGTCTCTAATTAAAAAACTCATTTTCCCCCGTCTCGAGTAGCCGTCGAACTTTCTAAATTTTTCACGCCTCTTATATAGAACGCAGAATCTCGATTACGGAATTATCATCATTATCATCGCACAGAATATAACGCGTCGTTATAAAATTATTCTACGTTACTACGGCTTTCTATACACAGTAGATTCATTATACCCTCTTTGGCGCGAACAGCATCGACAACTCGCGAAAAACTCTCGCCGATTTTTCTCCAACGATCGATCGCTCCGTGTCGCGACACTGCCGATCGTCGACTGATTTTTTAGCCGAGATAATACGGTGAAAGCCTTCTCCCATGGTCGCAGTTTTGACAATGCGCGGCCAATCGGAATATCCCCGCTGTTATATTATGGTCGATCTCTTGCCCCATCAGATTTACGATAAGTACTTACGCGCGACGGGAAAAATTATGCAAAGACCGGAGGAGAGAAAGAGAGAAAGAGAAGTGAAATTTTCGTCACGAGCCATTGACATGCGGCGGCAACGGCGCAAGGCTGCGACCGCAGATGTACCGTTTTTATCCACGGTTGTCCGCTCCGGAAAACCGTGCTGTAGTTCCTTTTTAGCCTAGCCGACGATTTCTATTAATTATAACGCGCCGAAACAATGGGAAGAGTTTGATGAGATCGTACGTAAAAGCTATCGGAGCTGATTTCAATGTTTGGGCTTTGTTTGGAAAGTCTGGTGCTTGTTTGTTTGGGTATGGGCAAAGTGGAAAATTATGCATGTAAATTTGTATCCTTTAGCGGAAATGTTAACGATTGTTTTTTTGGATAATGCACGAGTTATCGGATTATTACGAAGATATGAATCTAATGCGTATTTGTACAAGGAGTACATACGTACTCGATACTTTCAATATTGACGTTAACTTATCACGAGAAAAAAAATCGAGCGAAAAAAATAGCGTCGATGATCGTTGGCCAAACTTTTATACCGATACTATACGCATCGTGTACGTAAATTACATAAGGAAGTCGCTCACTTTTCGTCCAGACAAAAAATGAAAACCAAAGATAATTACGCAAACACGCGAAACTTTTATTGAACCATCGATGTTACATATTTTTGGTTTAAAAAAAAAAAAAAAACTACATCTCTCATGAAATTTTTTCAACGATTGTCAAAACTTTTTCCTCGATCAATAATTTTGCACAACTCGAAAAAAAAGACAACACAGTGAAAATCTCACAATAAAACAGGCGTATCTACTTACTGCATTGGCTTTAATAAAGTCGTTGGCGAGCAGCCGCAGCACTGGCTTCTTGAGAAAGTGTTTTTAACCGAATGAGCACCTTTTTGGTCCAACCAGTCTATAGACGACATCTCACACACGTGATGGTAAGGCGAAGTGAGAGGGGCAAGTTGGCAAGCAAAACAAGACGTAAGATCAACAGGTTTTTTATTTATTATTTGCTCTACATTCGCTAAGTAGCCGAAATATCAGTTCGAAACGATCTATCACATTGTGCTTACGCGATCTATTCCAAGGAAAAACTAACGCAGTCCTTTTCCTAATTATCGCCGTCTCGCTACAGCTGTGTGTTGAAATTAGAGATGGAAAGCAATTTTACGCTATATTCTCTCACGGCGAATAACGCATAATTGTTTACATACAACGACAAGAAAGTTCGAATAATCAACATCTCTACTTCACACTTCCTGAAATTATTCCCTTATTGCACAATGTAATTGCTACAATTCCGTGGACGCATTAAGAACTGTTATTCCTATCTTCGAATGCATTTTTACAACCACACCGCATCTTACAGTTAAAGCTTAACAAAAATCGATACTCTATTTCGAAACGAAGCGATGAAAGTGGGGTCTGTAGTACCTCGGAGGCTTGCACACGGTTCCTCTGATCAGCTTGTCAACGGGGCTCTTCAGAACGCGGAAGTTGACTTCGTCGAATCTCTGACTTCCGGTCATGATCTTCTGTAGCCGGTTCGTCAAAACCCAGACTTCCTCATCGGCTCTCGTCCTCGAACTCGGCAGGACCTTCAATCCACTGGCGAATTGCAAACGAGTTCGGTCCTGAGCTACGATTTGCTGGAAAAGAAGAGCGAATTTTGTATTCTACCGCTCGATTTGAGCGAGAACCCGTTCTTGAAAACAAAAAGCCTTAAACCCAGACCTTTCTTCACGAGGTTACGTGTTATGTGTTATTGTAACACACGTCACGGCAGAAATGCAAAAATCGGGTCACAGCACACTTAGAAAAAAGAAAAAAAAAGAAAAAAAAAGTAAACTCACAACTTGACTCCTATTCATCTCACGGTACCGGTTCCAGCATCCAATAGCGGTATCGTTGGTCAGTCCAAAGATCAAAGTACCCCGTGACGTAATGCCCATAGCCGTGGCTTGGCTGGGCATCATGTCCGAGCTCTCCTTGTACCTGACGGTATCGCCGTAAGTGCTGCGCGCGAGAACTCGCGTGTCGGCCGCATAGAGTGCCCGAGAAGCGAAAGGCCGGAAAAGCAGATCGCTGCCCTCGTTCTCGTAGATTTTCGGCGACACGGCCATTCCCATGAGGCTGTCCTCGAGCTCGAAACTTTCCCCGGCTATCTCGACGTTCGCCAGCGGCTTTTCCGGATCGAACACCCGCGCTTCCAGTCGGGTGAATCGCTGATTGTTCCAGATTACCAGGCCCCGGCCGTTCACGTCTGCCATGAAGAGCTTCGGGAAACAAAGTCATATACGTAAGAGGCGAGTGAGCGCTGTTTTGGTTTTGATTTTAGCTTCTAATGTTTGCTTTTCAACTTACAGACTCGAGGGCACAGTTGGGTCCGTTGACCTCGAGCACCGGAGTGACCAATTTCCCCACGCCATCTCTGTTCTGAGAATACTCGTTAGGGACCTTGATTCGATCGATCAATCGATCAGTGCCAAGGTCGAATATCAGTATCTGCGCCGGACATGTGTAATTATCGCCGATGTATCCGGTATCGAGGACGTACAGCTTGTTGCACTCGTCCATCTATACACAAACCCGATAACCATTACGCAATCGTATAACGTCTCCAATTTTGTAACATACTTTATATGAGAATAAAACAACTCCTCTTACAGCGACTCTATAAACGCTGGTGATTCCATCGCAATCGCCTGCCTTATACCAAGACCAGTCGGGATAGGGTCGTAATAATGGGCCAGACGGTCCGACGCGCTCCGTGACAGTTGCCAAACTCGCTGGAACGCCTTGGTTTCTTATGGCGGTGACGAAAACTCTTCCATCTGCGCGCGAGGGCAATTATGTTAATCGGTATAGAGTAACACCCTGATTATCGTACGGATCCATTTTATTACGTGATTTTTGACACGTATAAGTGTCTGCGCTTACCTCGAGCCTTGTCAACGTCTATGGGCACGATGTTTTCGTAGGCGTAATCGCCACTTCTGATGTAGCGTTCCTTCTGCGCGTTCGAGTCCCATAGATAGTCGATGTATTTCCATTCGTAAACTGTGTCCAGTTTGTGCGAGGTGACGATTACGGCCCCGAGAATTATGATTCCCAGTATCGACTTCATTTTTTTTTTTTCTTTTTTTTTTTTTGGGGCGGCGATGAGATTAGTCGTAATACGCGGATGATGAAACTACGAGAGTCATCGATGATGCTCCAGACGATCGAGGAGGCTTCATCGACTGGAAAAGTGTAAATGACTTACTCGCGGCGAATGGAATACTCTCGATAATTTGAATTGAAACGGAGGAGATTATTGTTGACTTATGTTATCAGCGTTCATTATATGTATATAGAAGAAAAACAACTCGCTCTACTATTTGAGAGAACAGTTGCTGGTATAATATAGAGTTCTTGGTAGGTATGTTGAAAAATGTTGCAAAACATAACACGATGATGTATGCTTAGTAATTCGATCGTTTGAAAATTTTAACAAAATTTATGGATACCAGTTGCGCACTTGATTACACAGAATGAGAAACGTCTTTAGACGATGATACGCGTAAATTTTTCAACGAAAATCATTCGCCTTCGATTTTTTATTGTGTAGTATCGTCTTTCCAATAGTATATTGTGTAACTAACGCGATATAAGTAGGCAATTACGCACGCGACCGAGTTGGCAAAACACGAAACTCGAATGCATTATACAAAATATTTTCCTTGTCGTTAACGACTCTTCATTGGGTTTCACATTCACATGTTTCACTTATTGTTAGTATATGGATTTTCTAAAAAGTTGTGAAAAGGAAAAACGTTTAGGAATTTTAAATGTTAAATAAACAGAATACAAGCGTCGTTGAAGCAATTTATTTCACTCTAATAAACTCTTTATTATTTATATAAAGCTGGCTACATCAGTCTTGCCGAAACTTCTTCGGCGATTTGAACCAAAATATTCTTCAGTACTTATCGCAAACCGGGTTGTGAATCAGCAGTTCCCTGACAGAAGCTTCTAAAACGCGAAAATTAACCTCATCAAGACTTAGCGTTCCCGCGTAAACCTTCTGCAACCGATTGGTCATCATGAGCAAATGTTCATTTCTATAATTCGGAATTACTTTCATTCCACTGGTGAACTGCAGTCTCTGTTTGTCTTGCACGACGATTTTCTGGAAACAAACGTGATCAAATAATTCAGAGCTTATTTCATATATTATTAAAAAAAAAAGTAAAAAGCCCATCCTTGTACAAAGTATTCCGATTTCAAAGGCTTGTTCATGTTCCAGCATCCGATGGCGATTTCGCTGGTCAAACCATAGAATAGAGTACCATCGGCAGAGAAGGCCAGAGCCGAAGCCTGACTGGGCAGAACGTCATTGCCTCGGTAATAATCGATCCTGGAGCCGTCGAGGGTATGCCGAAGAGCTTGAGTGTCGGCGGCATACAACGACCTGGAGGCCAATGGCCGGAAGTACAAGTAACGACTTTCGCCGGGATACTGGATCGGCGAAAGGGCCATTCCCAGGACACCGTCTTCGAGGAAGAAACTCTCGCCGGCTATGTCGAAATTCGAATTATTTTCCTCTGGATCGAAGACGTCAGCCTCCAGACGGAAGGTTCTGATGCCGTCGTAGATCAGTAAACCGTGACCTTCGACATCTGCCATGTACACCTGCGCAAAAAGAGGTATGTTTTTCTTTGTCTAGTTTCTTTAAAATGTGAGATTATTTTACTGTTGTGTCTTCGCATCTGTAGCCATAAGTTTCGACGATCGGCGTGACGAGTAATCCTTTTCCGTTTTTATTCCGAGCAACGTTGTCGGGAATCTTGACTTTGAACAGCAATCTGTCGTTGTACAAATTGAATACCAATAGCTGAGCTGGGCAAATACGGTCAGATCCAACAATTCCAGTGTCCAATGCCCACATGCGGTTACATTTGTCAATCTGTTGAACAGAAAAAAATTTAATCATTGAATGAAGTTATTTAAATTTTTTGATAATGCTTACGGCAACTCTGTAGACGCTTGTGATACCATTACAGCTACCCGTATTTTCATACCAAGACCAGTCGGGGTAAGGTCTCAATAGTGGTCCAGATGGGCCCTCCTTATCGGAGACCGTGTGCACACTAGCAGGAACTCCGGCATCTCTGATGACTGTCACGAACGTACGACCGTCTGCCGAAAATATACCGTATTATATATAAGAAAACTATTTCCAAAAATTAATTTTCTGTAAAAGCAACAAATTGTTGTTTACCATTCGATCGGTCGACGTCAATAGGAATCATGTTACTGGCATTATATCTTCCACTAGTTACGTACGCTTGCCTCTGTTCTGGTGAATCCCAGACATAATCAAAATATTTCCACTCGTATAGGGTTACTAATGGCGACGAGTGATGATCGTTCGAAAAAGATCCAGTTCTATAATAAGCAGATGTCGCGCTTACCAACGCAAAACACCACAACACTATCTGCATTTTTACGAAGAGCTTATGCCGATTACTAGATTGAAAAAATGGTCGCAATCGCAAAGTCGAAGAAAATCAAGTTTATACTTTTACGCGAATGAGAGATTAGAAAGACACTCGGCACTTGTATGAGCTTTTGGGTACAAATGTCACTAATGTTAACGGATATGAAGGCCTGAATCATCTTACGCATCAATAGGAAACGTTTACAGCTATATTATAGTCGTTATATACCGGTTTTACGTGTGCACATGCACAAGTGCGATGTTTTCAAGGGCAATTGCGAACACTGGTAATTAAGGAACGCCTCATTAACTCAACAAAGTAACTCCGAATAACAACTTATGTGTGGTCAATGACTCCAATAAATAACTCAATTAAAAAAATGTACCTACTTCCGGAAAAATCGCTTTACAGCTTTATTAAAATAAGGAAAAGTGAGAGGGATTATAAAATATGTAATTAACAGATTAAATATCTTAAAAATTGATTTATTTGAATAATCGTTTTGAGATAATCACTCTGGTCGGTACTAGTATCTCTGGACCTGAAAAAAAAGTAATGATCGTTACATATAAATACTAATTTTACACATATGGACATTAGTCTTATCGCGAACCGATAACGTACTCACCTAATCGTTCCTGCCCTCAGAGTCTTTGAATTTTAATGACCACAGCGATTACTAAAAAATTCGTTAGTACTTATCGCAAACTGTGTTCCGAATGAGCTCTCTGACAGGAGCTCTCAGAACGCGGAAGTTGATCTCGTTGAGATTTTGCGTTCCCGCGTAAATCTTCTGCAAGCGATTGGTCATCATGAGCAAATATTGATCTCCGTTCGGGAACAGAACCGGATTGGAAACGACTTTCAATCCACTGGTAAACTGCAGCCTCTGCTTGTCTTGCACGGCGATTTTCTGAAAACAATCGTCATCATCGTCTCAAACAATTCGAAGCTTCTTTTACGATTAAACAAAAAGAGGAAGAGAAGCCGATCCCTACAAAGTATTCCGCCTGCAAAGGCCTGTTCATGTTCCAGCATCCGATGGCAATTTCACTGGTCATACCGTAGAAGAGTGTACCCTCGGCAGAGAAGGCCTGAGCCGAAGCCTGACTCGGCAGAACGTCGATGCCTCTGTAATACTTGATCCTGGTGCCATCGATGCTACGCTGGAGAACCCGAGTGTCAGCGGCGTACAACGACCTCGAGGCCAATGGCCGGAAGGACAAGTAACGACTTTCGCCAGGATATTGAATCGGCGAAAGGGCCATTCCCAGAACACCGTCGTTGAGGTAGAAACTCTCGCCGGCTATGTTGTAATTAGAATTTCTCTCCTCGGGACCAAAGACGTCAGCCTCCAGACGGAAGGCCCTGAAGCCGTTGTAGATGACCAAACCATGACCTAGGACATCGGCGATGTAGACCTGTGCGAAAAGGGATTAAGTGATTGTATCGCTAAAAATAGGCTCCAAATTTCAAGGTTCAACTTATACCGTTGTATTTTCGCATCTGTTGCCATAAGTTTCGACGATCGGTGTGATGAGTAAACCTTCTCCATTTTTGTTCTGGGCAACGTCATCGGGGATCTTGACTTTGAAAAGTAATCTATCGGTGTACAGGTTGAATACCAATAGCTGAGCTGGGCAAATGCGATCGGTGCCAACTATTCCAGTGTCCAATACCCACATGCGGTTGCACTTGTCAATCTGTTCAAGTACAAAGATCGGTATAGTAAAACTTCTTCCTTTGAGATAGTTTTCAAAATATTTTGCAAATACCCACGGCGACTCTGTAGACGCTGGTGATACCATTACAGTTACCGACGTTTTCGTACCACGACCAGTCGGGGTAAGGTTTCAACAGGGGTCCAGATGGTCCGCGTTTATTAGAGACCGTGTGAACACTAGCAGGAACCCCAACATCCCTAATAACCGTCACGAAGGTACGACCATCTACCGAAAAAAAAAATCTATCAGAAATCTGCTTCAAAAAACTCACCAAAAAAAAAAAAAAAAAAAAACAAATCGATAAATCGTTATTCACCAATCGATCGGTCGACGTCGATCGGAATCATGTGACTAGCATTGTATCTTCCACTCCTGATGTAAGCCTCCCTCTGGACAGGTGAATCCCAGACATAGTCAAAATATCTCCACTCGTATTCCGTCACCAACGGCGACGGCTGTACATGCGGAAAAGATCCGCCACTGGAATAAGCATACGTCGCGCTTACCAGCGCCAAACACCACAGCACTATCTGCATTTTCACGAAGCTCCTACACACGCCGATCGGTATGACACGAGCCGACTAAGTTGGACAAATTTATCGGCTTCGTTTTAAACACATGCAATCGCGAAGTCGAAAAAGTTTCTCAAATTTCCACTACGTTTACGCGAGACCGAGAGTCAAGGCACTTGTACGAATATTTGTATTATATACGACTGACTTATTATCTCACGCAAACGAGCTGATGTGGAACCGCGCAGAGGCCCGAATTCTGATACACATCACTAGGAAACGTTTACAGTGTATTATATACGTCGTACGTGTGAATATACGGGTGCGATATTTTCAAGGACTGACGAGATTAAAGCGCGTCTCATTAACTCAACAGAGTGACTCGAAATAACAAGTTGTATGTGGGCAACGATTCTGATAAAGAACTTAATAAAATAAAAAGTGTACTGTTTCCGGGAAAATCGCTTTATCAGTGTTATTCTATCCGCGATTAATTTTTCTCAATATTTTGTGTTCGAGCGCTGATTTTATTTATAGGCGTAATTTGCAGTCGACCACTAATTAGCCGCTGACACGTCCGAGCTCTATACTACCATAGCGCTGATGGATGACTTATTTAAGCGAATTCATGATTTTTCTAATGGCAACAGTCGTAATGCGCATAAATATAAACGTGACTGCACGAAAGAACGTGGGATATTTTCATGCTATGTTTTTTGCGATTCATAACGAACATCATCACAGTGTAAATGTGGATATTGTTTATTTTGAAGCTCAATAACCAGAGAAAAAATATTTTATAAAAATATATGTATTTTTTTTTTATAATCTCTGATATATGTGATATTTTGATCATTAATCAGTAAATATTGTCTGCATAGTTCACCACAGCATTACAATAAATAAGTAATTTTTACTCTAGAAATTTTCAAATTATCCTATATGACCACCGATAGTCTCTTTGATGACACCCCAGATAGTTGCTTCGTCTTCGCCACTATAAAAAACGATATAAATTTTAATACGTAAAATTTGCAATGTCCACACAATTTTTGTATCGAATATTAAAAAATTACTTTTCCACTTGCTCTTTGTCAAGAGCTTCTTCGAGCATTTGTTTGGCCGCGTCAGGCATTTCGCAATCGGTTCCAGTTATGAGCTCAGTGATCGAGCTCTTGAGGATCCTGAAGTTGACTTTATCGTAATCGCATAATCCATTGAGTACCTCGTGCATTTTGTTAGTCAAAACCCACAATTCCTCGGGAGATTGGGCTACCACCTTGGGTATCACCTTCATTCCACTGGCGTATTGCAGACGGTCCTCATCAGCTGCTACGATTTGCTGCAAACATGATTGTCCGTTAAAAATCTATTCCTTCTTTTCACAAAAGAAGAATTTATTTCGAATACGTACAAAGTGCTTGGGAATCATCTTGTTGTATCGGTTCCAGCAACCGATAGCAATTTGCTCGGTAAGTCCGTAGAAGAGTGTACCCTCGGAGGAGAAGGCCTGGGCAGGCGTTTGGCTGGGTAGAACATCGAGTCCCCTGTAGAACTTAATTTTGTCGCCGTAAGTGCTGCGCTTGATGACTCGCGTGTCGGAAGAGTAGAGAGATCGGGAGGCCAGAGGTCTGAAGGTGAAGAATCGAGTCGTTTGTGGGAAAATCCTCGGGGATAACGCAGCTCCTGAAATACCCTTTTTGGCGTGGAAGCTCGTGTCTTTGATTTTGATGTTGGCATGTTCTTCTTCAGGTTGGAACACTTCGCTCTTGAGACGGAAAAGACGGACGCTGTTCCATACGACCAAACCACTGCCTTCTTCGTCGGTCATGTAAACCTGAAGATATTGTGCAAAAATACGTGATGAATATTGATCTGAAGAAAATTTCTAAATTCTGTATAAAGCTCTGGCTTACCGTCGTGTTGGCGCACAGAGGTCCATCGTTGTCAACAATAGGTGTAACGAGGAGTCCCTTGCCGGTTTCTGGATCGCGAGCGATGTCTTCTGGGATGACTAATTTGCCGACCATTTGGTCAGTATCCAAATCGAAGGTCAGCAATTGCGCTGGGCAGACTTGAACACCGTCGACAACGCCGGAATCCAAGACCCATAATTTGTTGCAGGGATCGATCTAAAAGACGAACATTCATAGTAATTTCGTCAAATAATATCCAATCCTCATATTGCAACTTTTGGAAACGTACGGCAACGCGATACACAGCAGTGATTCTCTGGCAATCACTCATGGTGTGCCAAGACCAGTCTGGGTAGGGTACCAGAAGATGACCAGATGGACCAACTTTGTCGGATACCTTCGTCAAAGTAGCTGGGGCACTACCCTTGACACCGACAACCGTCACGAACACACGTCCATCTGAAGTTTTTCAATCGTTGTACGATTGTTTCAATCAATGATAATTTATCGTTTCAAAACATAAACAAGTCTTACCTCTAGCTTTGTCAACGTCGATGGGGATGAGGTTCTTGTGATCGTACTTTCCGCTCTTGACAAATTCTTGTTTTTGTGTTTCCGACTCCCATAAGTAATCGATGTACTTCCATTCATAAACTGATTTGAGATTTGGCTTGGGACGAGGCTTGACGTTTTCAGCCGATGTTAAGCTCAGAGTGGCTAACGCCAAAGCCAAAAGTAAGTACTTCATGGTTACGGGTAATACGACAATTATTTCGAAAATTTAGGAGATACGCATTGTTCAAAAGAGACGAAGTTCAACCTATCCGAATCTGCGTGGATGTGAACTTCGCGAAAAAAAATCGCGCTACTTAACGGCTACTACGACTAAAGGTACATCTGAATTAATATTTGAGCATAACTGTTTTTTCAATGTCAGACTGATAATTCACTTGTTATCGACGAAATTGCATAATAATTATTGATTAGCAGATGAGTGATTTATCCGTAAGGCTGTGGTGTTTGATACTTTCCGCAACTCAAGTTGCAATTCAAGTTTATTTTTAAACAACTTCGCAAATAGATCTTTACCCATGACGCATTCGATAGAGTTTTTCCTGCAATAAAACCGTTTCTAGTCCAATATTCTTTTTAATCATCAGGTACGACGCAAACAGATAAGAGTAATTGTGATTCACGGTTTTTTCATTCTTTCCTCCATGCGCAAGTAGCTGTTCAAGCAATCGTCGGCTCTTCCTTGGAAGGGTGTAAAAATAGTACAATTCAAATAAATTTACAAACACATTACAGATGGTTTACTTAAATCTAGGATAAAACATTAGTTTGTTAATTCTAACTTATTGTATCACAGTTGGTTCCATTGATCAGAGCTTTTACGGAAAGCCTGAGTATGCGAAAGTTGATCTCGTTATAATCCAGGGAACTTCCATAAACCTTTTGAAGTCGATTGGATAGTATCAGCAATTCCTCTTGCGGCTCCGCCAGAAATCTTGAATTACGTATAAGCTTTAATCCACTGATGAATTGCAGCCGTTCTTTGTCAATCAGTACTAATTCCTGGACAATCGTAAGAAAATTGATTTTAAAATATGCAATAGTCATATGACTTTCAAAAATCATTCAAAAAACAAAGCTTACTAAATAATTAGGCGTCAGCGGGTTATGCATGTTCCAGCATCCGATACCGATCTCCTTCGTCAATCCGTAAAACAATGTACCGTTAGAGGAAAAAGCTAGCGACGATGCCTGACTCGGTAGAATATCGATGCTTCCAAAATAATTCATCCTTTTTCTGTTTCCAACTTTGGCCAAATCGTTCGAATTCGCCGCATACAGCGATTTCGAAGCCAAAGGTCGGAAAAATAAGTACCTCTCGCCATCGTCCATTCCCATTGCTGGAGATAGTGCCACAGCTCTAACGCCATCGGCTAAATGAAATTTTTCACCGGCAATACTGTAACTCGTGTATTTTTCTTCGGGTTCAAACACTTTTCCTTCTACGCGAAAAAATCTCAAGCCGTCCCAGACCACCAGACCGTAACCTCGAGCGTCAGCCATAAACACCTGGACAAATATCGATAATTTATAAAGCTTAAAGTATCAAAGCCTAATCGACATACACGTGTGTACCGCGCTTAGTAATTCCACGTTTTAAATCTCCTTTCTCTAAAGATATTTTTACTACTCCGATACTTTGTTTTGGAAGAACAAACATCTGTCAAAGTTTACCTCGAACAATCAATTTGGTATAAAAATTTATTGACCGAGTTAAACCGTTGCATAACGGGTCGCTCACCTTTGTATTATTGCAAAGTCTACCATCGGTCGCGACAATAAGATTGTACAGCAATCCATTTCCATATCTATCCTCGGCAGCGTTCGGAGGTATCTTCTTTTTAAATTCTAATTTGTCCGTGCGTAAATTAAAAGCCAAAAGTTGCGCAGGACAGACGTATTCACCGCTTATTTTTCCACTATCCAAGACCCACAGTCGGTCGCAAGAATCAATCTGTTCAATCGAAAAACATTATTCAAGTCTTATGTATTAGCGATTTATTCTATGTTTATAATACAACACAACGATATACTCACCGCCATGTGGTAAACACTTGTAATAACATTGCAATCGTTCTTAATATGCCACGACCAATCAGGGTAAGGATACAATAGGGGTCCCGATGGTCCCACCTTTTTTGACACTGTATTCAAAGTAGCTGGTACACCTGGACCCGCTTTGATCGTCACGAATGTTCGCCCGTCTAAAACAGTTACGCGATATTTAAATTTAAAAATAAAAATGAATAGACTCGAAATTTACCTTCGGATCTGTCAGCGTCAACTGGAACGTTGTTCTTGTAATCGTAGTCGCCATTAAGAACAAACGTATTCCTTTTCGATTCCGACTCCCACTCGTAATCGAAATATTTCCACTCGAGATCCGGTGTTAACAAAGAGGATTTCAGACAGCTCACTGCACCAATAGACGCACAAATGCACAACACGACGTACATTTTTTAAATGTCTCATGATACAAATTTGGAACATCGCGGGTCTTGCCGCAACTAAAGGAAAATCAACGTGTCGCTCGATTGCCAACTGATTCGTCACGCAAATTTTTATCAAAAGTTGCGTGACTTAATGCCTCTTCCGATGCTTTGTTTAGCAACATTCATAATACAAAGTGTACACAAGTATGTTGTTCTTTATTTAGTAAGAGAAGTTAAATAAGAGATTTCTCGGTATTTCGTTTATTTAAAAAAAAATTATATTTTTCGATTAATTATACAATGCAAATAAAAATCAAAAAGTTAATTGCATATTACGCTAGGTTAATTGTGTATGTTTTGTACAATGTTGAGTATTCGCCTTTATATCATGATAATAATTACAAATAATTTAATTATTCAAGCTATACACGTACGTTAAACCATAATATTAAATATTAGATATATCAAAATATGTTTTTTACACTGGTAGCCTTACAGTCTACAAGATCTTATTACATGGCGATATTTAGCAATTTATACAAAAGTCTATTAGATTTGACACTGTGATTCACTTTAAAACTAAAATGTCGACACTATTTAAACACCTACTACAACTATTGTAAAATCCTGTTCAAACTCAAACCCTAGTATTTTACACGTGGGTACTTCTACAGCTTGAAAGAAACATCTTTGGGAATTTACCTGAAAACTCCGTGTTAAAATCATACATTTATACAAAGTAGTAAAAAAAAAAGAACACTCTAATAGACCTCTAAATTACTGACTAAACGTGTATACAATAATGTACAACGCGAAAATTGCAAATTTCGATGGCTCCGCATAAGAAATCGGTATAAAAAAGGGGTTACGCGCTGTGAATAAATTAATCGCTGTACATAATCTCTAAAAACTGTCCCCGTCACCGCGACAATCGAATCCCTGCGCTCGTCGACTGATGGGCGTGAAGAAGATGTCGCTCAACCGTGATTGATATAGAAACTGTAGAAAACCGGTTTGGACACTCTGTAGTACTGTCCGTGATCGTAGGAATCGGCAGCCGGTCCACAGGGACAGTCATTTATGGCTCGGTACCGCGAGAAATAGGGCGGCTCGGGTGCGGGATCGACTGGCTCAGGCTTGGGAACTGTCTCTGGCAGTCGTCTGGCAAAGTCGATGCGCACTTGGTCGTCTTCACTGGGGTAGTTGTCCAACAGGTCGCGATCGTTATCGACGTTGTCGTCGTCGTCGTTGTTGTAGTAACTCGGCGACCAGTTGTAGAATGGCCAGTGATAAGGAGCCTCGTATTTCTCGCGGTACCATGACCTTCATTTGGTAGGCGAAGGTAACCTGCCCGTGTGCTGGTTGTAGATGTCGAGGGCGTTGACGTCGCACTTGGTACCGCGTACCAACTCGTCCACGTAGCCGGCCTGGATGCGGAAGTTGGTCTCGTTCGGGTGTAACGTGCCGCTCATGTAGCGCTGAAAAGCAGCGGTCGACACCCAGACCTCTTGTCGGCCCATGTCGCCCGTCACCACCTGGAAATATTCCGGATTTTAGCTAACGCTCGTAGCGAAAGTAAACGAGATTATATTATTGCGATATGTAATGACCTTCAAGCCAGATGGGAATTGTAAGGTCTCCTCGTTGACAACGAGTTTCTCAATGTTTCTGCCACCGAAGTCGGGGTAATGCTTGCTGTTCCAGCAGGCGATTGCCAGGTCGGTCATCAGACCGAAAAAGAGCACGCCATCGCGGTCCATCGACTCGGCGGCGCTCTGCGATGGCCTTTCCATGGGAAAAGCCTTGAACGACCTCGGCGAGGCGTCTGGATTCTTTTCGAACAGCGTGAAGTTTCTGCGAATTCGAATGAGCGATCGTTAATCCTAGAATTTTCCAACCATCGAGCGAATATCAAAACTTGATAATTACCGTATAACAGAGGTAGGAACGTACGACTCGGTCGTACTAGCCAGTGAATGGAAATAGAGCGTTCTATCACCATCAGGCCTCGCAGGACTCAACGCCATCCCCAGCAGCCCATCCATCAGGTCGAAGACCTCGTTCCCGATGTTAAAAGTCCCGTGGGGCGGATAGGGATAGAAGAGATTGTTGTTGATCCTCCAGGACCTCGCGTTCATGTGATCGTAAACTACGAGGGAGAATCCGGTGACGTCGGCTATGTAGACGAAGGTATCCCGGCACTTGGCATCGATGCTCCTGACGTCGACGACGGGCGTGACGAAGAGCGAGTGTTCCTTGAACTGGTCGCGCGGAAATCGATGCCTCGACAGCAGCTTGTTCGTCTTGAGCGAGAAGCTGAGCAGCTGCGGTCGACAGACTCGACGGTCGCCGATCACGCCGGTGTCCAGTATCCACAGCCTGCCGCAATCGTCGATCTGTGTGGGCCCGACAAGAAGCTCCAGTAAGTATACACAGCTGCTTCTGCAGTTTTTCGAGACGAATACTTTTCTTTTTGCCGCGGCTCTCGATTGGAGAGGAAAAACGCAGAGAGCGAATCGTCTCGAAGGATTACAAGCTTTTCTTAATACCTGGACTCTGTACGTGCTGGTTATGGCATCGCAGTCGCCTAATCTGTTCCACTCCCAATCTGGATAAGGGGCGATCAGAGGGTTGCCGTCCTTGGACGTGAGCTCCGTCACGTAGCCCACAGTCACTGGTATCCCCTGCTCCAGTCGGGGCATCGCTATGAACACCATCGACTCGCCGGCGCCTGTTGGATTGAAAAAATTAATTGCGAAATCGCGATATACGTGAATTTTCCTTCTGAAACACGAGATTTTAATTTATTCCAAATCTATGTCTCTTGCGACACTTGCCCCATATATCCACTCGCTTTTTAAAACTGCTCTACATATTATAACGAAACTGCAGCACATTCCAGCGACGTTTATGAATTCTTAATTCTCTAGACGCGTATAATTACGATGTCTCGGCGAGCGAACGGCACATTTATGCAATACATCGTGCACGCCTATAAGATCAGCGATTACTTAATACAAATTGTTTTCAGCTTGAATTTACATAAGCCTCGAAAATGTGCGAGCTTTTGTACCTCTTTTTCTTTCGTTTAATGCTACCACTTTCACGTCGTTATACTTTCGGCGATGCGTGTGCGGGGAATATCGAAAAAAAGTACGAGCTTCACGAAAGGCAAAAATTGCCGATAATAAAAAATCCCACACACCTGTCCGGCCAATCGCAGCGAGAAAAGTGACACACCTACCCGAGCGATTTTATCTTATTTTTGCGTCGCAAATGGACCCGCGCTTTCTACGCGGGCCAATTTTGTCTTATGGGAACGCGGAAAAAAAAATTAAGTTAAACGAAGTGTCTCGAACATTATTGAACGATATCCGCAGTTCCGCATCGACCTGAGAGCATAAAAAAAAAGGATAAACGCCAAAATTTCAACAACGAAGTATAAATAGCCGAGTGATTACCATAATACACGTCGACATCGATAGGAATAGAAGCTCCAGGCTTGAATCGGCCGGTCCTGATAGCTGCTTCTCTAGCGATATCGCTACCAAACGCAAAATCCAGAGCCTTCCAGGAGAAGACGGTCCTCAGCTTGTTGGTCTTCTCGTAGTCCTCGTAGCACGTGACCGCCACAAACAGCACCAGTAGCCAGAAGCTAGTCAGCCCTGCCTTCCGCATCGCGTACACTGAAAACACGCCGTTGTATATACAATTTAACAAAGTCCACACAGAGCACTCGTAATACCTAATCCCGCAACACGAGAGCTTCGTCCGATAACTGACCCTGTCCTTCGCGCTCTCCCGAGAAAAATCCACGACTGACTGCCTAAGCCGTGCAGTGTATATCCAGTATCGTTACGCCGGAGATATGAGCGCTAGCGAGACCGGTATCCCGCGGTATAATCGAGTGTCCGCTTTTTTACGGCCTCTGCTCTCTCTCTCTCTCTCTCTCTCTCTCTCTCGGGCCGTAGGTATGACGAGAAACGGCGCGTGAATTAAGTGCAGCAGCGGCGTATAGGAAAGAAGTTTAAGAACCAGCGCGCACATCCGCGAGTCGATAATTCATGCCGGGGCTTATTACACATCGGTGCGAAATTACACGCGGAGCAGCTCTAGGAACGTGTGCGGCTGTAATCGGGGGACATTAGTCGAATTTAACGCGCCGCGTTTTTACCAAATGACTTTCATGAGCGAAAAATGTTTGGGTCCTTTTTATTTCGCTTTTTTTGTTAAGTGTTGCGCGTCATCGGTGTCGCTTTAATTGTAGATGGTTTCAGCGATGCTTTGATTGTTATTTTGTATTCGTTTTGGTGTCTTTAGATAAAGAGCTATGTTTGGACAGCAAACACTCCCGTATAATCAAAGTATACCGGCCGTAAAAACGTTCTCTTCTCGAAACGCGAAATTATCGTTCCCCGGTATAATTTTTTAATTATACGAGAATCGTTACTCTGACATAATCGCCGCCGTGTATCATTATACGCGCCGCAAAGCGGAGCAGAGCAATTCATCCGCACAATAATCTTAACGAATTATCATCGGAAACAATTAATTTAAAAAAAAAAAAAAAAAAAACAATTACGTCAATCTAAAGCCGGACAATAAACCCATAAAATCGGCGATGATACACATACGCACAATTACGCAACGATTTAACGCTTCGATCGGCACTAGTCGGAGATTTTATTTACACCGCGCTTCCTCCTATCATTTTCCCGCGCACACGCATACATTGAGCAACCGACCCGCGCATAACCTTCTCCTGGGCTGTAACTATTTGGCGAGCAGAACCGTTTGGAAAGTCGAGAGCCGGAAAACGGTAAATCGGCAAAAGTTTTCTTTTTTTTCGAGAGAGAGAGAGAGAGAGAGAGATCGGTTCCTCAAATGGGGCTTTTGAATTATTGGCAAGGATACAACAATATAACACTCCCTAGAGTGATTCATTGCGGCGGTATTAGTTTCCAGGTATCCGGTAAACTTTTAGTACCAGAACCGAAGGTATAAGCGACGATACTAGAGAGAGAGAGAGAGAGAAAGAGATCGGTATGGCTCGAGCGAAGAGGCGATAGAAAAAAATAGCGACTGCATACACGAACGTCGAGGTTATCTCTTTCGCAAGGTCGTTAATGTTGTGCGTGTTCCGATAACCCAAATAGAGATACGTTTACGAGAGCTCGTGCCTAGTAAGATAAATCTTCTAATTATTACGCGCACGCGTTTTTGCGCTAAAAGCAGTGTAACGGCCCATTGTCTCGCTGCACTCGTATTATAAATATTACGAAATGATCCATTGCGACAGCGATGAGACGGTGTATCGTAGTCGCGAAGAGGAAAAATTTCCGATAAAACGATAATTATACACGCCGCGCTTTCTCGCTCCCGAATAAGCTATGCACCGGCAGTTGGTGCACCTTCGCTCCTGTCATCGTCCATCATTGGAACTGCGGTGTATTCACAGACTTTGTAAATACGGCTTGGTCATCGCGATAATTGTATACACAGCAGTTGTTCTCACCTGCGGATCGATGAAAATTATCTTTTATCCGATATCCGCTCTCGTAGCCTCGTAACGACGAGGAAGAGGAAAATAGCGCAACTACTGTCGCAAATCGCACGGGTGTAGTCAGAGCTAACAAAGCCAGCAACGGCTGCCAAATGCACTTTCACCGGCTGTTTACAAGCCGAATCGTAGTCATGTCACTCCTCGATATCTCGTTGCGTGTATATAATAGAGGCACGTCCTTGTCGCGGTTACGGACCGCAAAATTTCCTACTTGACGCAAAAGCGCCGATATATGCCTGTATATAATAACTAAGCCGCCTGGTTCCCGTAACTTGCGACACGTGTCGTCGCACACTGGCCCATTTCTCCCCGGAGTTTTTCAAGCTTGCATCACACTTTTGTTATATCGATATATTAAAAAAAAAAAAAAAAAAAAAAAAAAAAATTCACCGATAAAGAAAAGAAATTATAAGTATTTTCTCGAAAAAAGTACACGACTTTCTAACAGCCTCGTCATCGCGAGCTACAGCTATGTAAAACTTTCGTCGGAAGACGAAGCCCGAAACTGTATCGGAGAGCGCGATAGGGATCCGTCCCTTGAGCCGGTCAAAGTCGGACTGTGTAGCGAGGCCACCGCTCTGGATTTCCATCTGGCGAGATCGTTGACGGTCTCGACTGGTGTGTATACTCCACCACCTCTGCCGCTGCGCGCCGGACTTTTTTTCTCTCTCTCGATGCGTCGCCGATCGATCGGATACGGCTCCATAGCGCGTGGAAAAAGCTCTGTTTTGCGGCCTGGAATGCGAGTGTTATATGTGTGCCCGAGATCGGTAAAAAATTTCTATGTGTGTAGCTCTCTAACGATGATTGTAAAAATGTTTTTTGCGCTTCGAGATGGATGGAGGAGTGGCTTGAAGAAATGGAATATATATTGTGAAAGCAGAGCTTCGTCGAGTGTGTTGTACGAGCGAAATTTTTGGCGAGAGACGTAAGAGTACACCACGAGCTGGCCCATTGGTCACATAACGGTACGTGTATGTGTGTCTTAAAATCGAGAGCAGGTCCGGTTCCTCGCCGCGATATTCGCCTTTATTCGTCGGAAGAATCGTGTCGAAATTCCGTCTCCTTTTCTTCTCGTCAATATAAACGTAAGGGGGTTATTTCAAAATCCTTCTAAATATTAACGTATTCAAATTTTACAAGTTATTTCACAAAACGAGCGGTACACGTGTCTGTATTTTTTAGAGCACTTTGCACAACGGTATACAGGTTTTTAGAGTGCAATTGGTATGCGCTGGGAAAAATACACGAAGGTCGCGTAAGGACTAGGAGTGGAATAACTATACAGCTTAAAAACTACAACTATAAGTATACTCACGCGTTAAAGTCGTCGAATTCGTCCCAACTCGCTCGGTCGCTTCCTCCCGACTGTCCGCGTCGTCTCTTAAAAGTCAGAAAGCGACCACCGCAGTCAGTCGGGGGGAAAAGCCCCGCGAAGCTCCGTAGAAAACGAGCATATATCCCTCTTTTCTCGCGTAAATATACGACTTTTTTTACCTTCACCGCACGACTCGTTGCAGCCTATTCGATGAACTCGTACATAGTTCTTTGAAGCGGTCTTCGCCGTAATGAATTGCGAATGACATTGTGCATATTTGCGTAGGTTTGAATACGCTCCTATGTGTATAATTGCTCAGGAGCGATTCTACGGTTGTACGCGTGAATCACTGGAACGACACGAGATACTATTTTTATTCGAACGTATACCTACTTACTTTAATTTACAGCCCGCTGCCATCGTCCATCAGCCTATTTCTCGTATGAGGTGTTTTATTACACACTGCATGAAAATCATCGCTTTAAAAAGACATTAATCAGCTGCGCGAAGGTGTAAATACGAACTGAGTTACCGACGAGGTCTGACACGTGAAAACAAAGGATGTTCGCTCGATATTTCGAAATAGTCGAAAAGACACGCCGCGCAAATAGGCAATATAGTTAGTTAGTTATACAACGGTGTCGTGCAATAACTATTTCTCACACGCGCGCACGCTTATATAGGTACTTGCGTTTTGAAATTGGATTTTAAAACAAAATGAAATTAGCAGCGGCGAACGAATTTTGCAACGATACTGTCTCTCTCTCTCTCTCTCTCTCTCATTCTCGCGAGACCACGTATAAGCGAATAGTCGACATTTTTCAGCCATATACATGGACACGCTTGTTTGTTGCACCGATTTCGTCAGATTTCCCCGGAACAATCGGTAAAAAATAAAAATCGCGCTAATCGGGAAAAAGGCGAGCAATATAATAACCGAAATAAAATAACCGCGATGCAGTTACGTACACGTGTGCGTGCGTGAGAAAAGTGTTCTCGATCCGCAGCCGGTCAAAGGGGGAGAATTTAAAAAGGCGAAACGTAGGTATAAAAAAAAAAAAAAACCAGCTGTACGTGACGCTCCGTACACGTATAGCTATCCGCGCGTACCGCAAATCATACCTCCGCGCGTATTAAGTAAAGCAAGTTTTCGCCACAAACAGCGACTAGACCAAGTGTCTGCGACACTTGTCAACTCGAACGCGAAGCACGTTAGAACGGCGTGATTCCGCTTTCGCATTATCGGATGCTTGGAAACTTTCTGCGCGTAATTTTCCGCGGCATCGTATACGTCGCTCCGCTTTTACGTCTCCGCCCATCTTCATTATTGCTTCCGCCGTTTGTTAAATTGACGCGTTCGTCGCTACCGCGTATGCTATATGCATATAGCTTCTGGTAGAAAGCGTCGCGTGTGTCTGGGCACAAAACTTCACCGACTCTTTTGTATGATAGACTGTGTGTGTGTGTGTGTGTGTGTGTGTGTGTGTGTGTGTGTGGCGGTAAAAACAACGGTCAGCGTTACTTGCGGAGCAAAATGCGCGTAACGATATACGGAGCTGAGTAGCTGGTGGTACTGTTGGCTGTGGAATGCCTGCGCAACTGCAGACTTTGTTTTGTGCGATGCACTTTTGCGGTTTGGTCTCTTTGAAGATTAATCTCGAATCGTGTATCTTTTTTGGAAAACAGCACCTTTTTATACTGCTGTGTGCTTTATGATTTGTTAACGTTGAAGATTGAGGGCAAAATATTACGTTGATTGGACGTAGAAGATGAAAAATTGAAAAATTCGGAACAAGGCAGATATGTTAATCGTGATGCGCTTTTATGGAAATTGCCTTGATCGAGATGAGAATGCGAGATAACATAAAGTGTAGGAAAAGCGTATTTAGAGCATCGCTCTGAATATTGACGAATTGCAGATGAAACAAATAATACACGAACGTAATTTTTCTCACTAGAAAATATAGCAATTATCAAATTCGAGTTATACTGAATTCCCTTCACTTTTCATCTACAGAATTTATGCAAATATATAAAAAGTATTCTCCGTTTAATCAATCCAATTTTGCAATGGTGATGCAAGCCATAGTATAAATAGTCACGAACCATTTAATTCACGGTTGCATTTGCTAGTTCTAGACTATTAACGAAACCATTTCTATGCCTATTCGCACCGGCACTATATCAAATCACTGCGCCTGGCTACTGCAGCCCGGTATACGCCAACGTATAAGCAGTGTATGGGATGCCGTGACTGTCAGAAATAATCGTTAGTTTTTTTTTTGTGCAAGTAGTATACTTTTTGGTTACCCAAGATTACATTGAACGTGGTGGCATAACGGATATCTCTTCTTTTACAAACTAGCCATCCAAATAAATTTTGTGTTTCTTCATTAAATATTTTCTCAATTAACTCGTTCAGTTCGTTACCGACTGACGTTCAAGTCAATCTTTTTGGACTAAATATAAAAATATAGACTGTTTTCTTAGAAATGGAACATTTTTTCATTAATATAAGAGCGGAAGACAACGCAACAACATTGTTTTTAATTCAACGTTTTATTTTCATCTAATTACACTCTCGAATTTAAACATACCGGACTTGCACAAATGGATTTTTTCAATGAAAATACAATGAGCATTTTTTGTACTGTCAAAAATGTCACGTGCTTTCAATGAAATACATGCTTTGTTCTTTATTTACAAATTTGCAAACGTTGCAGTAAAGTAGACTGAATTCATAACGTGGCACATTTTTGATTATCCGTTGAATAATGCACATAATGCGTAATCTCGTCGCTAAATACTTATAACTCGTCCTAATTTCATACACCTCTGTTGCAATCCTCTCACTCGGAAATATTTAGTTCAGTTCTACATGTAGCATATATTATACATCGTCGTATAATACACTATTATAAAACATGTATTACAATCATTATCTTTATAACGTATTTTCCGAAGTCTAATTAAAATAGCGAAGGCTTCTCAATTCAGCCGTAAGCATTTATAAACTATACAATTTCAATATCAATTAATAATTTATTGCCAGCACTTATTGTTATTAAAATAACGTTAAACGCTGCAATAATCTTCGGAGAAAGGAATCACTCTCCATACCAGCGAATGATTCCTTAACCACTACAATAATGAAGGAATTTCAATCTCTTTACAAAAATCCGAGGGTTCGATTGTAGAAACTCGCGCGATGCGGATTGTAATTGAAGTGTCTCAAGAGGTAGGGAGCTTGAGGAACGATATCTTCGGGACGGATCCTGAGAACGCGTATATTGACGTCGCGCGGATTGACTTGCTTCTTGAAGAACTTCTGGAACCTCGTGGTCAACGCCCAGATGTTGCCGTTGTCGCGATCCACCCACCTGACCTCAGCGGCGAACTGAAGCAGCTCGGGACTGTATGCCAAGATCCTGCGCAATGGAAATTTCGTTACCAAATGTATGCTAATGACAAAATGACGATGATAAAATACCTCTGCGAATTGGTCTGCGGTTGCCAAGCGGCGATAGCCGTCTCGGTGAGGGGTGAGAAGATGATGGTATCGTCCCGCGTATCGACCGACAGACCGATTCCCTGACTGGACTTGCGTCCGATCAGCGTAACCGGTAAGTTATCGCCAAAGGCAGGAGGTCCGGCTCTCAGTACCGATGTCGGTACGCTGAACAAGCGATCGGTGGCCAGAGGCTGATAGTATACCATTGCCAATCTCGGAGAGAAGGCCAGACCCACGATTCCGTCGAACAGCTCGAAGGAGTCTCTGCCGATCTGAGGAATTCACATCGATTTCAGTACTTTCCTCTAATATTCTCTCGAGGCATCAATGGCTCACCTGATAGGTCGCGTAATCGGGATGGGGCAGCATAGAGGCGTGGAGGAATCGCCAGCTTCTGTCGGTAGCTCCCTCGAGTACGACTAGTCCTGAAGGCGGCAAAAAAAAAAAAAAAATCGTTAGCATGTGTAAACAGAGGAAAAGATCGGTATCCTCAATGCTCACCAGGTCCCGTTGTATCGGTGATGTAAGCGTAAACGTCGTCGCAGGTAGTCGCGGTCGTGTCGTCGATAACGATGTTGGTAAAGAGCGAATTCGGCCTCACAGCCTGACGACACATAAATAAGTTTCTCCTATGTAATTATCTTCTTTTTGCTCGGCTATTCGCAGTTTTCTTTTTTTCTTGCTTACCTCGCGAGGGAAAGTTATGATCCGAACGAGCTGATCCGACTGGAGATCGAAGATAAGGATTTTCGGTGGACAAGCCACGGTGAAGTCGTCGATCGATGTGTTGATTCCACTGTCCAGGACCCAGAGCCGATTGCAACGATCGGCACGGACTCGGTACACGGAAATCAATTTGGAGCAGTTGAAATCACCTTTGCCCGCGCTGTGCCAGTCCCAGGATGGATAAGCCTGTAATGATGTTTAAGTGCTTCCTTAATTTAACTTTTACCCGAGTATCTTAGTATTTCACGTAATCGTGTGAATTAGGAGCTACTTAGAGCTGCACTTACGTGGATTCAATTGCATGATTGTTTAGACGAGTGTAAGCAAAGAAAAGCCGACAAACCTGCAAATGCGGTGTACTCCCCACGGGAACATCCCTCGGCATGAAGGTGAGGGTAGCAGGTACTCCAGCTCTCAACCTGGGAATAGCCAGGAAGATTCTGTGCCAACCGATCTCCAGACCGGTCGGGACGACATTTTCCGGTTGGAAAAGCTCGAGGAAGCTCGGATCGTAAGGAAAAGCGAAGTTCATCAACGGCCACTGCGCCACCGTCTCCAGAACATCGGCTCTGCATTGCCAGATGCAGAGCAGGCCGATTACGAGGAACGACGCGAACTTGCTGAAATCGACGTCGTAAATATAGAGAAAGTCAAGCAACTAATTAATTTGCCATCATTACGCTTGACATTCGCGCCGTGGACTCGTAAACATTTTAAATTATAGACAGAACGTTCACTCGTGTGCTATTACAAACTTAGAGTCGGACGCATATACGACTGGAGGCATTACAAAATATCACACGTTGGAAAAAGCGAGCCTCACAAATTACATACACGTATACCGGCGATGCTTGTAAAAAGTAGAATAACATCGGCGCAGCGTCTCTCGATAAGATCTCTGAGATTAACCAGATTTCTCAGTACACAGTAGCATTATTATATGTAACCCATATGTGTATCAATGTAAAAGCCCGTATTCGGTACAGCGTGAAAAATTGCAACATTTTTAACGCTTTCTTTCGCAGAATGTCTACGCTAACACGATAAAAGCAGAAGAAAAAACGGACTCGTGTAAAGCGCCACAAGCATCGGATAGCAATAAGCGAGTGTAAATTATGTCGGCTCACGCGAGCCTGCTTATAAACACACTCGCAATTGCCCTTTCAAATTTATCGCGCGTATCAAAGTCGCCGTTATAAACTAACGAGCCGTATAATTCCAACGCAATAAGCAAAGGTCAGAATCATGCGTCGAGATCTGGATGGGAAAACCCGAATTAAAAATTTCCCTCCGAGAAAAAAATACACCGCT
Source organism: Trichomalopsis sarcophagae (assembly GCA_024372645.1). Taxonomy (NCBI): domain Eukaryota; kingdom Metazoa; phylum Arthropoda; class Insecta; order Hymenoptera; family Pteromalidae; genus Trichomalopsis; species Trichomalopsis sarcophagae. Next base: position 2,239,632 of record QLSS01000007.1, read on the forward strand.
TATACACGCGGTGAAACGTCGAGTTTCCTTTTTTTTCTTCTTTCTCCAGGAAAAAAAAAAGAGACAAAAGCCAGCTCTGATCACACATACGTAGACTTTTGCTTTCTAACAACGGGTCGCGCGACGCAGACAATGATACAGCCGTGATCCCTACGAGCGACACACGCTCGCTTTCTATAGCGTCGTACGTGAATATTTACTCGCTTGTGCGCTTTCGCGGCGGCCGAGAAGTAGGAAGAAAGTCTGGGCTTGTTCTGATATACTCGTTCGTATAGAGCCGAGCACAAAACATTAGGAGAATTAACTTTCCAACTTCGTGTGTGGATGTAGAGGTGTTTTATGGCTGATAAGCATAAGGCTTGTCGATCGATTAACGCTGGCGATTACCTCTTAAATTAAAATTTGAAATTCTCTCCGTATATAGCGCGTTATGAAATAAACCGGTTGAGTTCCACGTGATCGGATTGTTTAATCGCGTCTTCCGGTTTTTGAAAATTTAAGCGCTTTTTTGTCGAAATTAAAAACAGAATAATACAGTCTAAAATAAACGACTATAAGGAGGTTTATGACACAATGGGCTGCGGTGTACACACAGCCCACAATGCAGCGATCGTTAGTGCAAGCCTTTTCCGGGTAATCCGATACACATCGTTCAGACGACGCTTCATTAAAGGGCCGATATCTGTATATAGAACTCGCAGACAGGTGTGTGCAAAACACGTTCGAAATATTCATTTCCAACCGATCGCTTGTATACGAGCGATACCGATTTCAAAAATGCCATGTAAAACAAGATCGGCATAATCGGTCGGTCAGCGACACGAGTTTAATATATGATGTCACACACGCGTGTACACACCGATACGCGGCAAAGTCTCGCTCGGAAATCCGACGCGGTGGATAGGTATATAGAGGGTGTATCAAGTGTGTTTTAATAAAGCCTACAACAAGTGCGAATTGCGTCACTTCGGTCTATTGTTCTGTAATCTGATTATTATTCGTTAATTAGAATTTTTTTAAAATTGTTCCACGAAATGATGTTTAAATAGCAGGCGTTATTTACATCATCTCAGACCTCTAATAAAAAGGAACTATTCGAAAATTCACCGAAGGAACGTTTCACTTTCACAGCGCATGCAAATCTCGAAACACAGCCAAACCGCGATATAAAACGATAAATCGAATGGTGCCTCACCCCATGGCATGAAAAAATCAAACGACTACTCTCAACACTTCACGGTAACTCAAACTCGAGTAGCACTTCCGGATCAGCGATGAGAATAAACAAACTCCTACTTATAAGCAGATGAACACTCGTTGCGTTCGCCGGCGTTCACCGAGTACCACTGCGACTGACTGAGCGCTAGGCTGATCAAATTTTCTCTAAGCAGGAGTAGCCGAGTTATAGAGAGCGCATAGAGTCAAGCTCTGCCTCTACATCGTCGGGTCTATGCCTACTAGCCGTCTGGCCATAACCGATACCCCCTCGACGCGACACAGGGAGGAGAGTCTGCGTATTGTGCAATGCTCACACACATACATGCATAGGTACTTACATAGACGGGACACTCCCACGGGGGAGTAGTACCAATAATGCGACTGTGTGGGTATTTAGCCGACCTTTCGAATCCTCGGGTGGGAGACTCTTTGGATCCGTGTATATACGTGTCTGTGTATGCGCATACCTTGCCGGTGACCCGCACGACACGACGTCGGATTGTTTCGCGCCTCTGATTATGCCTTATTTTCCGTTAAAACGTGACACCTACGCTTGGGTGTACTTTAGCCGAGCGATCGGTAGCTGATTACCGTTATTAGCCGAAACAATGGCTGAACTCTTTTCTCCGGTAATAGCTCAATATCGCTTATACCGCACTAGACCGTGTACTCTGATGGACTTTAAGAGGGGTATAAGCGCTCTACAGCGCATAACGTGTAAAACTTCGAGAAGGTCCCTTATAAGTACTTCCGTAGAAGCATCTCGGATGCTTTGCATAAATTTCTCCGCACTGGTGAAACTCTCGTTGGAAAAACGAGTCGTCTATCGATTTGAATTATGAATACACCTTGTATGAGCGTAAGCAATTTTACAGTCCGACTTTTATTTATCGCTGAGAGCAGTAGCGGACTCTCACCACTTGATTTCTCCCAATTAAAAAATAAGTTAGATTTACCCGGTGTAAAAATGCCGTCCTGTAACCATCTAGGCGCTACTTTTCACCCGACGAATAATTGAAGGAGGACATTCTTTCAGATCGTTGCTACTGATGTAACGGGTAGAATTTGTAAAAAATTCGAAGGAGCTGCTGACTTTTATAATTCAAGAAACGAGCTTCGTAGGCACGTTTTTGTGGGTACGACGAAGCAACTGCACCGAAAAAAAGCTTATATAATTATAGCGTTAGATGCAATAGTCGTTTTCGGCTGTTCCGTGTGCAGTGTTAGAGCAACGCAGCGCCTTTTTACGTCTAGTCGATCGAAAAAAACGCTAATGTGCGCTTTGCCCTCGTCTTTATCACCTTATTCGTCATAGCATAAACTGGGCGTGTGCATATTGGCAAGAGTTAAGAATCTCGCTTCTCATCGATGTAAACTCGTTAAAATTCAAATAAAATCCTGATTTCCCCTCTGAAATCTATCTCCCCGCAAAAATCTCATTTTTCCCACACAGCCTCGTAAGATTCGAATCCCAACATAATCGAGCGACCACTCGGCGATTGTCCGATATTTTTTCCTTGACACACATAAATTACATAGCCGGCGCGCTCACCGCTAATACAACGAGCGATCGAATTAAGCGCTGCCCGATCGGCTCCGAATAATGCGCAACCGCGGCTGAGTATTTTGTGTCCGCCCGATATATAATTATACGCGTTCGCTCTTTAAAAGACCGGCGTATGCGTACTCTCCCTCGATAATGCTCGCGTCGAGGACCGGTATACACGCAGTCGAGCCTCCCGTTCCGCGCAATTTCCGTTTCTCACGTGAAAACAAGTTACAACGATTGATTGGCGCGTCGCGCGCGTCTACGCGTAATCGCGGATGTAGCGATCGGTTTTTTTTTTTTCCTGCGCGGGTGATCGGTAGCGTTACTCAAGGCTCTATCGCCCTTCTAAAGCAGGCGCCTCGTGTAATATTTTTGGAGAACAATCGATATAAGAAACAAAAGCGGCGCGAAATGTGTGCCGCGCACAAAGGTGAATGGAATTAGAAGCTTTCCACGCCGGGTACCGATCTTCGTTGCAAAACATCGCAATCTTCTGCTAGCCGTGTGAATAGGACGGATTATCATCACGCGCTGAGTCTATCATTATATTATGCACTCAGCAGATACCGAGGGTCTGTATAGAGTACAACGCTTGGAAACCTGCTGGTACCGGTTTCGAAGAGCTTATAATACCGATCGAGCGGCGACCTTGATCAGCGCGCATTGGAAAGGTCTGAGAGCCCGGAACTTGTAAACGCTGGACACACCATAGAGAGCGAACCACGCCTCCGATTCTTGAACATTGTCAATCGGTCGTTGGCGGCTATGGGAACCAGCCGACTACTGTGCGCATTGTGGCGCCGAACGCTTTTGTGGAATTCGTATAATTGGATTGTTATTGTCGAATCGATTTTCTTTTTTTCGACGAGTCTGGTATATTCGATACTTGGAAAACCTATACACACGAGCGCGCGTCGCGTGCGCCTCTCGCCGATTGATTCGTAACTGTGAAATTTTCCTCGCACATTATGCAAGATGCTTCCTTCGCGAATTTCGATCCCACGATAGGGAGAAAAAGGAGACTGACTACAAGTGCGCTTTTCCACGCGATTCCGTGTGTGTATGTCTCAGTTACGTCGAATATAAATCGAGAGGCGTGAAAATATGGTAACGAGAGCAGCCAAGCATACGTTTTAATATACGAGGATCGTTCGTTTTCGTAATTTTCCCGGGCTAATTCAAAAGTCCTTGATGGCTGCGCGTAGTTTCACTTTTCACTTTTCGCATAAGTACAATTTCAAAATTTATTCATCGCCGAGCTTTCTATCAATGTAAACCACATACGCACGTATACGTATAATCCAATTCCTCGACTGCAACTTTGATTTTATTAGAAAAATTCCGAGTTTCGCAACGCTCGCATTTTCATGCGTGTCCGCGCATATCTATTTCTGCGGCGAATAAAATACAGCCGCTATATTCTTTTCCTCCTCGACTTTCCACAGTCGTGTACTAGTAACGTATACAGGTGTTTTATAGAGGAAAAATCCAAACAATCGGCGTAAATCGAATCGCGTTGATAGTATTCGGCGTCGACGAGCGCCAAAATCGGACGCGATGCATAATTCATCGGTGCTGCCGCTTTTGTACACACAAACCGCCTTTTAAACAGCGATTTCGCTTTACCGCGGCGCCGCGCCCTTCTCGCTTTACGCCGGTATACAGCTATCCAGTCGAATACCTATGCTGATATAATTGTCCCAGCTGTTCTATATGAATAGCTATAGAACGACTGCTACACTATATATACCTACTATAGCTACCAGTCGTGGACGCGCGTTCTCTTTATGCGTTTTACAAAACCCGTCTCGCGAGAGAGAGAGAGAGAGAGAGTAGAGCTATAGTTTCGTAATTGTCGTATTTATGCTCGTAAGCGCGCGTGCATATGGTCAGGCGTCGATCGACTTTTCGGAATCGTCGGACGGATCATGGAAAAACTGGTAAATTCCGAGCCAGCTCCCAAAGAGACTTGTTTCTAATGGAGCATAGCGATTTTTTTTTTTTTGCTTCGATTGAGTGTGTTTCATTAGGTGGCTCGTTCTGCTGGATTCAATTTAGCGTATAGCTAGCAATGGAAATCTCGAAATGTATGTCAATAAACGAGCTGCGCTACTGTAATGCAGCAGCAGGGCGCAGAGAGATCTGTTATTACAGCTGGCAGTAGTATATAATAAGCGGCTGTAAATACTCAAAAACCGACGTTAAACGACCGTCGTTATATCCCGCGTTTTATCGCTCCGATTCATTCATAAATAAAATCTCGGCATATACACTGTGCTCGCAAACAACATTAAAGCATCGCATTATACCTTCTTTGCAACCGAAGCTATACGGAAAAAAATCTCGCAATTATAAACCAACACCGCGTAACGACATCGCGTAGGTTAATCACGTACGTTTAGCCGGTTATAGCCCTCCCCGATCTCCGTAAGACCGGAGGATAGAAAAAAAAGCGGTCCTCGCTGCGGGACACGCCCGCGGACTGGCTGTATATCTACCGATCTTTGAATTTTTAAGCGTGCAGATAATACACATTGCGTAAAACACGCGTATTTCCAGCCAATTACTCACTACCTCGGCTATTTTAACCGATATATGCTTTGATAAATTCTAACGATTTCGCGAACTTTGCTGGGACTAATTGCCGATCTCTAATTAGCCGTGAATTCAACTTTTTCCGCGGGAGTGTAAATCAAGCCTCGTGGTGTCGAGGACAATTAAAGAACACAGCGCGAAGACCACATTTCCGCATATCAACGCACAGGCGAATGATAAATCGGTGATCGGCAGATTGGGTAACCGGTATGTATAGAGATCGGCAAAGGCGTCAAATTCGACGCTGGTATTATTACACCGAGCGGCGCAACCGAACACTTGAACTTTCACTGGCAGACACAATATATTTGATACCGCATTACGAAACTTTGAGAATCGGTATGCGAACAAAAAAATCGGCGTATCGCGTATCAGGCCCTAACGAATATCGTGTTCTTCAGTTAGGACAGCCTCGCGCAATCTTATTACGCTAATGCCGTGCGCTGATCTCCTTTTTAGAGCGCTTTATTTACTCGGGCGCATTTTTAGCTTGTTCGGGCTTGTAAGTTTGATTGATTGACGTTGACACGCTTCTCGCGCGGGTTTGATCGGTCGAAATCGAAAATTTATTTGGATTCATCGAAACACAAAGGAAACAATTACTTACTACTAATCAGAGCCAAATTCTCACTAGCCTAACTTTACGATCTGTCAATCGGCTCGGAATCACTGGAATCGCGCCGATCATTTCACTCGAAATCAGAGCAACTATCCCGCGAGTGTATTACGCACGCGCATTCCATTACACGCGCGTAATATATAGAACAGGACCTGTGTATAATACCAGCACGCGATTCGAAACAATTACTCGTAAAAATAAGCAGCCGTAGCACCTCCGCTAATAATATATGTCGCTATTTGTTGCTGTACAACGCACGTGTGAGTTTTTGCATAGCTCCAGGGGCTGCCTTTTCCTCACGCATAGCTCGACGTCTATCTGTCGGTGGTATCGATGGTAGCGAATTTGTTCGGTGGATTATATATTCCAAGGCATTGTTGCGAGAACCTACGGATAATCGCGTGTATCTAAGTATAGGTACACACCAACCGATTTCGTTGCAGCTGTGAGAGAAAATCAATCGAGTGCATTGACAAGGCTCGTGAATAATAATATGCGATCGGGAGAATCGGCTTCTGTATGTGGTAATTAAAGCGTAAAAATTACATACACACACCCAAAAGTTAGAGAGTCGAAAGAGGCACTCCTTGCTTACACTTCTACTCTCGTTGGACTCAACGGCTCGGTTGGCTGCATTTGCTCTCGGAATTCGTGCATTCAATTAGAGGCTCGCTGCGGCCGATTGTTCGGAACCGGGCTTTTCTACGCTCGGATGTGTTGAAAAAACCTTTTTGGTTGGCTGGATGTGAAAGGCGCTGTCCGTGGGACTTTTGGCTTTCGAGCAGTTGTTACCGATCTGTATGCAAGAAAATCTATAATTGGAAACAATGTTGCATCCAACACGCACTGTGCGTATGATTTTAGTCGGATTACAAACTCGTTGACTGTTGATCATTATATTTTAATGTATACAGTTCGGTTCTGTACCAGTTTTGCTTACACCTATGCATTAGAAAGGCTTAACACACGCGTGTAACGATCGTCCTTTTTTCGCCGCGTCTCATTAATAAAGTTATTACGCTATTCGAAAATTCAGACCTAGAAATTCCCATACTGTACACGTATGTCGTACATCAAGAACCTGCTACGCGTATACACGTATCTTTGTATCCATTCAAATGTTTATATAAGCGCGAAAGAAAAAGAATGGATTTATTGACCTTCGAAAGGTAAAACGAGGTCAGGTCAGACGTCTATTCGAGATACATAATATTCCCAACATTCACTATCTAAGCATACACACCGTGTATATATATATAAACTAAATTACGTAACACTCTGTATTTTTAATTCTGTACTGGCAAATTTTCGAATGCACTACATCGTAACCACACCACAACAAAAACATTACTCTCCAACCTATTCACCGACTACGTATACACATCAAATCGGCCGGAGCCACAGATAGAGTAGTTATATCCCCTCGGCCAACGCTACTCACGCGCCTCATAAATTTCTCGCCGAGCGATCGAACCGATTTTAATTCGATTTTAATCAGAGGTTACCGAATACACACCCGTCGCTCTCTCGAAATTTTTCTTCGTCGCTGTATGCGTGTTGCAACGAGGGAACAACAACAACAACGACGAGGACATACGACCACTTTTCACTATACTTACGTTCCGCTGAGTCAGAGAGACCCATTATACGTGCCCTGGACGAATTCCACTCACTCATCGTTGTTTGTTTCGCAAATTCGCTGTCGACTCTTTTGACGACGTGGTTGCGCGAATTTTCGTGAACGAAAATTTAGGCGGTCTGTGTGTATGACTGGAAGGATAGGATAATTGATCGGGTATTCAAATGGTGAAAGAGGTGGCTGCGGTATTATTCTGGGTATGATTTATTGGCCGTTGGCGAAATCCAAGGTTGCCATAGCTGAAAATTGCCGCGGACAGGATTCGAGGCTGTGCTTTATGATTGGTTTATGCAATATCGGTGCAGGGATACAGTTTGCGTTATATGGGTTAGGGAAATTAGGTGTGTCGGGACTTTGAGGAAGTAGTTTCGGAGTCCAAAATTCAGCGTTACGTCCGGGTCAGTTAGTAAAGGTAAAAAGTGATGTTACGTGTGTGAGGAGATTTCCCGAAGCCGAGAGGCTGTTATATAGAGATGAGGTTTTTCTAAAATAAAAAGCAGATGCGATTTTCTTAACGAGTTTTTATTTCGCTATAGGTGCTGAGAGAAAACAGCAAATCTTTGGCTTTGGAACGGATCGTATGTAGAAATTTTTACATCGATACTTGGATATTTACAAATTAGAAATCGTCTTCATATTAATAGTCAGTCAATCGGTTACCGTCATTTCAGTCTATAAAAGTAGGTAAAAACGTCCGTTAGGTCAGTCGTATGATTGTATTACTTTAAATGATGTCTGGTAAACATCGATTATCACAAATACGGACATTTTAAAGTAATAAAGAACAGACAATATTACTGCCTTATATTATATTTAAATTCTACTGCATATCAAAGTCCTTCACGATCCTCTGCAAACATTAACATAATATGCTAAAAAGTCCGAAGAAATTAAATTCTTAAAAATAGTCAACAAGTCAACGGTATCGTACACAAATTGTCAGTCGTCTCCTCTGTCGCATCGTAATTATATACGTCTCATCGAGCAATTAAAAATTCAACAAAAACAAACCGATCGCTCTAAAAAATATTCAGAGCGTGATTAGCCCCGCAGCCAACGGTACCCTGGAAGTAATCCGGGAAATTCGACTCCAACACCCTCATCCTGCCCCTCTTGTAATCAGGCACAACATGAGTCGGCAACTCGCACTTGTTACCCTCGTACACCTTCTGAATATTGTTCTTCGTCGGGCAGCGCAACAGGTCCCACCTGTAGATATCGGACTCGCCCTCCCTTCGGAAGAATATAGCGGTGCCATTATCCGTACCCAGGAACACGAACTTGCCCCTCTTGGGACCGATATCGGCGACTTTGCCGTTGGCCGAGCCGTTTTGCAGATAACACGTCTTGATGGAGTAGATATGTTTACCGCCGAAGTAGGAAAAAACGAGGCAACCGGTACCATCGGGGCGATGGATCAGAGCTAGGGTGAGGACGTCCCTACGAGCACAGCCGAAGGTCACGGCTCTGGGGAGGACGACCCGGTAACAGCGACTAGATGTGACGTCGAAGACTAGGATAGCACGATTGGCGGCGTCGGATACGTAGATGAAGACGTGGCCGTTTTTAGCGTAGTCGGCTATTACGTACTGAAGGCGGGACGTGTTGGTGGCCAGAGGGCTGAGGTCCACCGTCTTTACCAACTGGAATTTGAGTTAGTCTCGTGAATAGTTCGTCTCTTCAATAATTATGTGATCATCTAAAGAAAAAAACTCCACGTACCTTTCCAGTCTTGACGTTAAAGGCAACGACTTTGGGTGGGCATCGTCGAAGAGGCTCGTCCAGAGAGTGAACAATACCGGTATCCAGCACCCATAGAATGTCATTGGTATCGAGAAATGTATCAACGGCACTTTGAAGAGCTGCACAGTTTCCTTCCTCCTGTACAGACCAGCAGGGAAACGGAGCCAGATTCGCCTCGCATCCTTTACTCTTCAGATTGACTTTGCCCAAAGTAAAGGGTATTCCACTCTTGAATCTGCACGTCACAATCAAATGTATAATCGTATAAAAAAAAAGAAAGTCAATCTCGAATTTCCATACCTTGGCATGGCGACGTAGGCGTTATCATTGTGAACAGCAACACGAGTCGCCAGCATATTCTTGCTGACGAACTTCGCACTCGACTTGTAGAGCTGTTTGGTGGTGGAACAGGGCCAACTTATGGAATCTCCACCGGTCCATTTGACGTTCTTGCAAACCGGTTTGTCACCCGAATACGCGTCGTATCCTGCAACTATTCCCAACGCCGCTATCAGCGACAATAACGACAAGCGCCACATTTCTTTGTTTCAACTCGATATGCTGCCCGGAAAAAAATACGGACTGCAGTTTGCATGGAATTCCTGCACAGTTATATAGAGTCGTTTTGGAAAACACGGAGACATCGAGTTCTCGGGAAAGAGCGAGCCGGCAACACAACTCTTCCGGTTCCGTCGAGACTTGAGCGCTTGGGTGATTGGAACCGATGATGATTCATTATTTACTTTATTGTTCATTGTTTAACCCGTTGATGTTTTTAGACGAAGTAGCATAAAATTGAAATTTGCGAGGTGGATGCAGCATGACTTGAATCGTTCGGCATAATTCTGTTGAAATGAATGATTAGAAATCGGTATCTTTCAAAACGCAAATGCAACTATAATGAATTTATCGCTAGAATGAATAGTATAAATGATTGAGATGTATAAACTGAACAATTATAGTTTCTTGCAGAATAATAAAAACTAGATACGATTTAAATTCGAGGAGAATTTGTTGATGTTATGTCTGGAAAGAAAAAATTGAGGAAATTCTTGAGATGTATAAAACGCGCACGGAAGTTCAAGATTCATTTAGTTGTCCGAGTGCCGATCGTGTACGTTATCTTGCAACTCGAATCATCTGTGAGTCCAACTTATTTTATGGTTATCTAGCGCGAGTGAATTATTTTAGTGTTTGTATGCGGAAGAAATTGAGATAATTTTTGATCAATTAATTATGAGTGAAAGATTTATTGTTGTGCACCGATCGTAGATTCTTACTTTTCTACGAGTATTTATAACATTTGGTTAGAAAAAGAACCGCGCTGAAAATAATCGAGTGTAGTGTGGAGTAAAATAGGAATCTACAGCCATCAAACATCAAGACTTTAAATCCTCTCAATTTTTCTTATTAAGGCTGGAAATCATTCTATTTTAAAAAAGCGCCTCTATTCTTTAAATTGGGATCGAAAAATCGTTTTGTTTCCATAGGTCAAAAGTGCTTGTGCTTGCAAAACAAAGTATGCCACTGAAGAACATCAGCGTTTTCAAATGACCTCGTATCGATATGCTTTCTTTGTTGACCATTGTCGGCAGCTTCTGTTTGTTTGTAAATATTTTCGAACCGTAGCAAATATCTTCCTCTTCACGCTTCTAAAGTTCAAAGACCGCATACGAGTCTTTTTTTTTTGTGTATCGTAAAATTGAACTACTAAAAAGCATATTGACTCGTGATAAATTTATATTTACTTAAATATTGTGAAATTTGGTTTAACAGAATTGATCGAGAAACTTTGTCAAGAGCATCGCCATCAGGAGGACTGTCTAATAAGGTAATATGAATAAAAACATTAGCACGATTAATTTAAAAATTGTATTTATTGCTGACGTTTCATTTGAAACGACAACTCTTTAGTGGTTTTACAATTTTCTTTATCGTCTGTCATGCGTCTCGTTTTTGAAAACTGGTGAATGAAACTGGTTTAGTTTGTGAAGCCCGCGAAATCGGATGAACAACGTTGTGTTTGATAGTCCTAATATTTACAAGCTATGAATCGAATCACAGAGTCTGTCATACATAATTTCAAGTCTGTCCACTGTCGATTACATTTTTTGAAATAGAAGTCATAATTCTGTCTGTTGTCCGTCGAGTAAAAAAATGAATAGCATTAATTTGTATACACATGTCGTCGGTTACACTTGTTTAAGAGAAACGTTCGCGCTCAATCATCCAACCACACACTCGTAACATCGTTATAATCATCAGTCGCTTCATGCAGATATAACTGTGTAGTCGTTGCATGTAACACCTTTTGCTCTCTCGGTAGATTTGCTTCACGAACATTTAAAATCACGCTGACAAATTTCAAAATAATATTCTAAATAATTAAGTTTTGGAATTTAGAAAGATATGTGAACACCACTACGAGCGTTTGAACAGTTGCGAAAGTACAAATAAAAAAGGTTCTACGCGGCTCTCAGTGAAAGCAAACAATCCGAAGATCAAGCAAACAAAAGACTAGCAGCGTTACAAGGCAATCATCTGGTCAAAAAACTAAAAATCAGTGTTTAAATAAGGTTAAGAGCCTGACTGGCACCGCAGCCAACGGTACCCTGGAAGAAGTCTGGAAAGTTAGACTCCAGCACCCTCATCCTGCCCCTCTTGTAGTCAGCAGCGACATGGGTCGGCAGGTCGCACTCCTTGCCCTGGTAGACCAGAATAGCGTTAGACGCCGCCAGACAGTTGGTCATGTCGATCCTGTAGATGTCACCCTCGCCCTCGTTTCTGAAGAACAGGGCGCTGCCGTTATCCGTACCCAAGAGAACCAGGTTCTGAGGTTTGCGTCCCAAGTCCTCGACGCGACCGAGGGTATGTCCGCTTTGCAGGTACTCGGTTCTGATGGAGAACAGGTTCTTGCCGCTGAGGTAGGTGAAGATCAAGCAGCTGCTACCATCGGGTCGGTGGATCAGGGCGATGTAGAGGACGTCCTTACGAGCGCAACCGGTCAGCGCTGCTCTGGGCAGAACAACCCGGTATCCGTGGCCGGAGGTCACGTCGTAGACGAGGATGGCTCGGTTGGCAGCGTCGGATACGTAGATGAAGGCATGACCGTCGTGGCTGTAGTCGGCCACCACGTACTGCAGACGCGAGGTCGGCGTTATCAGCGGGCTCAGGTCGATCGATTTCACCAGCTGCAAAGGATCAGCGTTAAAGACTTTCATCCCATAAACAGAGTATTTTCTGTATAGAAAAGATTAGATTGAGGATACGGTACCTTCTCGGTTCTGACGTTGAAGGCGACGACCTTGGGTGGACACCGACGGATCGGCTGCTCGGCGGAGTCGACTATACCGGTGTCCAGTACCCAGAGGATGTCGTTCGAGTCGAGGAACAGGTCAACGGCGCTCTGAAGGGCTTTGCAGTTACCATCCTCTTGAACGGACCAACACGGGAACGGAGACAACTTGATATCGCCAACCTTGCTCTTGAGATTCACCTTGCCGAGGGTGATCGGTACGCCATGCTTGAATCTGCAATCGCGAAATCGTCGAGTTACAATCAAACAAACAATACAGCGCCGAGTTTTACACGCAATAATGTGTTGTTTTGTGTTTGCAACGCGTGAAAATCGCTGCGACGATGATACAACACAACAATCACATACCGATTTACTGCGTTTTCTCGGTCACGTATAACATGTAATACCGCAATTTGAAGAAAACACACACTGTACCTTGGAAGGGTCACGATAGCCTCGTCCCGGTAAATGGCGGTGCGCGTGGCCAGGATGTTCTTGCCGACGTAGTTGCCGGTGTTCTTGTAGATCGACTTGGCCATTTGCGAGGGCCAGGCGATGGAATTACCGCCTGTCCACTTGACGTCTCTACCCTCGCACCTTTCGACCTCGTAAGCCGAAGCCGCGGCTACGGCCAACGCTACGACCGCCAAGTACCGGAACATGTCTCTGACCCCTTTTTTTTTTTTTTTTTTTTTTATTTGGTCCTTTTTTCTCTCTGGTCTACCGAGCCCGAGATGCTGATGCTGACTGACGATAGTTCGAGGGAAGCCTCTGGCTTTTTTATATTTAACCGAGAGTCTTGTGGACTTATTGTCACGCACGAGAGTAACACGCACGATTTGAAAAACAAGGAGATGCGACTTATCAAAAGGCACGTCGACGAGCTCTGTTATCAGCGGGGATCGTTTCCGTGTGTTGCGCGAGCGAGCGTGAGATTTTATGCAATATGTGCGTTTCTTGATTTCGGTTATGTGACTTTTAGAATTTTGGGGCTTTTAGCAATTTGAGGTCCTGGCATCGAGTCACAGTTTTACGAATTCGTCTAGTCGAATAATCTTTGACACACTCGATGGTAATTAACAAATATAAACATTTTGTTCAAACTTGTATCTTACGCTATAAACTCCGAACGCATAATAAAACCAAAACAAACATAATCGTGGGTTCGAATTCGCGATCAGGCCTCTTATCTATCGCCTTCTACATGGCGCAACGCGCCTAACGATAATAAAAAGCGTGAATAATAATCGCATTTCACGCTTCGGAAATCCATTAAACTACTACTAGTCCTGCATTATTTACAAGTCTCTCTCTCTCTCGAAGTGAAAAAAAATCTTACGGTATCCGAGAAAATTCTCTCGCAACAATGACGTGTTCTCTCCGATTTAGTATAAAACGAACGGTATAAATAAATAACCCCAAGATAATAAATTATTATCGCGCCGTTGACTCGCATTAAGCCTAATTAGAGTCTGTAACGAGCAGGAAAAAAGAACGGCTCGCGGAGACTGGTCGAATCGAGGAAGAAAGAGCGATTATCGTAGAAAGTAGCGTTTAATAGCAAAAAAAGTAACAATAACGTGTGTCTCGTACAAAATCTCTTACGTAGAGTATACAACAGTCGTCGAAATGATGATAGGGATGATGGATGCACAGTATAAGCTAAGGGCGAGTATTCAGAAGAGCTTGAGGGCGTGATTGACTCCGCAGCCAACGGTACCCTGGAAATAATCCGGGAAGTTCGATTCCAGCACCCTCATCCTGCCCCTCTTGTAATCGGAAACGACCTGGGTCGGCAGAGCGCAAGAGTCGCCCTTGTAGACCTTCAGTATGTTATCCGAGCTGGTGCAGTCAGCAAGATTCCACCTGTAGACGTCGCTCTCGCCCTCTTTACGGAAGAACACGGCGCTTCCGTTGTCGGTACCGAGGAACACGACCTTGTCGCGTTTGGGTCCCATGTTCCGTATTCTTCCGTGGGCCGAGCCGTTCTGAAGGTGACAAGTCTTGATGGAGAAGAGGTTCTTGCTGCTGAGGTAAGTGAAGAGCAGACAGCTGCTGCCGTCGGATCGACGGATCAGCGAGAGGTAGAGGACGTCTCGACGAGTACAGCCATGGGTCACTGCTTTCGGTAAGATTACTCGGTAGCCTCTGTCGGAGGTCACGTCGAATACCAGAATCGCTCGGCTGGCTGCGTCGGACACGTAGACGAAGACACGCCCGTCGCTGCTGTAGTCCGCTACGACGTACTGCAGGCGCGATATGTGGCTGGTGAGAGGACTTATGTCCACGGTTTTCACCACCTGGAACATCGTAGAGTGTTAGATTCTTTTCAGGCTTTATACCGGTCGTTTGGTATATATGCACGATGCGTTACCTTTCCGGACTTGACGTTGATAGCCACGACCTTGGGTGGACACTTGCGAACGGGCTCCTCTAAAGAATTGACGATACCGGTGTCCAACGCCCAGAGGATACCCTGGGGGTCGAGGAAGATATCGACGACGCTCTGAAGAGCAGCGCAATTACCCTCTTCCTGAAAGGTCCAGCAGGGAAATGGACTAAGACTCGCCTGGCAGTTCTTGCCCTTCATGCTCACCTTGGCCAGAGTCGCCGGGACACCTGCTCTGTATCTGCAACGAGAGAACGACCCACCTTGTTAGATAAAAAAAAAAATAATAATAAAACACAACCGCAGAAACATTCACGACTCACCTCGGCAGCGCTAGAAAAGCATCGTCCTTGTAAATAGCCGCTCGAGTAGCGATGACGTTCTTACCGACGTACTTGCCGCTGCTCTTGTACATATTCTTCGTAGCCGTACAGGGCCACTCGATGTTGCTGCCGCCGTTCCACTGGATGTTCCTTCCGGAGCATTTTTGGGACGATTCTTGACCTGCGATAACGATACCTACTGCGAACGTCAGCAGGAGAAGATTCGCGCAGCGGAATGACATCTCGACTCGGTCTTCCGATCTTGTGAACTGGCTCTCGTTTACCAGGGGTTCCGGTCTCTTATACGGAGGAAACCCGGCATTTTCAAAACAAACGGCTGCGCGGACTTGTCGCTTCCGTTTTCCGAGCGTTCGATGACACTCTGGAGAGTCGAGTGATTAGTCATTGTATTTATTTATTTCTTGCTTTCTCGTTTTCGGTGATGCGGTTATTTAGTTTGGCCTGGCACATGATTTTGTTATTATTGACGGAATCTTCGGTAAAAAAAACGACTGACCTTACGAAAATAAGCGATAGAAAATGCATCGCTTAGTCAGACAAAACCGACTTTCCAGATCCGCAGAAAGCCGACTGAAAAATCTCAAAAAAGCCGAAGAAACCGAAATGGACGATCGTCATCACTTCCGCTTCCGCCACATCGTCTCCGCTGTTTATAACATCGAATCTAAAACATCCGCATCTTTTGCATCTCTTTCCCTCTCCTCGATAATCGTCGAGAACGAAGACACCTCGCGAATGGCTATACAATAATTCACGGGAAAAAAAGCGATCGGAACCACATGCACACGTTAACAAAAGATCGACGAGCGCATCAGGCGTGCCTGAGCGCCGTTTTTCTGAACACGATAAAAGCGACAATAAACAATGTCGCAAAACGGCTAAACACATTCGCGGAATACCCGTGGATTATCAGTGCTTCCAGTGTATATAAACGTGATACTCGGTAGGAAGAATTCGCATAATCGAGTTCACCGTCCGACGAACCGAGAGAGAGAGCCGAGTCAGCTTGTAAGTCATCGCGATACACCGTTCGTTCGGTATCGGATAGATTTAATAGATTTTTTTGCACAACTTAAAAAAAAATAAGTGCTGCTTTCTAACAAACACGAATTTTCCACAGAATACAAGCCAAAGATGAAGCTACTGGTGGTGAGCGCGTTGTTACTGGCAGCATCGGCCGGAGCGAGTCCAAGCTGCGACCGTCAGCTTCTGCCGGAGCTGTCGTTCAACCTCGCAGGTCAGAACATCGACTGGCCCTGTCAGTCGACGAAGAACATCTACGAGTCGACCGGTCGCTACATTCCGCGCAACATCATAGCCACCCGGAGCCAGATCTACAAGGACGAGGCCATAGTCGCGATGCCGCGTTACAAGTCCGGTGTTCCCTTCACTCTGGGCGTGACCTCGCTCAAGAGCAAGAGCTGCAACCCCCAGGTCACCCCGTTCCCATGCTGGGCCATCCAGGAGGAAGGCAACTGCGACGCGCTTCAGAGCGCAGTCGACATCGTACTGGACGTCCAGGACATTCTCTGGGTGCTCGACGTTGGCATCGTCAACACTCTGGAACAGCCTGTCAGGAGGTGTCCACCCAAGGTCGCCGCCATCAACGTCAAGACCGGCAAGGTATGTTGATTGGTATCTTCGAGTACCGAGAGAGATTTACTTCGAATCGACTAAACCTTCTCGTTTCTCTTCTGACAACCAGGTTGTGAAGGTCGTCGACTTGAGCCAACTGGTCAGTACGAACTCGCGTCTGCAGTACCTCGTGGTCGACTACGCCCACGACGGACAGGTCTTCCTGTACATCTCCGACGCGGCTACCCGGGCCATCATCGTGTACAACGTGACCGGTGATCATGGATACCGTGTAGTTCTGCCTAATGCAGTGACCCTCGGCTGCTCCCGCAAGGACGTGCTGTACCTCGCACTGGTCAGGAAGAGCTGCGGAACACCCGTCCTCTACTTCACCTACCTCAGCTCCAGCAGACTCTTCAGCATCAAGGCTGACAATCTGAGAAAGGGCAAGATCGACGGATCCATCGTCGACGTCGGACCCAAACAGCACAAGATCGTGCTTCTCGGAACCGACAACGGCTGCGCCATCTTCTTCAGAAACAAGGGTGAGTTGATGAACGTTATCGAATCTTTTTCTGTGGTACGAAGATCATAGTTGACGATGGACCTAATTTTTCAGGACAATCCGACGTGTACATGTGGAACACGGACACGGCCTTCAGGCCGGAGAACTTCCTGTTGGTACAAAAGGGCAACGAGTGCAGACTACCAACGCAGGTCGTACCAGGTTACAAGAGACTCATGTGGGTCATCGAGAGCAACTTCCACGACTACATTCAGAACACCGTCGGCTGCTCCGGTGCCTCAGTCTCGCTACATCCTCTGGTCAAGTCCTGCGAGGACTAGATTAGACACACACAATCGCGACGATGATAATCATTCGTCGTGAGATTGAAAGGGAGCCAAGACTTATCTGACACGTGTATCGACGTTTTGTTTTCCAAATTATTCGGTGTTTCTACTCTGTATAATTCTTATCGTCTAACTTTTTTTTATTGCGATCGACTTTTTGTACGTATACTTGATCTAAAAATTGCCCGGCCAGTCTGTCCCTGTTCGCCATTCGATTATTCTAGTCACGAGGACCGAGTGTCCTTGCTCTTAGACAATATGTTTACGAAATAACATCTACTGCCTAAGAGGTAGTTTCGAGACGATTCGAAATTTCACTTGATAATTATTGAAATCGATTCGAAACTTAATAATTATTGAAAAAGAAAAAAATGATAGCCTTGTGGTACGAAAAGAGAACTGGACAACTGACCAGTGTCATCACGAAGTACGCAAGAAAGCGACGAAATCACATCGCTCGCGACTACATGAATCTCGCAGTCTAACGTACGCTTCAAGCGAGACTAGATACGAGAGGAATCGACGAGTGAATAAAATTCCTAATTAATTAAAAATATCCCGGCTTATTTTTTTATACAAATGCCTCTCTCGGTAAGGTAACGATGAAGCAATCATCGGAGACGAGAATTTTCCTTAAGGAAAGTTGAACAGCCGCTTGATAATAATAAGGCAATATAAGTGGTTTGATTTTCGAAAAAAAAAACTCACGAGACAGATACTATGAAATTTTTCGTACACTGCATGTACGCGAACCAACGTTTCCCAAGTTTTTTGTTTCAAATGTCTCGACGGCAAGAACTACACAACGAAAAAACTGGTTTCGGACTTCTTTACGCGAAACAAGCTCTGGAGCCTATTATTTAGCTAACGAGAAAAATCCTTTTGAATGCGGCATTCTTGATTTTCCTTCGCAATCTCTTTAATAGTCGGTCCAATTTTCTTTGACAATATAACGTATTCCGTTTATAAACGCATAATTATAGTAGATCCATCGAATGATAAGTGCGAGACAGATGCGTATTTTTACGGCTCTTAAACGACCTTACGTAACCAAATTATCTCCCAAGCGATAGTTAACTTATTTTATTCGATTATTGCTTCATTGATTATTGCTATATTTTATAGTTTTAAGAAAAAATACCGCAAATTGCCTCGGCTAATAAATAATTAGCTAGATAAACGTCCTTTGCTCAACCGTAAACGTAGCTGCATCTTAAAAATCAACCAGAAAAAAAAACCAACAACCATAATAACGTCAAATTTTTCCATCGACAACGCATAAGGTCAATTATACGATTCCGGAGAACGAAACTACCTCTGCAATAACGTAAGCCGCTGTCGTAATTTTTTCTCGGAGAGTATCTCGCCCCTCGAATCGCGATCGTATCTAATTTTTGTTCCGGCCGAGTTTTGACATTGCCTCGGCGATTCGAAGTATATAGCTGTCGTAACGAGCGTCAATTTTTAAAAATATCCAATGAGAGATTGTTTCGCAATATCGTTTTCATTGAAAGGAGGTCGTGCGATTTAAAAATCGCAGACTGGCCATTTAAACTATAGTTCCTTTTAGCTTTCTTCCTTTCGCGATACTCGATGTAGACACCTATAGCCGATGATAATAGAAAAAAAAGAGATGATATAGGAAAGAACAACGTCGGCGGCTTTCTAGCTGTTAAAGCACATCCCCGTGCGGGTAAACAGATTATTGACGTGACCCACGTATAAGGCAAATCGTCCAGTGAAACTAACGAAAGTTGAAACTGCAACTCGCGGAGCTTATACTTTCCGAATACGAGTTTCCAGACGAATTCTTGCGAAGCTTTTAAAATAAATAGCCAATATGTTCCATTCCCACAAGGCGCAAAAACCGTGAAATAATCCTTCTCACGCGTATATATACGCGAAACAATCATCCATCAGAATTGCCGCGAGTCCTTGGCTTCCGCTCGAGCATATCCCTCCCATGAACTCTCGCAACAAAAGGAACGGCTGTTATAGTCATAGTCAGTGGGGTATATTCCACATCTCTACGACAAAAGCCTTAACAAAAAAAAAGAGCAACGGGAAGCGCCCAATGTGCGCATATGCATTCACCAAGTTGCACCGGTAGCGTTTACGTCGACTCTACACAATATATATACACACACACACACACACACGACGCGTATACCAGAGCCTGCTACACACTTTCTCCGCGTCTCTCGCTCGAGGAATAGTGACATAATTCGCGAGTAGCCGTAGCGGCCGCATAGCGCAGCGTGTGTTGCTCTAAGGGAGCCGCAGCGGCCAAGTGCGCTCCAGTTTTTCACAGCAACCGCGAGAAGTGGTAGTGGGTCGTTCGTCGTTCGAATAGTGTATATAGGTATTTCGTCATGTCGACGAATTCGCTGATCCTCGTCGGCCTGACGCTCATCTCCATCGTCGTCCTCGTCGACGTAAGATTTTTTTTTGTTGTTGCAATATTACAGTATCGTGTATACAAGCGAGTATAAAAGTGTGTATAAAAGGAGAGTGAAAGGTGTGTATCGGGTAAAATTAATTGTCGGTGAAAAAAGCCCGATGCTGCTTGTGCAGCGCTGTATCATTAGGCGATAATCGAGGCAAATTTACTCCTAGGATCGAAGAATTATAAAGACTGTATATAATGTGTATTCTGCGGGGACGAGTTTTTGAACGGTTATATATACTTAGAAACCATAAACGCTCAAGCTCTCTTACTCGAACAAGACCTGCTTTGATAACGATTTCCCTTTCGATTTCCAAACGCCTATTACGACTCGTCCGCGAAAAATATTACCGAGTAAGGGTATTAAAAGCTTCGTTACTGCAGCTAATTCGTTGATCGAGCCTACGACCTTGAGAGTTCGCAAAGCGCTAACACACTTTCTATTAAGCGCTGCAATTTGCCTCACATTTGTAAATTGATTCAGGATCGTATATGCGGCCGTACACGCGTCTATATACACCGGCATTCGCGAATACTTTCACTGGTATTTTCTCTATATCGCAAAAATAGAATTCACGTGGAAAGTCAATATATATATATATCGATCCCTGATAAAATAATAATATAATAAACAGTCGATACAGGTGAGCCAAGGAGTCGGGGTCTCGTCGGACGTGAGACTGCTGCAGACGATAGCCGATTTCACGCTGAGAAAGAAGCAGGAGAAGAACAAACAGGACCTGAACAAGATACCCGGCATCCCTTGGGTCGACTATCCTCTATTCCACGAGATACCCCAGACGAGCTTCAGCTGCGCCCGCGTACCGGCCGTCCCCGGAATGTATGCCAATGTCGAGACCGGATGTCAAGTAAGCGCTTTTTTTTTTTTTTTTTTTCCTTTACATTAATTGGGTGACCGAATTCGTTTCTCGGTATACAGTGTATAGGCTTTGAATAACAAAGCCGTAATAATCAGCGCAATTAATTAGCGCAGTTTAGCGCTTTTAAAAAAAGCATTTAAAATAATTGGCGGAAAAAGTGTATTACGCGCGCGCGATGAATAGGAAGCGCGCGCGCGCGCGCGAGCGGTTATGAAAAATTGGAAAGTTCGAAAGATTGTTATAGAGGCATTCTTATAACGCGTGGAATTTACGATGCGAAGGAAATTGTCGTGGAATTATCATATATTTTCTGCCTGTGGGCTTTATGAAAGTGTAATAAAGATTTTACCGTGGTGGAGAAATTTTCACTGTCGATCAGTTTTCTGTAGGCGAAGGGGAGAATTAGGAAATTTCTGATGTCGACGATAATCGATAGCCTCGTCAGAAATGTGATAATTTTTTACGAGGATTCTGAAAATATTATTGATTATTTGAAAACTGATGTTTTTCGTGTTTAATCCCGAATGCAGGTGTATCACGTTTGTCACGATGGCCGAGAAGGTGATCAAGGCGCGACTTTCTTGTGCGCGAACGGCACGATATTTAATCAGAAGGAATTCAACTGCGACTGGTGGTACAACGTCGATTGCGGCGATGCACCGAGATTGTACAAGTAAGTGTTTTTTTTTTTTTTTTTTATACAACTTTGACAGCTGAACGTAATGAAACGTTTTTAAATGGTTTTAGCTGCCAGAGTTTAAGCGCATTGATCAACGTGTTGAATTTAACATTGTTTGATGACGTTAAAATTTCGATTTAAGTGGAACTTATGCTTAAAAATACAAATTTATAAGAAGCTAGCGCGATTTCTACTTTACCGACTGCTCTTGTATATTCCGCAAGAGGATAATATAAATTCTGTTTTCAACTCGTCAACTTGTGATTTCAGCTTGAACTTGGATCCAGAAACGAATCCCTACGTGCCACCCGCGCACAAAGAGTACCTTCGACGCGAGAGGCTCAGGATCGTCGTACTGTAATTTAATTAAAACAACACGACCGAATCGCTTCAACAGAAAATGTAATATATTGTATCTATATTCTTCACGGACGAACTTTTCGACAAAACAAAAAATTATAATAAGCTTAAGTTGTAAAGTGCGCTTTTAACGTTTGTAAGTATGTATAACGGAGCAATAAAAATTGAAGAAAAACAATCGCACTTTACGTACTCAAACATTCCCGGCGAAATCTACGCGACCGCAGCGCCAGGGATGTCCTCTGTCCGCAGGTGTCAGCTGCCTTGTCCACGCGATATAGCTGCGCTATTCAACATATATACATATATGTATACAAAATCTCCCCGCAGCGTGATGCGCCGTGAGATTTTCCCATGATACTCCTCCGCGATCGACATCGCAATCGAGCGCGCAGAACATCAGCAGCAGTAGCGCCAACAGCCGGTATACACACACTACTCGCGCATTTCAGCTCTGCGCGCGCATCAACGCTATGTATATATATTTAATGTACATACACACACACATACCACCTCGCCGTCGATTCTGGCGCGTCCGTCCGACAGCTCGCTCGCTCTATCGGGGCTGCAGCTAAACAACATAAAACAGCTCTGCTGCTCCTGCTGCTGCTGCTGCACCACTACAAGTACAGCCAGATCCTCCCGTATCCGTATGCGTGTGTATGGACTGCATACTACGCAACTTCCGCTGCCTCTCACTCGCGTTGCGACGCGAGAGCGGCGTTATATGTCTGTGTGAATCTGTGTGCGCGGCGCAGCTAGTAGAGAGAGAGAGAGAGAGAGCCAGCCCTGCGCCCTCAGCGCCACGGCGGCGACTCGCAAGAACCAGTCTCCTACGGCAGCGCGCGAGTAAGAGAGACAGTAGAGAGAGAGAGAGAGAGAGAGCGCAGTAGAGTCGCGAGAGAGCATCGAGCAAAATGGACGCCTTTGTGTCTGTTTTCTTGCGAGCCGCGCTATAAATAGTGGCCCCGACTGTGCGCGCGCGCGCGCCTCCGCGATTGCCGCCCCCGAGAGAGGACAAGTCCCAGGGCCCGGTCCGTCAAGCCCAACCCGAGAGCGAATTCCGTCGTTTCCGCGTAGCGTATACAGACACACACACACACACAGAGTAGCTGGTATAGCACCACCACCGCCGCCGTCGTCGCCGCAGCCGCCGCCGCCGCCGCCGCCACCGCTAGACTTATTCGAGGAACCAACCGCCTGCATCTGCTCCCCCAAGGTAAACCAAAATCTGCCGCTTTTCCACAAACTCACCTCTCTAACGCTCCTTTGTCTTTCTTTTTATCTCTCGACTCTAGGGGACCATGCAGTCGCTTGTCCGGCTCTGCTGCTGAGATACACATAGCACTAGTGCTCTTGTGCTGGCTCTTCGCGCAGTGCTTCCTTCCTCCGCTGCGATCTTCATCAAGCACCAGGTGTACAGTCATGGACCGACTGCCGCAAGACCCGAGGGCCTCTTCAAAATTTGGCTGATATGGCACTGTGCTCGCAACATGGGAACCTGAGGCCCTGAGAGAGCTTGGGCTTCCTCACCCAGCTGCACTCCTCCTTGGTGCAGTCACTCTCCTCGAACAGTGCCAGTGCGCGTCTGTGTGAGAGTGCACTCGTGACTTATTGACTCGTGTAGTGTGAAACAGTGCAGATTTATTATTGTTCTTGTTGCTCGTTGATGTTGTTGTTACATACTGAGAGAGAGAGAGAGATAGATAGAATGCTCGTCTATGCTGCTGCTATTGTTGTTACGCTACTCTTGTGACTTGGAGAGTGAGAACTTCGCAAACGGCCAGGTCAGATGCCAGAACAAATTCAGAGCAAAATGAATGGGGTAATACCAAGCGTACCAATCACTACCCTCGCGGGAATAGCGAGTCTGTCGGATCTGTTGCCTGAAATGCCCTTGCCCACGCCGCTGCCTCAGACTTTAACCAATAAATCTCTGCTGTTTCATCCCAGAGTGGCAGACGAGGCACAGATCCTTTTGAGCATGCGGGACGAAAATCTGGTGCCACAGCTGATCATGTCGCTTTCCCAGACCTCGGCTGATCACATCGAGCTAAAGGATCACTACGCCAATATGGAGCAACCACTGGAATCCCAACAGGATGCTCCTGAACTTCTGAAAGCAATCTTGCAAACTAACCCACACGTCTTTAAGGGACCTCAGTATAACTCTCCCAGAAATTGGCCCCAACAGCAGAGCCAGCAGATGAGTGGAAACTACGAGAACTTCTCACCTTCTTACTCCAACTCCTCCAACTCCAGGCAAACGCCGCAGGGCAGCCCTGCTTACATGCCCATGGGCAGATCAATGTTACCTGGTGGGATTCCACACGCGCAGCATCCCAGAATGCCAGTGGCGCCGCAGAATCACACAGACGTTACTCAAAGTAGTCCTTTTACCGTGCCTTCGCCGTCGCCCCGCGCGACTGTCATAACAGAACAAACAAGGACATCAACTACCCCTCAGCACATGATTGAAGATACTCATTGCTTGAACAGCGTTACTGCTCAGTTCAACATGCACTCGCCGGCGCACATGAGCACACCCAGCCCACTACTATCTCATGGGAACGTTACTCCGCAGCACCATCCAATGTCCAGTGGCTTGACACCTCAGCACAACATGCAGCACATGACACCGCAGGTTGAAACTGGCATTCCGGTAACTCAACCACTTCATCAAATGCAGCCGCAGCATCATCAACTGCACCAGCCGCATCAAATGCAGCAGCCAGCAATGAATATGCATCAGCAAATGTTTGATTCCATGCTGAGCAGACCACTGCATCAGCCTCAATTGTCACAGGCTATGGATATCGATCACACGCTGCATGATAACCAACAATTTCTGCTTGATCAGGTTACCGGTCTTCCTGAAATTGACCTACCAATCGGTAGTTTGGATACCAATCACAGTAGGGAAATGATGTCCAATCCCATGGCACCTCAACCTAACATGTTTGACAGTTTAAACATTAGCACAAACTTGCATAATGCCATGGTGCCTTTGCCTGAATCTGCACCAACGACAATTCCAGCAACTCAGCAACCCCAAATACCTTACCAGCATCTGCTGCAGGAACAGCATCACCATCCACAGACGCCATTGGAACATCATACTCAAAATCAAGATCAGATTCAACAACCACAACCTCAGCAAGTACAACAATTACAGCCACCTCAGCAGCTGCAACCAGTGCAACAACAGAATAATGTCTACGAAAAAGACCTCAAGATTTCCTTGAAAGAGCCAGTTATCATGTTGAACAGGTCTTTAGCAGACCAAGCACTCATGAAAAGGAATATGAATGCATCCAATGATAAATCTCTTGGACGCTCAACGAGACACAGTATATCGAGTAAAGACCGCGATGACAAATCTATCAAGTCTGAGTCAGACAGTGAAGATGAAATCGGTAGAAATAACAAGTACTTCAAAGCTAAGGCAAAAGAGCGTCAAGCTCAGAAGGACAGGGACAAGTCTGACAAGAAGAAGAATTCCGATGATAAGCGAATATCTTCTGCCAGAAGAAAACGAATGATCAGCGATGACGAGGACGATGAAGATGAGGAACAGCAGGAAGACAAAAAAGATGATTCCTTCTCGCCACCGAAACCAAAAATTCGCAAATTTGAGAAAAAGCTTGTTCCTGTGCTACCAAAGCTCAGTGTGGAGGAGCTTATGGAAACCAATACCTATAAGCGATTCAACACGTTAGTAGAGACAATCTTCGAAAACACGGAGGAAGCCGCGCTGGATGACATCGACGACAACGGCGATGTACCTCAGGAATTCTTGATCAACGATCACCAGTTGCAGATATTGTGTTCGGAGGCAGCTAAGTTAAAGTCCCAAGGGGCTATGGAATCCGTTCCATCCGACAAATTGGTGAGACTCTTGAACATTCTCGAGAAGAACATCCGCGACAACGCCGAAATCACACCGCTGGCCGATCCAGACGACAACGTCGAACAGAGCCGGCTGTGGATGCAAATTGCCATGGGCCGAGTCCAGCAGGCCGTGGACGCTTCCCTCGTCTGTTTGCACATAATGACGTCGAGCAATATGCCAAAAACGATATACCTGGAAGACGTCATCGACCGAATAATCCTGTTCGTCAATTACCAACTTCAGAACACGATCTATCCCTCCTACGACCCCGTTTACAGAATAGACTCAAAAAATAAGACTGACAATTTTAACTCTAGTGGCCGTAAAAAGAGGAGTCATGCCAAGGAGGTCAGAGAGAAGAACCTACTCATGGTCTACAGCAAACTGACCGAGCTCGTCGGTCTGCTCGCCGAACTGTTCAACATCCAGGTTCTCACCGACACCAGTGTCCTGCACGCTTCGACGCTCGGCGTGGCACCGTTCTTCGTCGAGAACGTCAGCGACCTGCAACTCAGTGCCCTTAAACTCGTCACCAACATCTTCACCAAGTACGACATGCACAGGAGAAACCTCCTCGACGACATACTAGCCTCCATCGCGAGACTTCCCAGCAGCAAGAGGGGTCTGCGGACGTACAGGCTGAGTACCAACCAGTTCATACAGATGCTTACGGCCCTTGTGCTGCAGTTGATTCAGTGCGTAGTGGTACTGCCCGACTCCTCTCGAGGCCCGGACGGCAAAATCAAGGAGGAGGACAAGAAGGAGTCGGTGCTGAGCAACGTCGACATCGACCTCCTCATGCTGAGCAAGTACGACGCGGCGACGAGGCTGGCTTGCAACTTCCTCACAGCCTTTTTAAAGAAATGCGGTAGCAAGGGAGAGGAGGTCGACTACCGGCCGCTCTTCGAGAACTTCGTCCACGATCTACTGACCACGGTGAACAAACCCGAGTGGCCCGCCGCCGAGCTGATGCTCAGCTTACTGGGTAAGCTGCTGGTCGGGCACTTCTCCAACAAGAGCTCGGACATATCGCTACGAACCGCCTCGATCGAGTATCTGGGCGTCGTCGCCGCTAGACTGCGCAAGGACGCCGTCAGCTCACACTGTAAGTTGTCCACTATAGATCAAATAATCTCGGATATCAGACTCGAGCAGGCGAGAGACTCCGACTACGACCAGGTGAAAGACAAGGAGATCCCCGGACTGGACGAGGCCGAGGAGAGGGTCATCTTTCTGCAAAAGGTTCTTCTGGACTACCTCGCGGTCAATGCCACCAAGGACTCGGCCCTGGCGTACGCGCGCCACTTTTACCTCGCCCAGTGGTACAAGGAATGCGCGGTCGACAAGCAGCGAGTCGGCCAACCGAAACACGCGTCACCCAGTAAAAAGTCGCCGAAGAAACGCTCGCGGAAGAAAGGCGGCCGTCATCGGATCAGCGACAGCGAGGATGAGGACGAGCAGCCCGAGGAGGAGCTCGACCCCGACGAGAACGACAACAATGAGCAGAAGAACTCAGAATGTTATCGTATCATCGAGGAGAAGAAGAAGCTCATCATCAGCAAAATCCGACTGTGTAGCTCGGGCACGAAGCCCGACATACTGCAGACTTATATCGACTACAACTCGGCCGAGCTGATATCCCAGTACCTGGCCTCGACGCGGCCCTTCTCTCAGAGCTTCGATTGCTACCTGCAGCAGATCCTGCGCGTACTCACCGAAAGCTCGATAGCTATTCGAACAAAGGCAATGAAGTGCTTAACAATGATCGTCGAGGCTGATCCCAGCGTACTGGCTCGCGCTGACATGCAAATCGGCGTGAAGCACTCCTTTCTGGATATCTCGACGTCGGTGCGCGAGGCCGCCGTCGATCTCGTCGGCAAGTTTGTCCTCAGTCGGCCGGAACTCATCGACAAGTACTACGACAAACTACTCGCGCGCATCCTCGACACCGGCGTTAGCGTCAGAAAGCGCGTCATCAAGATACTCAAGGACATCTGTATCGAGATTCCCGAGTACCCGAAGGTGCCCGAGATCTGCGTAAAGATGATCAGGCGAGTCAACGACGAGGAAGGCATCAGGAAGCTGGTGATGGAGGTCTTCCAGAACATGTGGTTCACCCCAGTGAAGGAGCGACCGCGTCTCGATAGCAAGGCTCTGCTGCGCAAGGTCATGAACATCACGGACGTTGTAGCTGCCTGCAAGGACATGGGTCTCGAGTGGTTCGAACAACTGCTGGTCAGTCTGTTCAAGCCCAAAGAGGACAAGGACGACAGCACGAAACTGGTGACGGAGCCGCCGAAGGCCCTGATTACGGCCTGCACGCAAATCGTCGACTGCCTTATCGAGAACGTGCTCAGACTCGAGGAGAACAATTTTAACACCGACGAGAATCCACAGAAGCGTGGCTCGTCGCAACGACTCGTGGCCTGCATGACGACCCTCTACCTCTTCGCCAAGATCAGGCCGCAGCTGTTGGTCAACCACGCGATCACGCTCCAACCATATCTAAGCTTGAAGTGCCAAACTCAGGGCGACTACCAGATCATCAGCAGTGTTGCGCACACGCTCGAACTCGTCGTGCCGCTCATGGAACATCCGAGTGAGACGTTCCTCGCACAACTCGAGGAAGACTCTGTCAAGCTGATACTTCAGCACGACAGGTCCGTCGTGGCCAGCTGTGTTTCCTGTCTCGGCTCGATCGTGAACAACGTCACCAAGAACTACAAACTCATACGAGACTGCTTCAATAAGTACTACGGCCACATGAGAGACTACAAAAAGGTCTTCGAGAAGGACCAAAATGACCCAGTCCTCGTCAAGTACAAGGCCTTCTTTCGCAGAGCCCTCTTTACCGTCGGCCTGCTGCTGAGGCACTTTGACTTCACAAATCCGCAGGTCATAGAGGGTTTACCGGATAACATCAAGGACCAAGTCTTCGACACGCTTTACTTTTTCGTCGACCAGGGCAACGAGGACTCGCGGCAGTTCACGATGTCGGCCATCGGCTCCCTCTGCATAAGGCATTACGAGTTCATGTTAATGCCCAAGCTGATGGATCTTTATCACCACTACCTCACGTCGGAGTTTGCACCAGTGCAGATGCGAGTAACGGTCCTCCAGAACATCGAGTTCTACCTGGCGGAAGAAGAGAAGAGGATGATCAAACAGGATCTCGAGTGGGCCAAGCAATCGAAGCAGGAGAATCTTAAAGAGATGGGCGACGTCTCATCGGGAATGGCCAGCACAGTGATCCAGAAATATCTCAACGAGACTCTGGAGTCGTTCCTGCATGCAAACATCGGTGTAAGGCACGCCGCCCTCAAAGTAATCCAGCTGATCCTGGCCCAGGGTCTGGTGCACCCTGTGACCATCGTGCCGTACCTCATCTGTATGAGCACTGACTGTGAAAAACTAGTGAGTCACAGCGCCGACAAGCAACTCCAGGACATCGAGAAGAAGTATCCAGGCTTCGTGCACACGAAGGCTTCGGTCGGCATCCGGCTCAGCTACAGGCTGCAGCAGATTCTGCAAAAGGACCCTACGGTGGTAAGGGGTATGTACATAAAGGAGGGCGAGTACCCAAGTGCGCTCAACGGCTTTCTCTACACGATCCTGAGAAATACCAAAACGCAGAGGAGAGCCATCGTCCAGTCGTTCCTGAAGCAGTTCGAAGAAAATGCCAAGACGAGTCTGTCACAGATGCTGTATCTTGCGGACAACCTGGCCTATTTCTCGTACCAGGTGCAGGACGAGCCGCTCTTCATCATTCACAAAATAGACGTCAATATCTCCGTGAACGGCATGAACTTGCTGCAGTCGTTCAGGGGGGCACTCCTGTCCAAAGACGGTACTCCGCCGCAACCACCTCCGGAGAACGTCGCGGAGGAGGAGCAGCAGCAGGAGCAATTGCATCAACAACCACCACAGATACCAATGGACCAACAGATGCCACAGCCCTACAATCGGCAACAGCAATATTTTAATCCAGAGGTAATTAACTTTTGTAGTGATGTATTTATTGCAAAATTTTGTACTATTACAAACTTTTTATTGATTTTCTTATAATTCTTTTCTTTTGATTCTATTACAGACTGGAATGATGGCTGAACTGGCAGGTCACGTTTCGGGAATGGGACCCCCACCGGTACCGCCTCAACCTTTACTGAATCAATCACGACCAAATCTCTCGACCCTCGAAGATGAGGAAGATGATGAAGAGGATGTTGAAAGCGTTTTGCAAAGGCTACCGGAGAACACGAGGTTACTACGAGAATACATTACCGCGAGTCAAGGTTTCCTTCTATTGCTAACGCTGCGCCAACACTTAAAGGACCTTTACGGCTTCTCTGATGCCAAAATCAGCCAATACTCACCTAACGAGTCAGCCAAGGTTTACGAAAAGGCCGTCAATCGTAAAACTAACCAACTGTTCAAGCCTAAGAACACACTGCAAAGGCTAAAGGAAAATAGAAAAGACGACGAAGAACTTGACGAAGAGGGCAGGCGGAAACTCGTGAAAGAGTACCTCGACTTCAAGCAGCTCATGCTGAAGTTCGATCCCGATGATCCCGACGAGGAAGACGACGCTGAAGGCGGTGGCAGTAAACGAGGGGGCCATGACAGCTCGAGGCAAGAAAGGTCGTCCGAGCCTGACAGGCTCAACGTCTCGACGGCATCAACAGGGAATGCTGATACAAGCCAAGTTCAGTACCAAGTAACGGAACATCCCAACAACTCAATGAATCAAAGTCAAGGGCCACCCCGCGTGCCCAAACTCACGATACACACAAGCCACCACCATCACAGCTCCGCGGACAAGGAGCATCGTAAGCACCGAACGCACAAAACGGAAAAACCGAAGAAGCACAAGAAGAAGAAGAGGAGAAGACTGTCGGACAGCAGTGACAGCGGTGACGACTGCAGCGATCCCGACTATCAAGGCTGAGTAGTCACGCTGCTCGTCCAACATTAAAGGTTTTTTTTTGTATTTTTGAATTTCTTTTTTTACATTTTAAAAACAAACGTTTCCACTGTGCCGGTGCTGGACGCTCGTGACTCGGGCGACGAGGAGACACTCCTTGCCGCGCTTCGTGAACGAAACCTCGTCTGTGTATATAAAAGTAGAACTAAGAGAATGGGAATGTGCGAGAAAGATAACAAAAATAAAGTTAAATACATAGATGCTAATCACGAATGTAACATTGCTTTTTATTTCTAACGAGAAGGGACAACAATTCTTTCTCTGGAATATTAAGGAAAAGGACCAGCCGACACTCAACACTGTTTTCTAGATCCGATAACGAAGGTATGAGAGCTAGAGAAAAATGGAAAGAGTGAAAAATAGAGAGAATCTGCGGCGAGACAGGTAGTGTTTAATTACTGCGTTTTCTAGGATGAAATGAAAAACGGTTAATTGTCGGATTATTCTTGGACGCAAAGCTTAGGAGATAAATATTGAAATATGAGATTTAGAGTGAAAGCGTGAAAGGTAGAAGGCAGAGCGATGGAAGGAGCGCGTTGTTTGTATAAAAGAATTGAGAAAACATATTATGTACATAATGAGAAAAAGAAACAAATGACAAATCTTTGACTAAAGTATATTATTTTCTTACACAAAACAAAACGTAGTGGTGAAAAAATACTTAAAAGCGATTTCGTTGTAATATTAGGTATTTATTATTCAAAGAGTTTACGTTTTCGCTCTCCCACGAATATACATACCGTTAATAAAAACTCCGCGCTCTCGTCTTTGGTGTATACGCTATATTATTGTATTTAACGTTTTAAACGATAATGGTGGAGGAAAAGGGCAGTCTTGCTTTATTTCCGCAAAAAGTGCGAGAGTCTGGAGCAGCACGACGATCCAAACGAAAAAGCAGTCGCGCTTTGTTTTTACGTCCTTTAACAATTAAACAATTTTTTGATTTTTTAAAACTCTTAAAATTATTTATTGCCTTACTGAATCTTATGCATTTTACATTTCGTAGAGTTTACAAATACTTTTTAAGTCGCGTATTTGGTAAATATTCTGCGCATATACGATTAAACGATAGATCAAAACTCGTATTAGGAACGAAATAAATAGTTCGGTTTTATTTTTTCTCAACGCCAGTCTTTTTGCATGTGGAATCTGTGGTTGAAGCGTTTTAATGGTTGGCAGCATGTTGATGAAAATTGCGTTTTTGTTTGTAACCGTTCAAAAATAAGTATATAGGTCTTTATAAGAATGCAACAAATTCATTACGGAAATATATATTTAATATTAAAGTAAAAGGCAAGCTAACTTTTTTTTAAACTTGCTCACTATTGGCTGCTTAGACGAACAGCCAAATGCCGTGAAAATAATTGGATGAGCTTCTTTTTGCAAAAAGTGTGCAATGATAGATCTATAAGGGTGGAACGAGAACGTCTGGTCTCGATATGATGGATAGCGGAACAAAACTAATAATAGGTACGCGCGAAAATGCCATGTTTAAAGGTTGAAGATACAAGAAATTAAAAGATGATAACACAAGAATTTAACCGATTAAAGGGAAGATTGTAACTGTACAAATTTTCACGCGTGTATATATTTATTAAATGTAGCCGCTCGAGATTGTTGTTTCTTGACGGTGAACATAAACTACAAATGATTATATAAATAAAAGAAAGAAGCAAAGGTATATATACATACACGGTATATATGAGAGAGGAAAAATGGAGCGCCGGAGTTTGGAGAAAGACGGGTGAAAGTGAGACAACGAGCGCAAGAGCAGAGAGTTATACGCAAGAGTGAGAGAGCGCATCCGTGTGAGAGCATTAAAAATATAAGAGAGAGAGAGAGAGAAGGACATAGTTACTAGCGTAATAGAGAAAAAAAATAATAAGAATAAGGAAGAGAGCGTTTTGTTTTACACTTTACCCTTCATTGTAATAAACCTTTTAGGGAGTACAGTAAATTCTATAAATAATTATATTTCTACGTACGTATAATTTAAAAGTTAAGGGCTCTATTCGTACATAAGTATTTCCATGAGGTGGTCGATGTATCGTGTCGAGTAAGGTCCCGGATGCAAAATAATAAATGAAACTTATATGTAGCACCCTATTCGACGCAATAAGGAGGCTCGCTTGTATTATAACATTATCACATACCGCATCAACTATGTTTTTGTATTTGGTAATCTAACGAAAGAATATCAATTAACGAGCAAGTTCATAGAAAGTATATTATATATAAATATATATACATATATACATATATATGTATATATATGTATATAAGCATATATATATATATATATATATATATATATATATATAAAATTTTGAGTAAAGCTGTCCAGTGTTAATGTTATCCATAACGCAATAAGTTTTTGTGTGTAGTCTAAACCTCAGAAAACATGAAATCGTTGTAAAGTTTTAAATAGAAAAAAAAGAGTATGATGGCGAAGTGAAGGCAAAACGGCAGTTCTGGATAAGACTTAACGCTCGTTTACTCATAACTTATTATGTACATCGTCTGAAAGAAAAAGGTACGTTCATAAAGAAAAAAATAAACATAAGCATATATCAAAGCGTTGATTTCTTGGTCTACGCTCCATTTTCCGCCCCACATTCCTTCATGATATAAAATCTATTCTCTACGATCACATAGACTATAAGCGATATGTACACGTTATTATATAATATGCTAAAACAATTGTACAAAATACGTAAGCTATCGTTGCCGCGAAGTGAACGCGCCGGGAATCTCGTAGCTCTTCCAGCTGACCAGAGTCCTAAAATGTACAAATGATATTTACCATCATTATAATTTTCTTATTTAACTTTAGCAATCGTCGTATACCTTGTTGGCAAATCTTTGATATAAGACACGGTCTGAAAAGCTTGTGATTCGCTTCTCTTGAGCTTTTCCTGCCAAGCTTTAGTTTCTTTCAGCAAAGTCGACTTGGAGTACTCTCTAACTTTATTGAAATGGCTGTCAACAACTGGCTTGGGCTCGGTCTTCTTCGACGACAGAGCTGACCTCCTCTTCTCGACGAACTCCTGGTCCCTGGCTCTAAAACGACAAACCAATCAGAAAAAAAAGCAGTTCAAACATCCATCTACACAGAAACCCACCTGTAAAACCGCAGGTTGAGAGCATTGACCATAGCCTGTTCCCTCTCATCTCCGCTTGCCACTTCCTCCTCTTGGACAGCCTTCTTCCTCTTGTACTCGTCCACGAGGTTCTTCAGTCTCTCCGCCCTGGCCCTCCTCTGGTTCTCCCTCATCTCCCTCCTGGCCCTCAACTGACTCTTGAGTCTCTCCTCCTCGGCGACTCGCTGTTTTTCCCTCTGCTCCTTCCAGCGTCTCACCAGCTCTTTCTTCCTCTCGATCTCCAGCTTTTTGTGCTCCGCTATTTTGCAAATCGACGGTGTAGGTTCTTCCGCCTTGGCAGCGAGTTTGGCCTGACGTTCGGACTGCTTGCGATCGCGCCACTCCTGAACGGCGAGTTTTTGCTTTTCTCGGAGGTTCAGGTAGGTCTTGTACCAGGCCTCGTGGTTCACTATGCTCTCTTTTGTCAGGTCTGGACACTTGGCCTGGATCGCGACGACCAGGGAGGCAACGCTGTGGTGACGCTTGCGAAGGTTCACGAAGAGCAGGTGGTCCTCTTCGCTCCAGCTGCCGGTGTGCCCTGGATTATTGAAATTTTTATAAATTGTATAGAATTCGATATATTTTATTATGATAAGCATTCGGTCAAAAGTAGATTATGCTGTTTTCGCGCCTCAATTAAGCTAAACTAACGAATTAATCATCGCTCAGTATAATTAGTCTTTATCTTCATTAGCTAATGTAATATGATCATTATCGCATATTTTGTATATGTTTTGTCTGCGTAACACATTTAGTTCACGACGCGCACGCATGATTTTGCAATCAATACCATTATCGACCAAAGATTATTACGGTTTTCTCTAAATTCATTATCGCTGCTGACACGATTATATAAATACCGATGATAGCTGGCCATATACGGAGTTGTGATCTGTTCTGCTGAGAAGCCGACAAACGGAAAGTGAGTAAGTAGTTTATACAAGATCCTTACCAGTTTTGGCCAATAAAGTGCAAAAATCTTCCGCTTCGTCGTAATCGCACTCCTTTGCCGAATCATCTTTTTGCGATTGCCGATTCAAACTCGTGGCTTTACAAAGGAAGTGATCGGTGGAGGCAAAATTTTTGTGCTTACGAATCAGCCTCGTCAGTGTGCTCAACTCGTCGTTGATACTCTTCTGTTCTTCGGCCAAAGTGTTTATCGTGTCCTGTAGGTTTTTGAATTCTTCGATGTTTTTCCATAGCGACTGTAGTTTCGTCTTGAAAACCGGGAGGTCTTGTGAAAGTAAATTGAGTTAAAAATTGAAGCCTCGATAAAATATCTGGAATGTGTTGAATTTTATGATAACGAGTACCAATTTCCCTGACGTTTTCTGCATTGATCATGGATCTAACTGATTTTAATTCCTCGTAGATGTCGGTCACCTTTGACTTGAGTGAAAGAACTATGTTTTGTCTAAAATATTATTGATTATATAATTTTCATACCTCTCATAGTTATCGTTATAAATATATTATTTATTCACCTTTCATTCTCAAACTTGTCAATGTCATGCTTAATACCGTGCCAGACCTCAGTATCAACTTTGGAGTTCACCATAAAAGCTTCGATGGATTTTTCAATGATGCATTCTTGCTGTTTTAGTTTTAGATAGAATTTCAAGTGTTGAGACCTTGATAAATTATTCATTTTTTGATACGTAATTTATAACAAATAGATAAAAACTTAAGAATACTGAGGGATCGTCAGTACAGGAGTCCATTTTCAAGTCAACCACAAATTTATTTTGTAACCATGGCAATCGAGCAGCTGTAGTACAGTAATTCAAAATTTTACGCGCCAATTTATCTTGAAGAGATTAAAAGTATATATACATATAAGGACATGAAGGAAAGAATAAGAAAGTGTGCTTGAATGCTGTTTATATTACAAGTGTTTCACATTTTGTCTATAAGCGATATACACGCACTTTGTTTACATGATTCAAATATTCATACACCCACACCTATACGTACGTCGACGAGAAGTTTAGTAAGTAACATAAAATACTTTATACAAGATGTACAAAAATATGATTGGCATCGAGTTCTTTTGCAATCGCATTTTTATCGACTTACAGTAGCGTATACATATAAATAATAAGACAACATTTTTTCGTCTTTTTTTATACACGCATTTTTTCAGTTCTCGTTCAAATCTTTGAAAACATTATTACAGTTCTATCTAGCATCCCGACATTTCTAATTCTTGATCGATTCCTTCTATCAATATGATGGCTTCTAACTAATAATCGGATTAATGCCGTTACATTTTCTTCAGATCGATTATCAGACGAACCCTGTCAAGTTTGTACAATCTTTAAACATAGATTTTTTATATAAATACACGTTTTGTTAAATCAAAACAAAGTTACAGCAAGTACGGAAGAAAAGAGAGTTTTGTTTACAGCTTGAAATTCATCACTGTGACTAGCTCGCTACTGTTGCTGATGATAGTCAGGTTAATGTGGAAGAGTGTAAAAAACTTGTTGTACATATTGTTGCAAAGTTTATAGAACACAATTCACCAAAGTATATTTACTCTGGATTTTACAATGGACGCATGAAATTAACAATCATACCCGATTATTATTGCATTACTACAATGAAAAATCAATTAAATATGAATTTTCTTAATCCGACTAGAGGACTTTTTGTCCTAACAATTTTTGTAAAAAAAAAAAGAAACAAGATAAAAACATAACAGCTTCTACATTCGTCACAATGGAATCTTGAATTTTCAAAAACTAAGAATTGCATGTGTATAGGATTATAATGCTCTCATGCACTTCAAATACAACACGCGCACGCGAATTTATCACTTACACTTACTTAATTAAGTCATACATTGCCCGTTTCGAGGTTTCCCTATCCACTGTGAAGAAATTTCATAAATTTCTCAAAGGATAGAGGATGGACGTCCACTTGAATGTCTCTTCTACACTAATACTTTAGACAAGTCTTACTTAAACATTTACCCTGCAATGATTAATGCTTTGAACTAACATATCGGATTGATGCGATAAATTATTTTTTCAAAGTATCATAATTTATCGAGTCTTTGTTAAATTTATATCGAATTTCATTAAGTGCTAGTGTAGAAGGAACTGAATTGATATGCGCCGTTAGACGCTGTAACGCACAATGAATCGAACGCGAATCAACGCTCTTTCTGATCAAGATATCGTACAAGAATTTCGACCAACGCAACTCGTTCGCGAGTCGTTAGTACTTCCGGACGGTGAACTCCCAGGCGTCGAGGAACCTCCACTGCTGGGACTGTTTCCAGTCACAAAGCGTACACACCTGCGGTGGCCGAGATTTAGAGCTTTAATCGTACAGAGAGTTCGACTGCCACAAGAGGTGTGGAGGCGGGGTCGAAGCTGTGGTACTGTCGTCATGGCATAGGACTTCAAATGAGATTTTATAGAAGCAGGCAACGGTAGCTGTTCTATGCCGTAAACTGTAGTTCTTGCAACAATTGCACGGCAGGCCAGTTCTTGGAGACTTAAGACTGGAAAGTAAAACGATTGTCAGATCCAATTTGTAATCTTTACTTTTATCTCGTTATTGTTAAACTAAAGCAATGCAAACATACCTTTATTGGATCTCCACAAACGTTCCATTCCATTGCGATGAAGAGCCATTCGAGAGAGTTCGCAGAAGCTCTCTCTTATGTTGAAATCGCAAAGAGGGGATACCTCAAAAAAGGCCATACGATTCTTAGCAGCATATAACTCAGCATCTCGCTCACTTACTTGTCTCTTAAAAGCTAAGTGAAGACGGTTACCAACCAATACTTTCGGTACTCCGGGTGCTTGCTGTAAAAACGTAAGGGGGTTATTGGTTTGTACCAACAGCATCCGTTGCAAAGTTGTCATAAACATACCTCCTCTACTTCCTTGAGCCAACGGTCAATGCCGTCGAAAGACCACTTGTTTGTTATATCGTAAACTAAGAGAATTCCTTGTGCTCCTCTGGAGTAGGATCTTATGATGGTGCAGAACCTTCCCTGTCCTGAAGTGTCCCATAATTGCAGTTTCACCCTTTTTCCATCCAGCAAGATAGTAGTAGTTTTGTAGGCTAGAGTTGAGACGAACAAAAGAATTAGTTGTCTAAAATGGTAGAATGAAATACCAGTGTAAAGGTTCATACCACTACCGCTGCAGAACGGAGACTCGAAAGCCCCATCCTCGAGTCCAGAAAGAATCTCCTGCTTTCCTACGTCGCTGTCTCCAACAAGGAGGAACTTGAGCAGGTAGTCGTACTGCTTCTCCTGCCGGGGCTTGGCAGTGGCAGCATTATTGTTGTTGTTGTTGCTGCATGCATTGGTGGCATTGACTTGGCTATCCTCTCCTGCTGCCATAATAGCCTGGAGCTGCAGATCTCGCTGGGCATACTGCAAGCTTGCAACTCAGGTATGGTGTGCAGCAGCGATGAGCGCTCCCGTAGTTATCCCACAGTATAATATACGATGCAGCACAACAGGATGAAACGTATACACTACTATATAGCAGTCGTCGTCGCCGTCGAGAGGAATTCGCGAGGGCAGCTCCGATGCGTTGGCGCGATTGCGAAAATATCAGCTTCAACTGCTGGCTATACACTGCTGAGGCGCAGCTGCGCGCGCGACAAAAACACACACGCCGCGTCCTTGAGAGGAAAAGAGAAAAATCTTTGGCAAGGTGTATAGGTATACGTATATGTATATATGTACGTATAGGAGACCGGCCGAGGCTCTTCTATATAGCTATTCGGACAGCAGTAGCAGCAGAGCCATGTTCGTCTCTCTGTCCGATGATGCAGTAAGTAACGTAGAGCTGCGATTTCACCTATGCCGTTCTTGGGCCAGGCTCATTAGAACGCCTAGAAGCGGAACGGCGCCGTTTACTCGGCGATTATCAATTACCGCGAAGAAAGAAAGGAGAACACAACTCGACTCGAATGGTCATGGCGCAGCTGCACGCGCACACACATATATATATATATATAAGTACACATATATATACACGGCCCGCACATACACACGAGCGAGAAAGAGACAGAGAGACGTTTCTCGTATGTAATAATAATATCCTCTCTAATTACAACCTCACGTCCGATGCAGCTACACACTGCTAAACGACGAGACGTGTTTTTGTATAATTGCACTTTGTTTACGTGGAAGACTTGCTGTGGATGAACGACACGGACGCGGACACGACTCTCTCCGACGACATAGATGCGGAGAGAGAGAGAGAGAGTGCTTATATATACACATATATATAGGTATGGCGATGGACGTCAGACCGCAGACTCGTGCTGTCTCTGTCTATCAAGTGCATGCGCACTTGCGCGAGAAAGAGATCTATACAGTATACTGTATTGTGACGCGATCTCTGCGCGCACGTAGACACGGTGGGTACCTACACTATATACGATATATATATATATATATATATATATATATATATATATATATATATATA
>QLSS01000007.1:2279306-2309069 GCA_024372645.1 Trichomalopsis sarcophagae
ATATATATATATATATATATATATATATATATATATATATATATATACATATATTCGATTTCAACATGGCCGCGGTGAGAGGTGCTCTGACGTCTGCGCGTGCAACTAATTATAAATACGATTAAAAAAGACTGACAAAATCTTAGAATTGGTCTATATGGGTTTAAATAGGCAATATTTTAATTTTATTATTATTCAGATTTACAAAAAAAATAAGCCTTATCAATTCAATCACTTGTTGGATCGGTTTAAATTAGACGTCTTTAACGAAGAAAAATATATTTGAATTTGAAAAGTACAACCGAGCCAAATACGTTAAAAATAATAAAAACCCGATTAGTTAAACGCCTTTGAAACTCTCAACATTCGAATAACAAAAATGAATGGAACGGACGAGGAGACGAGTGAAAAACGAATGTATAACCGTCGTAAGCAGTATTTATTCATTTATAATAATCAAATCAGGTATTCGGGCACTGGTTCTCAAAAGAAGATGAACTCGAGTGGTTGCACTTGCATCGTAAGAGTATACATCATATCGAACGCGCTATTCGCACCCTCATAATCATCTCCTTCTTCTTCGTCATCATCATCATCATCATCATCATCATCGTCACCTTCTCTCTTTCTCCTCTTTTCTACAGCTCTTTCGAACACTAATTAATTGCCGCGTCGCTCGATATATATCTTGCGCGTATATATGTCTTACGCGACGCCAGTAACGTTAGCCGTTACTTCGTCAAGACGTATTACTTTAACATCTATAACGTGAAAGTGTATTTTTATTATCCGTGGCGAAACGGACGAGGCGATACTCTCAAGGCGATTTCTTCTTCATTTTTTCGGTTTAGCTCTCTTCGTTTCCTTCCTCCTTGCGTCAATATTATACTTCTTTACGACTCGCGCAAATTC
Organism: Trichomalopsis sarcophagae; assembly: GCA_024372645.1. Taxonomy (NCBI): domain Eukaryota; kingdom Metazoa; phylum Arthropoda; class Insecta; order Hymenoptera; family Pteromalidae; genus Trichomalopsis; species Trichomalopsis sarcophagae. The sequence goes on from QLSS01000007.1 coordinate 2,280,219, forward strand.
GCTACAGTTTATTACCTACATAATGCGTTTGAGTCATCACTATCATCATTTACTTATTATTTCGCTTTACTTTTTCAGTTTTCACGTCTGAACGATCTCTTCTCGATCGGCGCCCTCTCGCTAATTAGGTATATTATCTTCGCTGCCGGGTTTGCTCCGCCGCGCTCTCGCGCGCGCGCGCATAAAGTCTACATGTGTGTTATGTATATATAACAAAACGTTGCGCGCGGTCTTCTAATATAATTCTTTGCCGATATATATTGTATATATAAGTCACGTAGTGCGCCCTCCGGAGTTGCGCCGGCGGCGACAATCGCGTCCGCTTGGGGAATTCAACTATATAGGAGGTAAAATGCGGTTGGACGTAACGAGAGTATGCACATTGTTCTTTTATTATTCTTGTCCTTTTTTCTTATAGCGTTAATGCATTCTGCTTATACATAATAACTAATAGTATGCCGCACGGTACGAGTAAAGAGATCATATTATGCATCGTCGCTCTCATATATCAAAAGGAAAGTCGCACACTACTTTCCCTTTCGTTCGTTTGTCGTTATCCCTAGGTTTTCTTTTTTTTTTTTCTCCTTTTTGTTTATCTTTTATAAACCACCCTTATTTATACATTTATACACCTAGGATTCATTAATCATTAGTGATTTGTTTCTTTTGTTTTCTTTCTATCTCATCGTTATCGTTATACTATAATAGTATATATTATACACATGACATTATGCTTGAGAACAAGCGCGCGCTATAACAAACGAACTTTTCATTGATGCGTACGAAGGTATGTATAATGCAGTATGCTTTATTTTCGTGTGCGCGACCTTCGCCGCGAAAAATTGACGAGTAATTGATTGACTTTTTTCTCTGCCGTCGTGCAAATATAACGCCTTTGTTGAACTTTCTATTTACTTTGAATAAAAATCTCATAAAATATCGGGATATGGTTAAAGATCAAACGATTGTACTTAATCAACGATTCACAGTTCATCCGGTTATTGATAATGTTTGTACAGAGGTAAATGCCGATCTGAAAAATTGATATATTCATCGATCGCAGTGAGAGAGCAAATTTATTAACTATATACGCTTATTGATCTACTCCTTGCCAAATTTAGAGTAAGACAGTGTCCTCGACAAACTGTACTTTCTTTCCATGATTGCTAAATTTTTTACCCAGTTTCGTCTAGCATGTCTTGGACTCTGGTACTATTTTTAGAACCAATCTGTATATCAACAAGAAATGTTATTCCAAGTTACAGCAAAGATCGAGTATCGAATATAATCAATCATTGAATCTCACAATTTTTCGCGACGATTGTACTCGTCACGTTTTAATATGCTATTTACAATGTCGCTGATCATGCGTGCGTACGTACTTACAGCATTGCAATTATTACTATACTAAAGGCTTATCTAGACATCTCTGCGAACGATTTTGTGAATTTTGAATTTCGCGTGATGAAAGACTTACGAATGCGACAACATAAAATAGATACAAGTTTCGAGCGTCGAATTATAGAAATGAGACATTGTTCGTTTATGTTTACAACATGTTTCTGTGTCGTCTGTGCAAATTTTCCTTTTTTCCAGAAAATTTCGCGCTTAGAGTAAGGTCAAATGCTGCACTGAGATAAGATGTGACTTTTTACCAAATGAACTTCCTCAATGCAATATAATTTCAGCGCTTTAAAGTCTTTTGAACATCGTGCCCCATTGATAAGTCTAAGTGTAAAAAGTGAAATTGGATTAGAGCAGTTTGCCTAATTTGTTTTTTTTTTTCCCCTCTTTTAAAAGATTGTCGATAGTCGCATTTCGCAATCGCGTCGCTAATTCAGAAATACATCAGGCACCGTCAAATTGCAGTATCAGTGCAAAAGAACATTTAAAACATATGTACTTTAAACGCTTTTCAAATATATATAACGATGATAAGTCTTATTACGTACCGGTAGGTCGTGATTAAGCGATACTAATCGAGGATAAACTATCATCAAATGGATACACATACAAACATGCATACGTACACGTGTAAAATTCATTCGGTATTCACGAAATTTTGCGGCATATTTGTGCACACAAAATTAATATACAAGGTATACATGCACGCACGCACACACGCAGTTGATTATAAAGTCTAGCGTTCACTCAAACTGAAGAACATGCATAATTTTTCGTCTTCGTGTCAAAGTTAAAAAAAGTTTCTAATTTTTGGAAGAAAAAGCTTACTGAACTAAAATCAATGATAAAAAGTGTCGCTTACTACAGAAATGGCATTGAAACTTTAAATAAATTGAAATATTTACAATGTAAAACGTTCGTGGTTGACCAAACGAAATGAACGATTGTGAACTTTGATATTATGCATGTCCTCTATTGCTCAATAAATACAATTAAGAACACAAAGTGAACATCGTATCGCAGTTATGCGAATGTTTCTACGTATCTTCGCATCCCAAACTTCCTCGCTGCAAGCTTTTTTACAATTTTTTCGACAACGATTTCACAATTCCTCGTTTATATTTGATGCAAAAAAAAAAAACATTATGACTTTAGGTTGCACTTTTTTATTCGTGTACCTCACCCGATCGCTCGATCTGAACTTTTGTTTTAAAAGTTCACTCAGTCACGAGGTGGTGAAAAACTGGTGTAATACGTCCGCATTCTATGCGAGTTTTCGCTTAGGAGGGAAAATTCCATCGGTCTAGCGGCAACATTCGCAGACTTTGGATTTCCATGTCTCTTTACTCAGCTTATCAGCGTTTTCGCATTTTTTCTTCTTTCTCTAATTCCGTACGACGCAAGTGCAGCCGAAGCTCGGCGCCAATTCAGACTACTTTTCGTATTTGGAACTGTACAAGAATGACTTGTGACTACTTTATCGTAAAATACATGAATATTGTACAACTAGCGCACAAGTAATTTAAAATTATTTGATAGCAAAATGCATGAAAAAATATAAAATCGTATTAAATTGTTTTATTTCTAATTGTTAAAATTGTCCTTTAGCGTTAAAATTTTACAAAACGTTTACACTACACATGACGCATACACAAATTTACATAAAACTACTTATGTATAATATACTCTACAATATAATCTAAAAATCAATATAAAATTTGCCAATCGATTGATTTTCCGCGTACTAGGGAATAAAATGCAATTTGATAGTTTTCAAGATACCGCTGACTGGGCAGTGGGCGAATATGCACCATGGTACAGTATCTGCTTAAGTAAAATGTGTCCATTTTTTAATGTCCGATTCGGCGACTAGCTGCGACTGCAATGCAGGCGATTCGGATATGAGAAGTGCGCACGTGCACGTGTTAAGTTGTACGTACACATCGTACAAATCTAAAATACTTGAGAGCTTGTTTTTTAGTTAATTATTTTTTCGCCTTACTTATTTCTTTTCTAATTTCTCGTGTATAAAGAAACTCATCTCGACAAAATGTCGAGATGTCAAGACGTTGGATCACAGCCTTATAATTCAATGTTAACAATATCGGCAGATCGTGCGCACGCGAGTATAAATCCGGAAAAGCGTTGTACAAGACTCGATCCATTAAAAATGCACTTGCGCTTTTAAAAAATTGTTTTCAAATAGCGAGGACTGCGGCCCTGCTGTTTTTTCTCAATTTCACACAATATGGACGTCACTTCGACGCTTCTAAAGCTTTTACACTGCACAGTTTTATGCACTCGAGTATTTTCTGGGAAATGTCTCCACACTAGTAAAATTACGAGTCGTCAGCGCTCATCGTTTTATATACTAAAATCGGAACTCAGGACTCTGTACATCAATGTAGTTTACAATGTAATTAACTTTCTTACTTTCACGATTATCTTGATAAAACACGAAGAATTCGAGCTATTAAACAAACGATTACATCAAGTCTTTTTTTCTAGTGTGACTTGTATCCACTTACAATAAAAATCTTTACGCAGACAATTTTTCACAAGCTTTCTTTATATATTCAGTGCAAAATCGCGCTTGTGGCGAAGTTGATCGTCACGTTATTATAACCATAAAAACTAATGGCAGTAGTTTAGCATCCGATGAAAAAGCAAAACGCCAAGTGTCTCGTACAACGATTTCCAAGACGACACACGTGAGTACAGCTAATGCAGTTATCACATGAAATCTTGTTTCTTGCTATCACGACTCTAAAAACGTGACTTAGAAAAAACAGATTTTCGGCTGATTATCAATAATATACGTACGACGAAATGACCTATCATTTTGTCGAATTTTGCATACAGTCTATTGAGTAATAAAGTAGAAAAAACAAAATAAACAAGTAAAAACTACAAGTCGACAAATATACCGGCTATCGGTGCTATACAAAGTAATCAGTACAATAAAACGAGCCATAACTCAATACACATGCGAAGGGCCATAAAACGCTTGGGAAAATGGGCTCGGATGCCGAATTTTCGTCCATTTGCACCGTTCAACAGTACGAGGCCTGGATTAGCTTTCGACGCTAGTTGACACGTAAGGATTACTTTGGAACCATTTTTCTAGAATAAAAATGTCAAGTAATCGTCCGCCAACGCAGTTTAAAATTAGGTCCACCATGAACTCGGTATAAACGATAAATTTATACGAAGAACCATGTCGGTCACATTGTAAAAACAAATATTGTGAAAATGCTAAAATTAACGAATTGTTCTGGATTGTACAAAAGTAAGCGCAATAAAAAGGAGATAAAAAAACTCCGATCGCGCACTGGGTTAAAGTTTCTAAAATAATTTTTTATCAACGGATGAAGCAAATAAAGCGTCAAAAATTATTCCGAGGCTCGTTTACGATTCGGTGACAAGAAGTGGACCGCGTAATTGAGAGAGGAAGGAGGAGATCGTCGGACGAGCGGCTCACATTTCCGCGGCGTAGCGCCGTATGTCTTGCCAGACGTCTTTATCGACGAGTGACCTGTCGGAGACGCTGCCTAAAGAACCATGAGAGCTGTGACTGTCGTGGGAGGAGCCGTTGCTGTGTTGCTTTACGTCCTGCAGGCTAGGAATCATAAGAATACAACGATAAGATGAGGCGCGTCTCTATGCCGGCCACTACCATCGGATCATCTAAGTATTATAAAATGCTCGAGTGAAAAGCTACGGACAGTGACTTGGTGCGAGCTGTGAAGCCTTCGACATGATCGTTTGCTTCATAAAGATATATAAAAACAGTAATAAAATAAAATAAAATAAAAGTGAATGCATGATAAGTGAGCGTATGCATAACTAGCCACTAGATGCGCAGGATATGGTAGATGCGTGAGATAGATGCGAATGATAGAGGGGCTTACAAAGCATCCAAACCCGCGGGCTACTGCAGGACTTACCTGAGGCTGTCCCACAGAGCTTTCGAGTGGCACTGTGAATTAGCCTTATCGGAGTAAGCCGTTAGGGGGGGTTCGCATGTGTCGGAAAAGTTAAGCCGCGATAGCTGCGTATAGAGCTGCCGGCGATTGTGCTGCGTGCTGTTGTTGACGTTGTTGATGTTGTTGCTGCTGGTCTTCATGTCGGCCAAGAGCTTGCGCAGCTTGTTGGCCAGCTGCTCGCCTTCCGTTTTTTGCTGCTGCTGCTGCTGCTGCTGACTCTGTTGACTCTGCTGCTGCATTTGGTGCTGCTGGGACTGCTGCTGATTACAGCAACTCGCGGCCTTGCTAGAGCCCCGACTATTGCCGGACGGGCACGTACGTAGACCCAACGTACCGCTACCCTACCACAGGCCAGATCGACAACTTGTTAGACGGCTCGTTCGCAAAGAGGTATGCACATGACGAAAAACATCTAAAAATAATACCGTGGCTACCTGTATGGTGTTATGAAGCAGCTGAGAGGTGGTGAGACTGGGCAGGTCAGCAGCAGCGGCAACGGCTTGCTGAGGCTGCGCAACATCGTGCGCTTTGACCACTGAACTGTTTTTCTGCTGCTGCTGCTGCTGCTGCTGCTGCTGCTGCTGCTGCTGCTGCTGGGCACCAGCCGGATCAGGGGGCCTGGGCAGTCGTCGTCTCAGCCAAGCATGCCTGAGTGCTCTGCCCGGAGTCATGCGTAGTTCCGGGTCCCATTCGAGGCATTTTTCTATGAAGTCGAGGAAGAGCGGGTCGTCGCATCCTTTGAGCGCTCGCTTCAGCTCCTTCGAGCCAGGCGGTCCACGGAACTTTCCCCTGCGAGACAGTCCACCGCTGAACTCGAGGCTACCGTCGGAGTTGAAGGTCACGGCGCTGTAGCGCGGGTAGCCTTTCGTGCTAATGAACTGCCTGGCTCTCTTGGCCTTGTCGAGCAGTCGCTGCGGAGGCATCCCCAGCAGCTCGATTATGCAGGCCAGCTGATCGGGCTCGTCCTCGCCTGGTAGCAGCGGAAATCCGGTGAGCAGCTCCGCGAGTATACAGCCCAAAGACCACATGTCGATCGCCATACCGTAAGACGCTCCCAGGATTACCTCGGGCGCGCGGTAGAAGCGCGACTGAATGTACGTGTAGACCCGCTGGTTCTCGTAGCAGCTCGAGCCGAAGTCTATCACCTGCGAAAAGGAAACCGAGCGTTAGTTCGGCCGAGTGGAGCGAAAGTCTACGCGACTGAAGGACTCTCCCGAGAGAAAGAGAGAGAGAGCGATGGATATATAATTCGACGGCCCCTGCGAAGAGTAGCACTGTTCGAACCTCTACGAAAACTATCTCGTTTCGACGCTTACCACGAAGGAAAGCATTGAACGGAAGCATCCCCGAAAATAAGCACTATTCAGCAAGCATCCACGAAAAGTAGCACGACTCTTCGACCCACGACGGAAAAAAAAGGGTCTTTTACAGCCGCGCGATGCCGAAGATTCGGCCGAAGGCGAGATAATCCCTTAAAAAAAAAAAAAAAAGCCCCAGGCCTGAGACCTGAGGGCGTTTCAGACAAGTACCCAAGAGGTGTAAAAGATAAATAATATTGCTGTTTGAAATTTGAAAACAGCAATGACTGGGCAATAGTTGACGTAACATTTTCAATTGAGAAAAAAAAGATTATTAAAACCGAATTTGAGTCTTGAAAATCGGTCAATATTGAACGCGGATTTCGTTTCGGTATCACGGAATAATAAAGCTTTTATTTGCGTAGAGTGGTAAGCTGGATATTGGCCGATTTTCAGCGTTCAAATTCTGTAAAATTACATTTTTTTTTTCTTGATTGCAAATTTTGTATTATTTATCACCTGATCATTGTTAAACGATGCAAAATTTTGAGCAGCAGTATAAATAATTTTTGCCACTCATAGGTCAGTACTCATCCTTCCCAAACTAACCCTTTTCTTGAGAGTGATTATGTCGCCTTCGGCCGCGCGCAGCGGGGAGTAATATACCATATGCGTTTGCGTGATAGTTTACGCGGAAGATTCTTCAATCGTGTTGGGCTTCGTGGGTGATTTTGGAAAAGGTTTTTCTTCTTGAAAGAGGCGAAATGCTTGCTACTCTTCGCAGGGACCGTCGATATAGTCTTTCATTCTCTCGCGTGTATGTGTGTGCGATGCAGGTGAGCGAAAGGAAGATGGGGCCTACCGCGCTGTGATGCACGACCTCGTAAAAATAGAAATGGAATAGGTTGACGTTGCACTATTAATAGTATGGTACGGCTAGAGCGAGCGAAGTCGATAGAGAGCGAGTCCTACTCTCTATCTCTCTATATATGATATGCCTTGCTCTGCGTGCCTTCGGTCTCGCGTTATATAGCAGGCGATTTATCGAGTATTTTTCACGGCCGAGAGTTATAAGGGAGAGAGAGAGAGAGAGAAAAAAGAGTTTTCGGCGCGGATATATAAAACAGTGACGCAGTACCGCGCGCGAGACGACGTTTTCTCGCTCTCTCGCGGAAGCGTATATACTTGTATATTTTGCCAGCCTATTTCCGTGGAAATCGCCGATTCGTCATTCGCCAAGAGAAGACAGAGAGCGAGAGACTTGCGTGTACGCGAGTGTACAACGAATGCGATAAAATCTCTCGGCTCGAAATTGAATTCATTTTTCATCCGGAGTTTCTCCTCTCTCTCTCTCTCTCTCTCTCTCTCTCTCTCTCTCTCTCTATACGTTTAGGTATACACAATTCATATACATAACTAGATTCGCGACGTCTCTCCGCAGACTGTGTATTTTTCCCATAGAGTAGCGTCGCTGAAAACTCGCGCGTTTTTATAAACGTAAACAAGCGGAGAGAAGCAGATCGATAACGAGCGAGATAGCTGCATGCAGTTGTACATTTTCTATTTAGTTCGAGAGAGCGAGAAAAGATCGATAGTTACATGCTTCTAATGCTTGACGATTTTATCGTCGCTAATTTTTGCAATAATTTTTTGGAGCATGTGATTGCCGAAGGTCAGTCGCTTTTCTTCGCGCGGAAGAGAGAGAGAGATTCATCCGCGGAGATAAAAGAGCGTCACGTCGCACACGTGCGTGTTTATCGATTTGCGATATGAGCGAGCGCGACTCGAGCTGCGGAGTGAATAATTTTACGGAGCTGAGTCTAAATGCCTTGATTTCGTTGCCGAGAGAGAAACGTATTGATTCGCGCCGAGAGAACTTGGCAGACTGCGTGATAACTTGGAGATATCTCTCGGAGACGCTATATATAAGCCCGAATAAGTGGGTTAGATAGATTGTAGGTAGACGATCTCGCGAAACGATTCTCACGCCCGTGTGTACGTGCATCGCGGAAATACTCGAGTGTGTATAAGCTTTAAGTAATAAATTATCGCGAACGTAAATAGCATAAACATTATCGGGATCTCTCCCACGAGACCAACACGCGGAGATGAAAGAACGAATGTTTATAAACAATGCGTTACAGAGAGGGACGTGTACAATACGTAACGTTACAATTTTTTTCACAGTTCCCGTACAGCGATAAGCCGCTGCGTGTGCATCGTAGTTTCCAACCGCGACTGACCTTTCTCTCGCGCGCGCAATTTAGATCCGCGAATGCGCACTTCGTACAACCGCAATCGAGATATTAAGATTTTGAGCAGCGCGCGAGCGAGTAAACCAGATCCTCTGCGAGATATAATGCGAGAGAACGTTTATTTTTAGCCGTCCGGTAATACACATTATGTTCGGCGACGCGTCGCGCAAAAAAAATAAGCGCATCGATAGTGCGATGACGCGCAACGTTTACTCCGTAATGCGTCAAATAAACGAACCGCTATACACCTGCCGCATACACGAGTCGCATCGATTACGTTACAGGCTTTGCTTATTTTCATTAACGAAAAAGAGACGCAAGCTACTACGAGTCTCTATGGTTCGGGGAACAAGTCCAGCGTGTAAGAGAGCAGACAGGCGGAACGACGTTATAAGGTACGAAAAAAAAAAAAAAAAAAAGTTCCTAAATAAACAGTTTTTCGAAGCAACAACCGCAACGCCGCCGATGCCAAGAGGTAAACGACCGCAGAGGTCCTCGCTCTTTCTCTCTAGTGTATTATATTATGCGAGCTTACGAAATGACCGGCGCGTTCTTTTTCGCTATTCTATTTTATCTCGCTCTTTTCTCGAACATGTGTGCTCTACGACTGCCGAAAAATTGTGGTAGGCGGTAGGGATTGACGCACGCGCGCCGCTCGCTTTTTTCCGGTCAGATACACTTTCTCGCGCTATCTCGGTTTTTGTCATTAGCGTCGAATTTCGGTACGGAGAAAGAGTCCGTTGCTTTTTTTGGGGAGAGTTATATCGCGTGATTTTTTTTTTCTTTTTAACGGTCGTGTGTGCACGTCTGCGATGGAGAAAAATATTGATTTGTTCTATAGGCGCATTGGCAATCGGAAATAGAACTGGCTTTAGACTATACGCTTTTAATTGGACTACTTTTTAGAGACTCGTGTTAGTCACTTCTATTTTTGAAGGTTGATATATATATATATATATAATTGTCTTACGAGTATACTTTTTCTGCGGCTGTGAGATCAAAGTCAGGCATATCAGAGTCATTCACTTATGAATTTCTACGCTAGCACGTGTAATACCGGGTGCATCAAAGCTGATTTAAAAAGCGGCGCGAGTGGATCATTTGAATTTATTTGTTGGCATGACTCGACACCCGGTTATAAAAGCGAGAAGACTCGCGTCATCGTCGCCGCTGTCGCAAAAAAAAAACGAAGAATTCGTTAGCATCGAGGACCTATTTATGAGTGTCAAGAGATTTTCAACTCTATCGAAAAATCAAAGCACATAGATATAGACACAGAGAGAGAGAGAGGAAAGAGCGTCACTCAAAAGCGCTTGAAACCGAAACGAAGAGGTATCAGGAACTTCCGCGAGCGCAGTCACCGGGCGATATATTAGCTATGATCGAGTGCACATATGAGCCGGGGCTATAGCACACATATAAACGCGAAGTGACTCAAGCGCGACTCGAGAGATCGCGATGTGCGGCGGGCAGAGCGCCATATCGAGCCGGAAGCTTTCCGGCCGCCGCAGAGAGACAGAAAGAAGTCGAAGAAGAAGAAGAAGAGACGGGCGACGCGCGAGAAAGAGTATATAGCCATCAGTATATAAGAGAGAGAGCAGCTACTGAATGAGAGCCTCCGCCGCGTCGACTCATCGATTCGTCACGAGGCTTTCCCGTGCGACAGCTTGTTTGCCTCTGCACGACACAAAATGCTGCTTATAGATATACGGTATATACACACACTGTATGCATATATACCGGCAGCTAGTGAAAAGAGCGCATATAAGCAAGAAGATCCAGGACGAGCCGACGTTAAGAAGGACAATGAGAGCGGCTGGCAAAACTTTTGCTCGATTCCGCCTATTTGTTTCCTCCGTGCAAATCTATTGTGCTCCGTTATACAGGCAGAGACATCCCTCTCGTTAGTAGTCGCCGCTCCGATTTCCGCTACAATACGTCACTCGTTATAATACACCTCCTCGGCGCACGTAATTCAGCTGGAATCGTCGAGATCCGCGTTTAAAATTAGAGCGAGAGCACGTTCGATGTGTAATATTGAAAACTCCATAATAGCAGAGTAAACTAGGGCGTGTTCCGGGGGTGTGCTGTCGTCGCCGTGACACCTGCATCATTTCTCTCTCTCTCTCTCTCTCTCTCTCTCTCTCGCATACAACGAGAGGAATAAATAGAAGCCGCAGGGATTCGTCGATATCTCAATTCGGAACGATGGGACATTTAGACCTGGTGCTGATGCTTGCGTGCGCGTTGTGCATACCTAGAAACATGAATTCGTTGTCAGTCGAGGAGAATCAGCTGATTATACAAAAGAGATCGCGTACGTACAAGGTAAACAGAGTGCGAGGGAGTTGCTCTGGCGGTTACGAAAAAAAAAAAGAAAAAAGATCGATAACCGGGAGAGAGAGAGAGAGAGAGAGAGAGAGAGAGAGAGAGAGCTGCCTGGCATTTTCGCCGGCTCTCTGTGTATACACGTATACACTATACACATATACAAAACTGGAGTAAGCGTTTTCTTCGTCGATCCAACGCGCGCGATGGCCTATAGTCACTCGGTGCTTGAATCGCAGAGCGAGAAGTGTCTTTATCGACGGATTAAAAAAAAAGTATAACTAGTAGTCGAGCGATAACAGAGAAGCGATAAAGAAGAGTCAAAAAAAAAAAAAAAAAAAACACGAACCTTGATTCCGCTACGTCCCTGCTGCTTGAGCAGCACGTTCTCCGGCTTCATGTCGCAGTGTATGATCTTGTTCTTGTGCAGGGCGTCGAGGCATTGTAACAGCGAGTGCGAGAATTTTCTGACGAGCTGCAGACTGAAGCCCTGAAACTTGTTCTTCTTGATGAGCTCGTAGAGATTGATGCTGAGCAGTTCGAAGGTGATGCACATGTGATTGCGAAACGTGAACGAGTCGAACATGTGGATGACGTTCATGGTGTTGTCCTTGTCCTGCTCCCTGAGATTGCGCAGTATCCTTATCTCCTCCTGGGCCTGCCGGTGAAATCTCTCCTCGTTTCTCACCATCTTCAGCGCCACGTGCTCGTGATTCTTGTGATCGTAGGCCTTGACGACCTGTCCGAAGCTTCCCTTACCGATGACCTTGAGCACCTCGTACCTGTAGGCCACGTGGTCGTGGGTGATGTGTATGTACGAGCCCTTGTCGTTGTCGTAATCATTGTTGTTGGGCATGCCGATTATGCCGGGTCGTTTCTTGGCGTTCGCCCCGATGAAGTAGATCTGCGGATAGTTGAAGATCTCGTGGTGCTCGTACGGCGTGAGCTTGCTCATGTAGAGCTTCATCACGATGTCCGGGGTGACGATCATCGTCTTCGGCTTGACGCTGAGAGCCTGGGCAGCCGGCGCTACCGGTGGCGGCGCCGACACCTGGTTGCCAGCCGTCTGCTGTTGCTGCTGCTGCTGCTGCTGCTGCTGCTGCTGATGGTGATGATGGAGGTGATGGTGCTGGGACGCGTGGTGAGCATCGCCGCCGTTCTTGGCGACGACGAGGGGTGAACTGGACTGGCTGTTGGATCGCGAGTGGTGCAGGCTAGCGTGGACGCTGGCCAGCAGTTGCGACGTCGTCAGCAGGTCCGAGTTGTTGACCGTGGCGAGGTTCTGCAGGCTGTTGTTCGTGCTGGAGTTGAGGCTCGGCAGATGCGTCGTGCCCAGAAGCTGCTGCTGCTGCTGCTGCTCGTCGCGCGAACTTGCCGCGGCAGCTGGTGATTCGCCTTGTTTGAGCACCATACTACCGGCTCTGAGGGGCGGCAAGTGATTGCTCTCGCCGTAGGCGTAGGCGTGAAGTTGCTCCAGCGAGGAGATGCCTGCTGAGAGTGGGGGCGGCCTTGACAAGGGCATGTCCTCTTCTTTCTCTCAGTTTGCTGCCACTACTACTACCAGCACTACTTGTACTACCTCTGTGCTCTCGCGATTCGATTCGGAGCTCTTCTTTGTGTATGCGCGCGCTGTCCGACCGTGGGGATCAGTTCGATTACCGTAGGGGCGAGTAGTTGGAGCCGTCCTCGTCCTCGGCGAGAGCTGCTGCTGGCTGGCTGCCGAAACCGCGACGACGCGCTGCGGCTCGAGTCCTGCTCGTCAGAGGCATCGTCATCGTCGAGAGTTTAGTCTGTCCTGAACAATCCAACAATCGCTCCAGCACTTGGAATGTCCATGCGCGCTCTCGCGTTCCGTCTCCTGCTCGCGCTGCTGACGTATATATGAAAAATTCTCTCCTGTTCGGGAGTCAGCTGCAGCAGCGGCTTCTCTTCACCTCTCGCTACTCGACAACAGCGCGCACGCAACGCGAACCCGCAGGACTTGTGTGTTGGCTATACGGTGATCTTCCGTCTCTCTCTCTCTCTCTTTCTCTCTCGCAGTGTCGAGGTTCGATGACGCCGGACACGGAGTAGTATAGCGGCGCGCTTGCGCTCTCCCTCTCCCCTTTGTATGTCTCGTTATGTTTCTCCTGTATGCGCGAGTGAGATAGCGAGCACTTACTAACACGCCTGCTCCTCAAAAAATATACGTGCCGTCGTAGGTATACGTCGCGGAGATGCAGGCAGGCTGCACTGGAGGCTGCCTCGCGCGTTCCAGTTTTCCGTCCGGACGACACTGCCCGCGCTATACTCCTCGCGCGCACTGCCTCGTGTCGTCGGAACGGGACTTTCTTATTCCTCCCTTCACACGACTCTTCGACACACGAACGCACTGTGTCTCTCTCTCTCTCTCTCTCTCTCTCTCTCCGTATCACATTCACAGCGCGAACCGTGTGCTTCACCTGGACGACTATCGTACAGCAGGGCTGACTGTGCGTACTGCTATTACCATATCGCGATCGATCGGAAGACCGCGTAGAGACGGGGAAAATTCAACGACTTCGTTCTACGTCTCCTCCGTTCCTCGATCCTTTTACCTCTCTCTCTCTCTCTCTTTTATAGTATAGGTGATACCCAGTGCACGTATACCTATATGCCGAGAGGAGAAAAGAGCGAAAAGGACTATACTCTTATACTGCTGCTGCAGCAGCGCGATCGTGTAGTATACTGACTGCACTTCCTCTAGTTTGCAGAGAGAGAGCTGTTATATAGCGGCACTATACCCGCGCGCGCGCGCGCGCGACTCCGAACACGGGAGTAGTGCTGCGCTCTGTGTAACATCGCGCCGTCGTCGCGCGCGGAGCAGCGAGCGAAAGACAACAGAGAATCGCGGTATAACGTCGGCTAGGTGGCAGCAGCGGACGGTCGAGTCACGGTTGTATACTTTTTTTTTTTTTTTAACCGAACAACGACCCGCACTCGCTTGCTGGGATATAGCTATATAAACAGAGCCGATCGATTCCCAAGTCCGATGGCCCTTTTTCTAGGCGTTCGTCGGATTAGGGAGAAAGCTTCTTTCCCGCTTACGCTCTCTCTCTCTCTTTCTCTCTCACAGCGGGGTGTGATTTACGGGGGGGCTGGTGGCCTGCCGAGGGACCAATTGGGGGTGCGCCGTATACCTGTACAGGCTCTTCGCTTTTGATTTATTTATGACTCTCCGAGTAGGTATTTAAGACTTACGGAAGAATTTTGGACTTCGGTTACGTGATTTTCTAATTTATGCTCAGATGTTATAAATATGTGTGTCACCGATGGCCACTCCGAATAGAGGTCTGAACATCGATTCTTAAATCCGTATAAACGTCGCAATAAAGCACCATTGTTTGGCTATGATCTCCGTAAGCGATGCAATAATTACTATCTCCTAACTATCGCCCAATCCGCATCGGTTCAAGGCTGCGCTGAGATCGATGAGTCAGTAGTTAAAAAAAGTTCCTCATCGCGCGATAACTCGACACTCGGTCCGCGATAAAAAGTTGCAGCGAAGTAAGAAAAACGAAAAGGCAAATTCAAATGTCAGCGGAACAAAGCGCTCTCACCGATTTACGCATGCGCATAGTTGTTTCGCTATATTCAGCGTCGATCAGCCAGCTGCGCGCTTATCGCGATCCAAAGATAATCATCTGAAGTAACGCGCATAAGGTACGTTTCTGCGTTGAAGATGAAGTAAGACTTTAGTCAAAGCGCGATATTCAAACTTTATGTTTAGGTATTAACGTTACTTCAGATATATCCGACGCGATTATATCAAGTTTTTTACTGAAAGTTAGTGCAAAACTATAAGATGGTTATAGTCTGATAATCGTACTACTCACTACGCGACCCACTATCGGCTCACGATCAGCAAGTAACGAAACAATTTGTGCGAATGTTAAACTTGTCGTCCGAGTTGTCATCGCAATGGACTCAATGTGTGTGAGCCGCACGAAATCTAAACATCGCGATAAAACAATATAATAATAATGGTCTCATATCTATATTATCACCCCAGTAATCGGTTCAAGGCTTCGCCAAGATCGATGAGTCACTCGTCGTCATAGAAAAGTTCATCGCGCGATAACTTGCCTCTCGACGCGCAATAAAAATATATAAACAAAAACGAAAAGGCAAATTTAAATGTCAGGCATGCGCAAAAGGGGCTCCGGGGCTCTAACCACTTTGCGCACGCGCAGTCGCGTTCTGCTTTCTCTCTGTCATGTCACAGCAGCAGCGCGTGGCCCCCCCCCCCTCCGCCTCACAACAATATGAAAACAGACGTGCGCTGCGATCAACACACGCATCGGACAGTCGCGTTCGTTTGCAGCGCAGTAAGTACACAGCATCGGTAGCCAAACGTTTGGCATCGTTATTATTGCCCGTCGCGCACAGCTAAAAGTGCTGCCCGTATTATAAGAACCAATCGAGAAGGTAAGTCGAAGCGACGCTATATGTGTGTATAGCGATTCCTGCGCAGTATAGAGACGATCGTGCATTTTACACTGCTCTATACTCTAATCAGTTTTTCTCTGTGTGCGCGTTAGATATAGATCTTCATGGGAAAGGAGAGCGTAATGTGATGCGGAAAACTTTGTGTTCCTTATTCTAAAACACATCGACAGCGTGGTTTCGAAGGAATAGTCGGTTACTCGAGAGGTTTGGATTTACACAATGAACACCACACCGAAGTCTTTCAAGGAAAAGCGCTCGTTCGGTAGGCACGCCACGCCAACTCTCTCCCTCCGTGAAAACTGCGCACAATCGATCTGACGCGTCTCTCTCTCTCTCTCTCTCTCTGTTGATTTCCAGATCAGCGGGTCGCCGATGTCAACCTCATTAAGGAGAGGCACCCTAACAAGGTGCCCATCATTGTTGAGAGGTACTACGCTGAGAAGCAGTTGCCACTGCTGGACAAGAGCAAGTTTTTAGTGCCCGATCATCTGACACTCACCGAATTCGTTAAAATCGTTAGGTGAGCAAATAGTTGGTTTTTCTTGCTTTTATTCATTTCTATGCTATGTTTGGAAATAACTTGCTCTTCTTTTTTAGGAGGAGATTACAGCTAAATCCCACACAGGCTTTCTACTTACTGGTAAACCAGAGGAGCATGGCCAGCGGTAGCACCACTATGGCCCAGCTCTACCAGCGAGAGAAGGATGAAGATGGATTCCTGTATATTGTGTTTGCGAGTCAAGAGGTCTTTGGTTAACGACAGAGATACAGAAGCAAACGGGGGCCTTCAGCTCAATCTCTGTGTTGTTTTTTTTATTCTCTAGACAAAGAGGCAAAGATTTCTTTGCCATGCAAAAACTGAGTATCACCCTGTGTTGATCTGATACTTACTATATCACCGAAGGCATTGTACCTATATCAAAATAATATAACGTATTCCTTTTCCTCTAGAGGAATTTACCTTTTTGAGTAGTTCTACGTAGGAGTCTCTTTATTAGGCAATGCTCCATCCCATGTGTCTCTCTTTATCTATATATTTACCCAATACCGTTTGTTTTGTACCTAATGTTTATATGTAATACGCATGGGATGTTGCACTCATAGTGAAGTCATCCATAATTCAAAACAATACCCCTGTGCCTTTGTTCGGTCTTGCTCTCTTCTTTGCAACATACCGTCTATATGTGTATTGTTCTATATAAATGAAATATTGATAAAAACTTAAGCGATGAATGACAGATAGAGGATTGGCTGTGTTCGTTATTCTAACTGATAACGTGAATGTATAATGCTGACATTCTTTACGAAATAAATAAATCTGTGTCTTTTATAATTCTATGCGTATTTCTGATCACCTCTGTATCGTGCATCAAAGCGTGAATGTACTTTTACGCGCGAATCGCATTTAAATGCGATTACGAAATTCTGAGTCACAAATCAATTAGCCGCAACTATAACACCGTGAATCTTAATTTAATCTATAATCAGGCGATAACATTGGAATTATATATTAAGCTCGAAGTGTGGATAGTTCGAGGTGCAGCTTGCAGATGCCACCAGACGAATTTTCCGAGCTTTGGACTTAAGCCATAACACAATACACTATACATGCGTTTTCTAAGTTTAGCACATGCTCAGATTCAAAAGCTCAACATGAAGAATTCGAACCCAGTTAAGTTTTCGAAGCCGAGCGCACGACACGCGTAACTTTCCAGGCCGTTGACCGAAAAGCTCAGTTTTGTATCGGTGTTGGATGCAGTGTAAGGGCATCGCTTTTTTTTTTTTTAATACATAACTTGGAGAGCTTAATCTGAGTAAAGACATGAATTCGAATTGATTCGAAAATCGCTCGAACGAAGGAACATAATCGGAAAAAAGTAAAACAAGTCGAAGATGCTGCCGTTAAAAGTACTGAAAAAATCAGCCAGTTGTAGTAATCTGCTGTCCACATGCTTAAAATGCACGAAAGACATAGCCCAACCCCACAGCCCTGCAGTATTTCAAGCCTCGTGTCACGAGGCGGCAGATCATCCAGTTGGTCCACTGAATGTGCTGTCCGCTTACTGGAAACATCGCTTCGAGACAGAAGGTGTTTCGCAACCCATGGAGTCAATCGAGCATATTATAGCTCACGTTATAAAGGATAAAGTACAGTATTTTATTTACTGATTTTTTTTTTTTTCGTTTGTATCTCGTTGAAACTTTTTTCGTAATTCAACGTAAACAAAGAGTTTCAACGAAGTGAGTTCACGTTATAAACAAAGGAAACGGCTTTGTTTGAAGGAACGCGCGAGGCTAGAGACTATATATATATATAAGGGAAAAAAAAATTACTATTTGGTATACCCGCAAACTATAAAGCGAAAATTATTTTAACGCGATTAGTCACAGCAAGCATTTTTTTAATTTTTAACATACGCGTAAATTAGTATTTCTTGGACTTTGCGAAGTATTTTAAAAATAGCCGCAAAATGTTTAGTAAATGTGGGCCATCAATAAGACCGCGGCGTGTAAAGTTGGTTTTAAACAGAAAATCATGTAAAGCGCTTACTCGTATTAATGGAATACACTCTTTACGCGAAATCAGCTAATAGACGACCATATCTGGTGATCGGAAATCCTTTTTTAGTTGCATCAAGGTAGAACGTTGTGTCGCGTATACGTATATGGATCCCGTCGCATAATTGCAATACTCTCATGAATCGATCAGGAATCACACTAAAAGTTCGCTTACACTTTCAAAGTGTCAAACTGATGATTCAATAGATTTAGCAATCTAATGTTATATAATGGACGCTAATTACACATATCACTTTATTTTAATTTAGGAAGCGAAACAGCGCGAAACTTTAGACGATATGCAGCTCGAGAAGCTGAAACTGCTGTGCAATCGCAGATTATCAAAGTTGAGTTATATGAATAATGTGTGTCATTATTATCCCCATCAAATATACCAATTTTCGCGAGTTGTTAGTCTAAAGTAAAACTAACAAAATCGTCATTCCAGAATGCCATTGGAGTATTGCACAGAGGAAAGCGATTTTAGAGACACAAAACTAAAGCTCTCGGCACCGATATTCATACCCGAGCGACAGACCGAGATCCTCGTGGATCTCTTACTGAAGCACGTCGACCGGAGCTGTTCCAAAATCTGCAATGTCCTGGAGATCGGCTGCGGTGCCGGAGCCATCTCTCTGTCGCTTTTACGCTCATGTAAATGTAATAGTGTAAGCTTTGCTGAATAATACTTTGGCTTTGCAAACATTCTTTGCGAGCTTTTTAAATTTGGCGCCAAACTTTGCTCGCGGGAGACTATACAAGAATAATGAAAATTCAAATACAACAGGTTCAAGTCGTGGCGATCGACACTAACAAGATAGCCTGTCAATTGACACTACATAACGCTAAGAATCTGGGCCTCGAGGATTGCTTGACAATTTTGCACGCGACACTGGAGTCGAACGGGGAGATCGTCTGCACATCGAATTTGTCGAACGACCGAGTGTTCGATTTACAGGAGGAAACCTTTGACTTTATCGTTAGCAACCCGCCGTGTGTTCCGACGAGCGAACTTCCCAAGTGGCAAAAGGAGTAAGTGAAACATTTCATATTATTATATACAACGTTGATGGCAATTTTTCAATTACGTTTTAGATACGAAGACTATCAAGCTCGAAACGGTGGTAAAGACGGCTTGAGAGTCGTAAGGCCGCTGTTGATGTACGCATCGAAGAGATTAAAGAACGAAGGCATACTTTTGATGGAGGTTCTTCCAAAACAAACTGAACAGATCAGAAGTTTGACGGAGAAGCAGTATCCGTCGATATTGAAATTCGATCACGTTTACAAAGACTTATCGAACGACGAGAGGGTTGTGGAAATTTCGAAAATTGGATAATAATTATACATGAATCGAAATTTTCAAAGACATTAATAACAGATAAAAACAGTAAAGATTTATTGATAATATCAGTTTAATGATAATACTGCATAATTGAAGGAGAGAACTCGCATTAACATTATTCCTCTCGTTCATTGTACATTAGGCGCTTTTGTGTAATGCAATACTTTCTTAAACGATTGCTGTTTAAACAGCAATTCGAAAAAACCAATAACTTTTGCAAGTGTCCAAACTCATGATATATAAAGCTTCGGTGTAGTTTTCTTCTTATGACTTAAATCACATAAGTGTGTAGGAATGTGTGCGTGTGCCTTTGTGAGTTGAGAAAGTCCAAGTCCCTTATTCTACAAACTCTTTCGGAAAAATATCTTCATAAACAATTTTATTTTCGTTGTTCAACTATTTTTAGGCACTTTCGAGTGCACTTGCGTATAATGCATTCATCTTAATGGGTGTTGAAAATTTTTCTAAATAAATCTTGCCCTTGCAACACTTGAATAACACATTAATTTGTATTCAGAAGAATTTATTTTCTATGCATTTTACACAGTCTTTCGAACGAGCATGTAGAATAAAAGCAATTAGAAAATTGTATCGAACTGAAGCACTGCCGGATGTCTCAGTGATCATACATTATCATTATTATTATTATGCTGTAAACGCAAATCGATCAAGCACGCATTATAAAAAATGACGTTTAGAAACATTTTTTAATACTTTTATATTAAACGATTAATTGTTTACTTTCGGTTATTGCGTTGCAATGTCGATTTTATTTTGTAATCGTGGAAGTTATGAATATGCATGTTGCCTGAGATAATCGATTACAATTCAATAAAAATCGGAATACATATTGAATCTCTGAAAGTTTTGACTTAAACTAAGTAAGGCATTCATTGTAAGCACCTAGAAATTCACTACTTATTACTAAATCAAGCTATTGACGTTGTATCAATATGAGAAATGAGCCTCGATCCTTAATCAGTCGCCTTCATTGCATCTACGCAACTGTTAGCATGGCACTTTTAAAAATTTTGCGTTCAGAGAAATAACTAATACGAGATTTCATTGGCAAAGTAACTAAGGATCAAGTACTCGAAAGATGAATGCTTTTACAGTATACGTGATCGATGTGTGGTCGCTTTATAAATACACACGATCCTTATTGTCCGCGTGAAAAATATCTACAAATAATTCTATATGTATAAATACAACAATATATCACTAATACAAAATTGGATTATGAAACAAATTAGAGAATTTGTAATTCGTGAATAACGCACTAATGCAAGATTTTTTCATTTTGTTGCATAAAAGATTTATCTGTTTGACGATGAATAATATTTTATTAAAATTTTCTGCTCTTCTCGATAAAAATATTAATTTAAAAATAGTTCAAATTTAATAATTTTTAAATCAATCCACTTAATTAAGGTTTAAAATATTTAATCCATCAACAATAAGATTGAACAATACCGGCATTTATTTTCTAATCCGAAAAACTGTATAAGAAGCAAAAAACGTTGTTTGGATGCAAATATTGAACCAGATATAAAACGTATTTTTATTGTTTAATTTTGTTTTGGAATTATATCATTTTGATTTTTGAAAATGGAAGACTATACTTCTGCTCTTAATAAACGTAATTTTTAATTTTTTGCATCATAAATTTAACATCAAATGTTTTTACATAGAAATTCTTCCTCGTTATCAGTCATGCATATATAAAAAGTAATACTTTATTAATATGTCTTGTATTACACATATTAAAAAGGGCTTTATGAAAGCAGTAGACAATTAGGGAATGTAACGCAGTTAGAATCGGTTTTTAAGGCCGATCGATATTTACATGCTTCCACTCTTTGCCACCTTTTTGCCAGATAAAAAAAGGCCAGTACAAAATATTTATCATTTTAAAAATAGAAAATATACATTTTTACATTTCATCATTTGAATTAAGTACATTTTAGTAAAAATAAAAGACAAGGCGCAAAAGATATTTCGGTATTGTCTCACACATATGCAATATAAAAGGTCATCGTCTTCACAGTAATTCAGCCCAATTATATAGCTTCATAATCAGCAAAATAATAACAAATGTGATGTTAATAACACTCATATCACTCTTATCACCGAGTTTCTGAACTCAATCGACGTAGAGAAAAAAAAAACACGAGAGTATCTTTACGTATGGTTGGCGTATTCTAAGCCTTTGAAATTAAATTTTTCGTAGACATTTAACCTAAGAAATTCATTTACCTTCCTTAATAAATATCTATGTATAAAAAATTAATAAAAAATTTTTTTCTTAATTACTCATTTAATTGAAGAACGCATTTGAATTATTTTTCTTAATACGAAACACTTCATCGTAATTTTATCTGATTTACAATTTTAGTAAATACCTGTAGCAGTTACAAAATCCAAGTGTTTTCGCAGTTCTACAAAAAGCATGTTATTGTTTTCAAGTTTCAGCGTTGTTTACTAAGTGTTCTTCTAACTGTAGCTCTTGGCTGTCGCCTTGGTAAGAAATATACTTTTAAAGAATGCAAATACATTCGTCAAATGCGAAAAATTATGTTAAGCCAAAAATGTAGAATTTGTGTTAATACCAATTACAGCATCAACAATTTTTACCAAGGCCGACGGAGCAGTAGTGAACTTAAAAATTATTCTATTATTTATAATAATTGTTGATTTCAGCTAAGTCTAGAGGGCATCTCCCCGACGCTGATCTTTGTCGTCGCAATCTGATGGGTGTAAGTAACGTCTAGAAGAGCTTGCTAATTCGCTTAAGAGTATCTCAGTATCGTTTGCTTCGAGTGAACTGGGCTCACCAGTAGCTCGATTACTTACGCTTCTGCTGAGCTTTTGCAAAGCCTTTTCCACGCGCTGCTTTTCGCGTTCGATTTTGAGCTTACTGAATTCGTCGTCTAAACTGCAGTTCGATGAACTGCGTGTGCTGCTATTAGGATCCCTACTGAAACCGGCGGAATCAAAACCTCCGTGCCCTACTGGAACTGACATCTGCGTTCTGTAAATTTACGTTTACATAATTTATACGAGCCCAATCAATTGTTTGATTGATCGGTAATTAATTATTATTTTCTAAATAATTAAATAATAACAAAAATAATACTTCTGTCAAATTTGATGATTCTGAGTCGTTTAATATCTTTAACCAATCAATAATCTATGAATTTTTTGATCTGAAAGGGACAGCACTTGTAAACATGAAAAAGCAACGCTTATAACTCAATATTGTCCAACCAAGTCAATAAATTTGCATTTTATTGTATAAAGCTTTATAATGACAACCTTTCATCACACTTTTTTACAACATAACAAATAAATATAACAAATAAGTCAACAAGTTAATAAATTATGCTATAAATATGTGGGCAAGTAAATGAGCGATACATGATTAAATGAATGACTAGAAATAAATAAATAAAACAAAAGATGTTTAACGTATCACAAATTGAGGGAATACCTTGTGCCACGATACCGCGCCGCATTGGCACCTGTTGTAGTATCAGCGCTATCGGCCGATCCACTGAGTGCAGGAACTGGAGCGCTAGTAGAAAATATATCACCATTGTGCGCCATTGACGAGCCAGGCACGTCGACGGGTGCACTAGCTGGTGGGGGCCCCTGGGGAAAGATGCTTTGCACGTGTGGACGGTTCTCCGGACGCATTGACGTCATCGTCATTTGCTCGTCTACTTCTTCGATTACGCCTATCCTCATTGAACCACCT
This sequence comes from Trichomalopsis sarcophagae, assembly GCA_024372645.1. Classification (NCBI taxonomy): domain Eukaryota; kingdom Metazoa; phylum Arthropoda; class Insecta; order Hymenoptera; family Pteromalidae; genus Trichomalopsis; species Trichomalopsis sarcophagae. The sequence goes on from QLSS01000007.1 coordinate 2,303,618, forward strand.
GGTCCTGAAAAATCGATTAAAAATGTTAGTTGCGTCGTTATTTGCGCATAGTACTAGTACATTATGATACAAGTGGTATAAGTAGTCCTTTACTCCACAGAGCGTATTAGCACCCAAGTTTGCAAAGCCAGAGTACTAAACGCCATGCTATGAAGAGTAAGTTATGACACAAGTATCGTACAATATTTTATAGTACTGTCTAGAATAAATCCGGTTTCGGGTCTAGATGTGGCATAAGTAGCCCACGTGTAGTTCTAATCAGGTGTGCCGTAAGTGCCGATTTATGCCGCGCAGTACTATAAAAATACGAAGATCAGACTCTCGGTGTGTTTACCAGACTGAGCTCTTAAGGATGCAGATGAAGTAGAATTTGGAAGTCTACCTGGTGTCTTAGCACCGCTATTATTACCGTCCGGTCTATCTTCCTTGCTAAATATCCGCTTAAGTACATTGGTAACGCTGTTGATTCTCGTGAGAGAGCCTCCTATGTTACTCGGGGTTGAGCCGGTACTTATCGCCCGGTCTCGATTGCTCACTCGGCTGCCACTCCTGCGTTGAAAGGTAAAAGTCAATAAAGAGAGGTAAAAAGCGCAAACATAATCATTTGTCGATTCGAGCTCAATCAAACTGAATGTACACACCGAGATAATTTGCCACCACTTGCGACAAAGTGAATTCCCGATATAGCATCGTCGTTCATGTCATTATACTTCTGTTGGTACTCCTTTTCCATTTCGTCGATTCGCACTGACGAGGGTTGCAGTTCCTGCTGCGCGGCCGAAAGCTGGATACCAGCTGTCGATGGCTCAGGATGCTCCTCTCTGAAGGGCTCGGACGCAGCAGTATACGGCAGCTCAGTCGGGAAGACTTCGTCCCAGTACTGATCGCGAATCAGCTCAGGATGCTCGTGATGCATTTCGTCGACTATGAGGTAGCTTACCTGTATGACATCAAAATAATCATTCATTTTTCGTTCTCAGCAATATGTTCGATTTAAAGAATATAGTGTTTCTAAATCACTGTTGTATATTCGGTGTAATAAAATCCGTCCCACGCGACGTCGCAATAAAAAATCCTATTACTTCCAATGAAGGAAAATACGAACCTGGAGATTGCGATCGACGATCCAATTGACTTCGAAATCGTCGTCATCCTCGCCAAAGGGATTAATGAGCGTCTCGGCGACCTTGAGCCATCCCATGTAGAAAAACATCTCGAGGGTAGTAAATACGGGAAAATAAATATCGACGGTCTTGGGCTCTTCGAGTATCCACTGCTGGCCTATGACGTTAGTCAAGAAATACGTGTAAACGGCTATCGTGACGACCTGAGTGTAGACCAGAGGTATACTGATGGTGTCGTAGTGCACGAGACCACCACAAGAACCTCGGAACTTGTTCAGCTCGTCGATGAGGGTCTTGACGGCAAAGTCGTCACGTATCCTTCCCTCTTTGCGCGCTCGAGTGACGATACTCGAGGCCCAGACTATCGGTAGCCAGTGCTTGCTTGGCTTCGGAAATTTGCTATTCAGGCTCTGAAATATCAAGAGCTCGTTTTCCAGTAGAAGACCAGCCGGTACGTAGTGCTCCATGGTCGGAAAACGCTTCTTCACCCGCGGTGACACGCTTGCCAGCACCAGCGTAAGGCACACGCAGACGTACCTGTAGGTCGACAAGAGGATGATTAGTTTAACGATTGGGTGCGCTGAAAGTATGTATTATGCACAAGAAAATGAGGCCTAGTTGAAAATTGGATCTACTCACAGTGTACGATATTAAAGCATTTAGCTCTGTTATTGTAAAAAAGTATTATTTTTCATAACGCATTCGCATGTTTAACAGTCGACCCGATCTAATCTACATATTCATAATAACAACTTTAGTTAGAAAAAAAAAACAGGCTTGTCTACTTATCATTACTGCCTGACAGTTTTACCTTGCTTTTGCAAAAATAATAATTTTTTTTTCCAATTTACATTTTCAACTAAACTTACATTCATTTCTTATCTTCAATTACATCAATTACAAAGTGTGTACTACTGACCTAACAATCGTTCGTCTCATGAGTCTACCCCGCTCGTCGTTTCCGTGAATCGTAGCCGATACGAAAACGGCTATGGAGTCAGGCCACGGTATCGTTATGTACTGGTTCCACCATCTATTCATTACTATCGTTACGTAAAAACCTAAAACAAAGGATAACGGACTGGAGGACGTGTGTTTCCGGCAAAACTCCACGACCTTTTCGAAGACCCTCTTCTGATCCTCGTCCAGAGCCAACCGGTAGAGTCCCGACAACGCGTAGTAGATCGTCAGGAATAGCAGCATGTCCGTCCATATCAACTTGTAGACACTCGCCTTCCATCTGAAATGTTAAATTGCTTCTTGAAATATTTCATAAACCGTCTATTTTTTCCCAACTGCGTAATCCCATTTTTCTTTGCATATAGGAAGTGTAAAGACCGCAGCGTTTCAGCCGGGGGCTGCTTTATCGAGCGAATATTTAATAAGTGCGACTCCAATTTAGAAAACTAGAAATTGAGAGCAAGCCGTTGCAACGTGCAAATCGCATGTGTAGAACGCGTCGAGAATGTTTTGCGAATTATTTATTTCGAGTGTCTACCCACTAGTGCTTGTGGATTTCAGGGAAAATCGCTTTTAAAGATGAAATTGCGAGTAATTTGTTGAATAACGCATCTCAAAAAGATGCTATTTTAGAATACAATTTACACAGTAACAGTGCCTATCAAGTTTCATTTACATAACGAGCGCGACATGAAAATAAATTCTACTATATGCACACGAGATAGTCAAGTGCAGTGAAATAAAACGCTATGGATACTATCGTATTATACACAGCGTCAACGAAAATTTAATCTCAAACATCCCAGGACGAGATTCTCACATGATGCTTCATATTAATGTAAGCGTTATGTAGATGTATATTATACACAACGTGATGAGCGTGTTATGTGTGTCATGTGGCGGTAGACGCGGCGTCGACGGCCTTGTACCGCTTCACTGGTCGCTGACTTATATATTTGAGGTACTCGATGTATATACGCACAGTCGGGCTGTGCAAATACCAAGCTTAGCGTATAGAAAGGAATTGCTTTTTCTGACCAACCGTTGACGCTCGTAATGCTCGAGTATCCGCGTTCCGTCATCGGCACATTTTTTTTTTTTTTTTTTATTGAATCGCATTGTTCTGACTTTATTCTAAAGATTCATTGTCTCGGTCGTATGTACAGTTAAAGTATAATGGAATACCTACAATTCTTCGGACTCATTTCTGGAATATGAAAGAAAAATCGTTGATAGGCGTGGAATTTTACTTCTGAAGCGCTAAACAATTACGTAAGTCGGCGGAGGAAAAAACAACGCCATGTGAACATCATAATAAGTGGTTTAGCATACACATGGCTGGACCGTTGCAAAAGAATAATATATTATATCCTCCTCGAGTTTGCCTACTTTGAGCTTCTTTTAATCCTGTAAACTACATTTCCAAGAATAGACGTATGCGAAGAGAACCAAAGCTCTGTATAAATATAGTCGGAGATGCGGAATGATTTAGCGGTGCAGTAGTAGACGAATGCGAGTGTGACTAGTTATCAACTGGTGTTATCTGAAAGAGTATGTACCGTAGACTAGACACTCGATGCATATAACTATTGCCGCGACTCCGATGCCAGATAAAATTAAAAATATTATATCTTCCAAAAACTAAATATCTTTGCAGTAATTTACTCTTTCCAGCGTGCAAAAGAGCAGTTTTTTCTTCAACCCATAAAAATTGCTCGAAAATTCGCTTCAAGGAAAGCGTGTCTCGCACCGACCTTATCAAGAGCTTCAAGAAGCAGCCGAAGCCTCGGCAAGTGGCGACTTCTGCCGTATACGAGACCGTCATCTTCCTCTTTTTTTTCTTCCTGTATCTAGTCTTCTCTCGCTGTTAAACGTCGGCGTCTCGGCGGCTCAGCGATGAAGGACTTCCTTATGCCCATCCGGCATAATATCGCCGGTCCGAGTTGGTTACGTAATCCGCAGGAATTTCAAAGCCACCAGCATCTCTGCTGTCCTGCTGTGCTGCCTGTAAGAAGGGAACGAATTTAAAAACATTGTGAAAAAGAGTTTAAATTGTAACGATTTTTCCGAGTAAGTTCGAAGCTTAAAAACCTCTCAAGGTCGCGGCTTTTATTTTCAGCGATCGAGATTTTATCGCTATAGAGTGGATGATGTATATCGAATCTTCGGGGGCCGATTTATCGGAACGAAAAAAGGCACTTACGCGATCGACATCTTTACGACGAAGGCTTAATCGATTTTGAAAAGCTAAAAAATACACGCAAACTTCTCGACAATAGTAATCTTCCGTAAGTTAGAGAAAAACGTCGCGCGGATATGACGTCCAAGGGCGTATCGATCGGGTATCGCGTGGTCGCGGATCTAAAATTTCGTTGCACACGAACTTCTAGAACTTGATTTTCGAGTCGATCATCTATTCTCCAGCTGTAAATCGACGTCTTACAAACGTTTTCGCTTCGCGCTGGATAAAAACAGAGCAGCGCAGCTTAGTCGCAATAGTCGATAATCCGGTTTCACAATGAAAACACTTGTTCTCCCTATCTCCACCCACAAATTAAACGCTTTTCTGTATTGAAAAATAAACTTGCAATTAACAGCATCGACGTCATCAATGCCATCGCGCGAGCTTATGTTCCCAATAAACGGAGCTTAGACACGCGATTCTCATCGTCGCCCACAGGATCGCTCAGACGTCACACACACACACACACACACGTATACCTACATAGACACACTGTTGGGCATGAGACGAAGGCTAATTGCTAATGTGACGGATCTAGGAAGTGGTGGTTAAGTATTTTTCTCGGAATTCGCGCGACGCTCGATATGTGTGCTGCAGAGAAGAAAACGCGCGCTTCGGTATTTCGCTCTGTGTCAATACCCACAGTGACAACTGCATGGCGCAGGGTATGATTTTACACTCGGAATTCGTGCGATTTTGCTTTTTATCGGCGAGTTTGAATTATAGGAGCGAGAAAACCACCTGTTTGATTATCATTCGGGCGATCAGACACGGTCTATGTATCTCGACACGTGTATCGTTACTTTTTTTTTTTATATTCGGAGATAAAAGACTCGAAATTATCAAAAAATACACACAGACACCGGAGCATCGTGTTTCGGGGAGTTTGCAAAGCGTTCGACGCCTCTCCGAGAGAGAGAGAGAAGTTTTATTTATCGGCTTGTACACACGAGTTTTCCATATTACACGGCCTTTTTCCATTGTATACCCACTGACTGACTGTACGTCTCGCGCGCGAGCACGTGCTGACCTTTTTTGTGATAAAGACGCCGGACACGTCTCTCTCTCTCTCTCTCTCTCTCTCTCTCTCTCTCTCTCTCTCTCTCTCTCTCTCTCTCTCTCTCTC
>QLSS01000007.1:2309079-2398313 GCA_024372645.1 Trichomalopsis sarcophagae
CTCTCTCTCTCTCTCTCTCTCTCTCTCTCTCTCTCTCTCTCTCTCTCGTGCGTAAGCGCAAGTGTAATAGAGACACTGTACAGAGGAAAACCCGTTTCGCGTGTGAAGTCGCTGCTGTGTACCGGAAAATGCAAATGTTCGCGGTGTCAATGTACGATCGATTTTTTTCAGCCTCAAGTATCCGCAGAGCAATCGAGAGATAGCATGAAAACGTAAACAGTGCGCGGACTGTACCAAAAACTATACGGATAATACCACGTTCCTGCCGTTGGAAACATCCTTCCGCAGAGGTGCAATTTACTGGGGATAATAACAACGTTTTCTTTTTCAGGCCTATATACGCGTTCCACTTTTTTTTTTCAACTTCGGAGGAAGTCCAAGCTTGGACTGAAAAAAAAAAACGCCGGAATAATCTATCGGGTCATCGGGCATTACAATTTCAAATCGTCGTCTCGACAAACGTGTTGCGAATGGCGATCCGTTCTATATATCGGGCGAGATTCCGAGCTAAAAAGGAAATGAAAAATCATCGCGAATATTCTAAAATTGCACACGTAGGCGTCCTGCCGAATTTCGTTCCGGCTAATGAACGCTAGAAACAAAAACGTGAGCCGGCCGATAGATTAAGAATATAACAATATACGCAAAGGTACAGCAATAAGAAACGAGTTGAACAGCTGACGATGCCAAAAGACCTTCGACATAACGCTGGCACCAAGAGCTGCTACATAGTCCAAACTCTCTGCCTTTGTTACGTATACTCTGCCGCAGACCCACACACTGATCGGGTCCTGCACACGCACGAACACTTACTCCTTTTGCCACACTATGATCCTCCGGGGTTGTCATCAACGCGGGATACAGCACAGCTCTCGTGTATACTGTCGCACCTGATGGTCACGCGCTAGTCCTTGCAACGGAGCACTGATTTCCCGTTGCGTCAGTATCAGTCCGACGACGCGAACAACGCATCGCGCACACACCACCGGCGAGTCCGAATCTCTCGAGACGAGGCACTAAACCGAACTGCTACAAGCGCGCGTGTACTGATGGCTATACCCGCGAGTCGCGACACACACACACACACACACACACACACACACACCAGCAGAGAGAGAGAGAGAGAGAGAGAGAGAGAGAGAAAGAGATTCGATGATGCCCCCCCACTTGGCGCTCTGGCTCTGCACTGCAGCGTGCATTCGACTCAGGTGCGGAGCTAGACGTTCGCCGTGCCCGTTGTACGTTTGTTTATTTGTTTCTTCGCTTTCTGATTCACGAGATGAGCTGTCTAGTTGAGGCAACGATATGGTGTGGGATATACGTATAATACTTGTAGGATGTGTTTGGCAGTACTGTTGATCAGGGATTCCCTGAGAGTGATTCTGGGTATGTATGGGGGTGGGGGAAAGGGAAATACCGAAGATTCGAGTATGGTTCCGAGACGATTGCCTATTTGTAATAGGTAATGTTTTCAAATTGAGTCTACTATTTGCTACCTCAAGATTGCAGAAATTATTAATTTATTGATTAGTTCTCGAATAGAAATAGATGATTGTTAAAATTTGTATGTAAAATTTTTTTTATTAGGAGCTTTATAAAATTCAAAAATAGTGCATGAATAAGTTTTTGGACACTTTCGTTACAATTATTGAGGTTGCATAGAAAATACCGCTGCGTTATCTAACGTTGCATTGAGTAACGTAATTATGCGGAAAGATAAAAGTTTTTACACTCATTGTTTGCACAGACCGCATAGTACACGAAATATTTCAAAATTCAGTCGTAGATAATGTACGCGTCAACTAGTTTATTGACAGTCTTTATCAGCAAATGTGTTTTTACAAGAATTTCATTGAAACGGTTGGAAAGATCCCGTTAATAGATTCAACGTTGGCACAGAATCAAAGACGAGCGATCGGTGTGTAAAGGCCAAGAAAGTAAGTCTCTTTTTATATAAATATATGTATACTTCTGTATTCATAGGAAACATTTCAGTACAATAATTGCTTATAATTACCTATAAATTGTTTTTTTTTTTTGCACTGACATCGATAGGTGCAATAAAGTCGTAATTTCTTTATCTTACTTCACCTCGTCATATCGATAGTTGAAAATAATAATACTCTGGTTTAACATATATATATATATATGTATACACGTATGTTATAAATGTTTGCGAGCATGCGCATGATGGCCTTGAACGTTTCAACTATAATCGTTAATAAAATAACAAAGCATGCAGTATTGCAGGCTATCTTTTGCATTAACAGTTTCGCGACACCTTTTTCACCGTACCAACAATCTACTGTCACTTTTAACACTTCACAGATTACAAATCGTTAGACTCGTTCCATTTTTACATCCTGTCATTATACAATATTAAAATGATACATTCTTAGCTCTTCTGTTCTATATGCAATTCAACAGGCAATGCATCTCAGACTAAAAGACTTGGTCCCTAAAAATCACAGCCATTAAATGCAATCAACAGCAGTCTGTGATAAAGGCCACTTGACTTAAGTAATAACAATAACGGCACTGATACGATTTCGAGAAAATATTATCACACAGCAACAGATGTTCGTTTTGAAAAATTTTCTTGGCAGATTGACTCATCGAGTCGATATAGCTAATGACTTTATACCTGCTGTCTGTTGCCCTTTTTTTTCTCTATTTCGTGTTATCGTTTAGCACCGGATCGTAAAATTTGTTAATGTCACGCAACAACAGTCGTTAAAACGTTATTCTTTGAAGTGTAGCTTCCTGCTCTGTAAAATAAATATAATTCAGTTTATTTTATATTCCGAGATACAGTATTAAATAAATGAATAAGCAATTAGTTGCTACCTTATTGTTGCGTTTTGAGTGGATCGCGACCAGCCAGCAACTAGCCCGCTTTCACCACTTCCAACTCCTCTTCGATTCGTGAATCTACCGTTTTTTTCCATGTAGGCCACATTTGCTCTTTGTATTATATCAGGGGCAATGGTACTTTTTACAACTCGGTATATCAACCTAAAATTTATGCGTTTTTTTATCAGTACCAACAATTTTACTTCAAAGCATATAATCTCCAATAAAGAATGTTACATACCTTGGTAGTATGGCAAGAACGGAAGTAATAATAATGGTCAACCAAAAAATATATCGGCCAATAGCTACCTCCATCACCCAGTAAGAACATAGCAAGCCCATGCAGTTGACGCAAACTGCGTTGTAGATAAGAGCGAAGCCGAAAAATGCACCAACGGAACATACCATTCCAGCTACGTGCATTAATGTCTGAAAGTACACACAAATGTTAAGTGTTGAAAATTTGAAGCATTCGAAAAATTATCTTATATAAAATTGATAATATAACTCACCCATGACCTTGTCTCAACGCTAATATGTAACAGCATTACAACAATACAAATGGATGTTATAGTTGTGCCAAATTCCCAAATATCAACATCAGAATCATGATAGATCTAAAGAAAAGTGCATATTCATTAGTGATGGTTCAGTAGACATGTAGTGATCAGGTAGATAAAAAAGACTCACGGCCTCGGTAAGAAAAAATATAATGATACTCTGGTAGAGAGCATCAGCCATCGTCACCCAAAATGAATGTGGTTGATAAACGGAGGCCAAACGACCTCTTTCATACAATCTAGGCGATTCCATGAGAAGACTAGCTGGAGCAATTTGATCGTAAACACCTAGGATAAGCGGCGGCAGTGACGTAAATATGAGATTGTATAACATCAGATATATTTGGTCGATCATTACAGTTCCGGAAAACCCGCAATAAAGCTGAAAGAAGAAAAGAGTTTTCTTAACTCTAATCAATTCAACACAAAACGTTGAATTTTCTGATAAAAACAAAAATGGTGTAAACTCACTTGATACCAAAAAATGAGGAAGACGAATGTTGCATTTTTGTAAAAAAAGTATAGGATCATTCTAGAAAGTCTGTCATAACACCAATGGCCATGTACGAACAAGAGTCGTGTTAACATAGGAAATCTCGCAATAGAAAAATCAGCTGCCATGACGGCTTGCGTGCCTTCTCTACCGGACACTCCGATTCCAACATCAGCCGTTTGGATCATACTAACATCATTGGCACCATCACCGATTGCTAAAGTTCGCATTCGAAGCTGCTCCTTTACAACCCTGACGATGTAAGCCTGAAAAAGTGATTAATATTTATAATGAAATTTTATACACAAGCATAGCTCTTATCGCTGTAAGAATAATGATGCTTTACTGAATTTACCTTTTGCAACGGAGTGGCACGACAAGCTAAGACGCTCGAGCATGCTCTAGTCAGATCCAAAAACGGCCCAGTCAGTCCAGATCTAGGATCGAGAATGAAGGTAAGAGTTTTACCGTCGACAACGAGAGCCCTTTGTCGTTGCCACGGGCTACCGATCCTGTAAGCGAGTCTCTCGGCAGGATCGAGTTCGTGCGGTATGCTTTCGCCCGCTGCGGCAGCTGCGTTGGCAGCATTCTCACGTTGAATCGCTTCCAAGTGACCGTGGATCAGGCTCTCGGCTACCGACTTAGATCTCGCTTGCAGACGCAACAGCTGCATTGCTGGTGTGAAGAGGCACGCGGAATAAGCTATGTTTACCGCCGTCTCGGGTTTATCTCCCGTCAACACCCACACAACGATACCAGCTGATACTAGGCTTGCCATGGCTTCGGGTACACCGGCTTGTAACTTATCCTCTATTCCTGTAGCACCTAGTAGAGTCAGGTGGCTCTCGAGACTGGTATAAGATTCGCGCAATCTTCGCTCCCTATTCTCGTGACACGCTTCTATTTCAGCGTGCTTTTGCGTCCATAATTCGAATTCTTGAGCGGTAAGTGATCTTCTCGCCATGACCAGCGTACGAAGTCCTTGACGAGCATACGAATGCAACTGCTGTCTGACTTTAGTCGTTATCGTCGAATCCTCCTCGTTGGCATTTAAAGCTGATAGTATAGCCGAATCAGCACCTTTACAGTATAGCACGATTTCACCAGTGTGAGGATGCCTTACCACGATAGACATGCATTTTCGATTCGAATCAAATGGCAATGTCTGAAAACGATGATTAAATTCGATTAATACAAATTAATATTTTCAATAAGAGTTGAATTTATCAAGGTCGTTTTGGAAATAAAAAACTGTTCAGAATAGACTCACTTTTAAGATCTCAAATGCAAGGCTTGATTTATCTGGCAATGAAACAATGGCACTTTGAGCAGTTCTTCTTGTAAGGCGAACGTTATATGCCCTCGCAGCATGAACAAGAGCTAATTCATCGGGGCTCTCAGCTTCATATATCGCTGGAGTACTAGGCGTTTCTAGAAGCGATCTGCCATTCCTCTCCGGCACAGAGCTTGAATTATTTCGCATACCGAGAGGCGAAAGCCTTTTCGTTAACATGCTAAGATTTGTCATAGTTGGCAGGTTTAACAACTTTGGCCTGACAATAAGGGAATTAAATCGTTAATTGTAAAATGAAATGTAAAATCGTAAAATGAAAGTTTGTTAATCTTTATAAACTTTTACCTTGAGATTTTACTGCGTAGAACACTGGATTCATCGGACTCCGTTATTTCCATAGAAGCTACCGAGGAGAAAATCTCTTCGGAATTTGGCGGTGTGATAGTCGAAGAATGAGGTAGAGCGGGAGATGTTCTTTCGGGAGGAGCTGGCGTGACACTCCTCGACTCTGTCAGTCTCACATATCTTTGAAGAAAAGAAAAATGATGCGATTGATAAATAAAGAAAAAATTGCTTTCCTCTCAAATAATAAAGAAAATAAAAGTCAAACCAAAAATCAAAACAACGTACTTGTTAAAAAAATACCTTGTGGGGTCGGCAGCACCATTATTTTGTGGCTCTTCAATGACACCGCTCGAATTCATGTTATCGTGGTGGGGATGAGTATTAACTACGACTGTATTACAAATTGCTAAGAGGATAAGAAATTCTTGAAGTCTATGCCGGCAGGTTCCTATCAGCAAGTCTTCCTTTAACCTTATACAAGGAACTAAATTTTCCCCCTCCCCAGTGTGCGCATAATCCTGTCCGCCTACAGCACATCTCCTAAAAATCATTTTATTCTCCGTCAAGGTACCCGTCTTGTCCGAAAATACGTACTGCACCTATCGATAAAAAAAAAATTGGCACAACATTAGGTATAACGAGCAACGCAACTTATGCACAATCGAGTCTCACTCCAAAACTCACTTGACCAAGCTCTTCGGTAATGTTGAGCGCTCGACACTCGGCAGTTCGATCGGTCTCGGGATCGTAGAGTTCACTGTCGCACGATATATGATAGACCTGACCGAGCTTCGCCATCTCGATGGTCACGTAGAGACTAAGCGGAATCATGACCTGGAGAATAATGACGAACGTCCAGAAGGTGAGCATACCCTCGTACGAGGGATCCTGTATGACGGGTAGGAAGAGCACCGGACCCACCGACGTGTACGCGGACAGCCAGAATCTACAGCCGGCTGCTCCGACAATGCACAGCACTACCAGGATCACCACGCACCAGACCACGTCTAGATTCATCTGTCTCTCCAGCCGCGAACGCTAGTGCATGCAAGTAAATTATCGCTTATTGTTCCTTTTCAAAGATACTTGATAAACTATACACGACTAATGAATTCACCTTGTATCTAGGACCCCCATTGTTGAGCATCGCTTTCGTCTCATGGCCAACGTAAACGACGATTCCCTCGACGAAATCCGTGTTCTTCAAAAGACACTCCCTCAGCAAGAGATTCTCCGTCGACACCGGCACTCTAGCTCCATTCGGGTGCACCACCGCGCCATGAAATCTGCGCCAAACGACGAATTAATTTTTCGAAAACTCGAATAATGCTTACAAGTAATATAGAAAAAAAAAATAAAAAAAAAAAGTCCCTTTTAAATACCTATAAATTTTAGTGCTAGGTTTGTCGACCTCGATGATGGAACGAAACTTGGCCGGCTGAAAGGAGCTCTGGATATCGAGAAAGCCCTTGACCACCTGTCGCTGCTTGAGATTCGTCTCGCCGTCGAGATTGCAGGTGTCGAGGTAGGCGAAACCCTGGGGGTCACTGCTGCGCAGCAACAGCACGTCGGCGGGGACCAGCTCGTTGTTAGACAAGTGCACGAGATCGCCCACCTTTATGTCCTTCCAGGCTGTTTTGACGTATCTGTCGCCATCCCTGGAACGAGTAACACCAGATATAAAGCAAAACACTCATAATAACCTATCATTGGGTTTTATCGTTCGATCTGAGGCCGTCGCTATATTGCCATTGACGCGACGGCGTCAACGAAGGTCACGCTTTTATCCGGACATCTATTAAGTTTAAAATTTGATCGCTCGCCGAGGGAACTTTTTATTCGTGTTTGTTGTTGTAAATGAAAAAAAAAAATGTTTTTTCTATATGTAAACTGATAAAAAATCGATTCGTCGATACGGACATTCTTTTGCTTATCTTCATTCTGTACGACAGGTTTGAGAACAGGGTAAGATCGTTCGAGCATCGATGTTAAAATATTCAAACGAATGACGGACTTTAAATGCAAAATTTATCCAAAGATTTACGCCTCACCCGTCATGCCTGTACAGTGTTGTATAGATCCCGAGCAAATGTTTGGCCAAGCGCAAAAAATAGCCAAGCAATCGAGCGCACGAAGAAAAAAAAGAGAAGAAGAAGAGCTGAGAGACACGATATAGGCTCATAGACAAATAATAAAATTGAGAGCTTCGCCGGAGGACAAGGTCGGGGTGAAATTGCTTTCGAGAAGCATCAAGAATCGCGATAGACACATATACTCGCAAAGGGTGACGCTGTGCAGAAGTAAACATCGATCGTCACCGCGATTAAATTGCATTATAAATGAAGTTGGCCCGTCGCTTTTCAGATTCGCCCCGAACTCTTTATCATCGAGTATTACTCCACCGAGCAAGACACACGTAAGACTATGGTATATAAGTATAACAAACGGTGAATTATGAATGGCAGCGCGGGAGCGCGAGCTTTTTGTGGTAGCGGTGAATGTCGAAAAACTTTATGCCTTCTTGTTTATTCAAGACTTTCGCGTTTCAAGGTCTGGCCTGGAGTTCGTGGATTATTGGATGGCTTGATCCGGATACACTCGTTCGATTGCTTATTTTCTCTTCCGCAATGAAAATCTGCCGTTAATTGAATTAGTTCTATAAGCTTAGCGCCAGGTTCTCTATACAGGTTGTGCACGTCGGGTATCATACTGCACACGCGGAAGCCTCGCTTTTTTTAACGATTTCATTCGGTTTTATAGCTATGTTCGAAAAAGCGAAGGTTTGATTCGTGCGTGGTACCGCGGATTTCCGACAGTGTGGCAATATGTTTGGATTTTCGTGTTTTTCTATTAAGTAATTGATTATGATAAATCCTCTATAAGAAAAATTCAAGTTTAAACGGTCGATCTGCCAGTTTTCTTTTGACAAACGTCAATACCCAAAAACTCGCCTAAATCCGAAAATATAATTGCAAACATTACGTCGACGCGAATCGCAGGCAAGTTTTCTTTGCACGTGACATTTATAAATAATTAAGCGCAAGATCATATACGAAATGCGAGCGGTGACTATAAGTCAACGAATGTTACGTACTGTATCGACATTTTAAATGCGAGACTGCAGTTGGGAAAAAGTTTGCAAGTCTCTATGGACGTGTCCACTACATGACATAATAATCCTAATGTATAATCAATTTATAACGCATCGCGTAAGTAACTCTCGAGCAAGTTCAAATGGAACAAATTGCGATGATATAAATCGTAATTGTCGACAATCAAGATACCAGGCTGGACTTAATTTTCGATTACGGAGGCTTCGGGTTTCACTGACGTATAAAAGCAAAGTATATAACAAGTCTTATTTCAACTATTGCGACACGTGTATAATATCATAGAACTGGTACATACGCAATATTACAACTCTCGATTGGAAAGTAGTCGGGAAGCAAACTCGTTCATTGGATTTCGGACTTTGATGCATTGCCAATAGCAGCACATGGCGATAATCTATACAGCGTAAAAAGCTCGACGCGTCCCATATATTTATTATTAATCTCAAAATGCACAGCGCACACACACACACACTAGTCAGGCTTATCTCTAGCGGATCGAACGGGAAGGCGAGCCTTATCTAAACGAATGTCAACACAATTTGCGACAGAGCAAAGCCTTAGCTATAAATATAGGAAGCCGCGGTTGAAAAAGTGCATCTATATGCCTATAGGCGCCGGTATAATAGAATCGAAAGGGGTAATCATAACACAAGCGTATAATGGCCATATAAAAGCTAAAGGCTTGGCTAGCGAGTGAGCGGCGACGGCTTTACACATTGTTGATAGATGACTCCCACGCACATGCGTGCAATGACAGCTATACGGACGGCGCGCTGGCTCGCGACACTGACCTCAATTTCACGCGATCGATCCGTGTACACGGCGTCCACTCACGCACCGTGCCTATAACACCGAAAAAAAAAAAAAAGAAGTCCGCGTTCCTTTGCATCGCTTTTTTTCTCTCGCCCTTTAAGTCACTCGTGTATACATCAGAGACGCGACGACAGGCTTACATCATCGGACTGGAGGTTAAATTCTATATCCATGCGTTAAGCATTACAGTTGAGACGTCGGTGTATAGAGTCGAGGCGCTTTATTAATATATACGAATACGTCAGTATCCGCACAATACAGCCGTCAAGGGGCCAGCCCCAGGGCGCTTATGTCACTTCTAAATTTACCGTTTAGCGCCTGCGATTCTACTCACTTCCAGGGGCTACTTTAAGAACTCGGATCATTTGCATTTATTGCCCGAGCGAACTTTGTGTAATTTCGATGCTCCAGTAACCGCGATACACTACTCTCGGCTGCGGATCGTGTAGGAGGAAAAACAAATGTGTCGGTTAAACGTCGCCGGCACGTGCGCGCCAGAAATTATGTCAGTGTACCGATTTTGAACTCCCGTATAGGCGAAAGTCGCCCGAGCGTCGCGCTATACGGTACCGGGCCTCGCCTCGCACATCAACGAATATATTCAGCGCTAATAGCGTATATACCTGGCGTAGACGCGGCACGTGAAATTGTTGACGCGCCTGTCGCTGGCGAGTCTCCGTCTATCCTCGAAGAAGTCCTTGAGCGCGGTGACACCGAGAACAAAGACAACCGGGATCATGGCTACTTCCTTGCCGAAGGCATTGATCGCCGGTACCCAGTTCAGAAGGACGATGAAGATGAAGTAGAGGTTGGCCACCCGGTGGAACTGCTCCAGCAAGTTGCGCGGCAGGAAGCTCAGCGTGGTGTACTTTGTTGTGCGTACCCTGAGGACAAAAGACAATGAATCACGGCATTAGTACGTGCCAGCGGTGGAATGCGCGTAAGGAGAGAGAGAGAGAGAGAGAGAGAGAGAGAGATTTCGAATTTATGGGATCTTTTCACGAGCGCTGACGCCATGCTTCGGTGCTTAGGTTAACGCGTACCTTCGTATAGTGTATATGATTGTATAGAGAGGGGTCGAGGTTGTTGATTTGTCAACTGGCTTCAGACCTTTTTTCAGGCTCCTATTTTTAGACACTCGCCAGCTGTACGTGACTACAGCTTTAAAATAAAGCCGTTGCTTGTAAAACATATTATACACAGTTTATAGAGCATATTTATAAACGAAAATCTTTTATTCAAGTGTTTTAATTTCAGCTTTTTACGAGCGAAAGAAGTTCGAGCGAGTTAAAATTCAAAGGTATATAAAAATCGCAGCTCTATAAACGGTGCTGAATATTTCAGCGCAAAAGCGTTGCTAAAATTTTCAAAAAAAAAAGTTTCCTAAAGACTACCGCCGGGTAATTAGCTGCGACTATAGCGCTCGAAACCGACGTATAAAGAGCCGCGTTTTATATATAAACATTTCTCAACGTACTTGAATAAGTATTTCAATGCGACATATTATATACGTATAATGAATCGCTCGCACTTTCCCAATCCGGCGGCAAATCCGACTCTCCAAAAAAATAACTCCGTACAACGACGAGGAAATATACCTGTTGTCGACGGTGCTCGCGTGAATCTGCTTGGTTTGCGGCGCGTCCGGCGGCAGCAGGTGGTTGGGAACTATGGTTCTCAAGGGTGGCTCCTCCGGCAGAGAGCCAAAGCACCTGGCCCAGGCGCGCCTCCACCAGGGCGGTGCGGCGCTACGTCGAATAGTGTAGATCGATTCGGACCTTGAGGCCTGCCTCGAGTGGCCTCGGAACGACGGCGCTTTGGCCGCACCTCCTCCAGCGGCAGTCCCTCCGCTCGAGTGACCCTCCTCTCGGTGTCCGGGTGGAAGGATGAAGTCCGTCTTCGAGCCGACCCGACTGTGACCACTGACAGGCTGACCTCGTTGAACCTCCACCACTTGACCCTGACTGAAAGCTCGCTGATGTCCAGGCTTCTTCAGGGCTGAAGGTCGAGGCGTCGGAACCGGTGCACCCATCCAGTTGGAGTTGCCCGGACGCGAGGGCGTCCCGCCGCCACCGGAGCTTGCGAGCACACCGCCGTGGCTGGCTGACCTCGCGTGCGTGCGACTCGACATTATCCGCGAGATTGGAGTCTCCAGACCAACTCGCTGCTGCTGGGTCATGCTCTGGGGAGCTGTAACGTGAATTGTCAGTGAAGTTGGGAATTTCTTGGGATTTCGAATGACCTCGGCGAGCTAGCTTGTAATTTGCCTCAAGTTTGAGTGAATAAAGTACAATACGTACTAACTCGATGCAAATCGCGCGACAAGAAGAATACATTTTCAAGCAGCGAACGTGTTTTAAAAAAAAAAAAATAAATAAATAAATAAATAAAGCAAAACGAACTGGTCACGCGTACGGAGTATATATAGCCGTAGTTATCAGCCGAGAACAGTAACCCGATTGATAAGCTCGTGATTAAGAAAATAAACTTATGGTGCGCGAGCGTTTTCTTTGTCGACGGTATATCTCAAGGCTTCCGTATTTCGCAATTTCCTTCTCGAAAGCGTCTGCCATCGATTCTCTCGTTGCTTATAGAGGGACAAATGTAGCAACGTATAAAGTGCTCACTAGCTTTCAACTTTACTTATCTATACAGCTAAACTGATTAGCCATCGCGGTACCTATTTGTTAGAGATACCCTTTCTGGCGTGAAAATACTTCAGAAGATTAAAAGCTATATTGTCGAGCAAAGTGGCAGTGTTGCAATTACGTCGCGTCTGTCTCTCTCTCTCTCTCTAGAGAACAAAACAATCACCAGTAAAATAACCATTTTCGAGCCCCTCGTAAATATTCGGCGAGAAAAGCAAAACGAGAAAAAAATAAATAAATAAACGGACTATAAAAATTAAAATAGAAAAAAAAAAAAAAAAAAAACTATTCTTCACACCTTGAGCAATCGAGTCGATGGCCTGACTGTCGAGCGCCTCTATAGCCAGTGGTTGTGGCTGAATAACAGCATCCCTCTTCATCTCCAGCTGTTGTTGACTCGTTCCCGCGACCATCGGCACAGCAGCCGGTACAATACTCGGAAAGACGTAGAGCGCGGAGCGCTTCTCCTTTTCCGCCTCCTCGCACGCTTCTTCTTGCACGCAGCTCTCGGACATGCTTGCACATCTGAAATTATTATACACACAACGTTATTATACTGACACACGATACATCTACACCTCATACGTGTACAATAATTGGTAGCTCGCGAGCGCGGGTCACCGTGAACTTGACCCCCCCGCGCGCGCTATAACTCTCGCTTAATTTTTAATAATCAGCGCCTGCTAGCATTCGAAAAGTTCCGTCTCGAAGGTTGAGCTAATTTTTCATTTCTTTTCGCTCGAAAGTTCGCTGCGACAAGCCGATAAGCCGCGAGCTGGTGTGTGTATATATATATATATAGGTACTCTTTATCGAAGTGCATTTACAAAAAGAGAGAAAGAGAAAAACCGGTTTGCAAAGGGAACGCCGCTGATACACTCACGGCTCTGTGTTCCATATTGCGTGTACTATGACGAAGTGACGAGGAAAACAATCTATTGCGAACGTTGGATTTTCCAGAGGCGGGTTACGCATTATAATCGAGCGGTCTAATCTCGCGCTAATTTAAGAATCGTCTGAGAGAGAGAGCCTCTTGGAGATAAAAATACGGCCGGTTATAAATATATACATTCGAAAAAAAAGCGCTCGATCTTGGTGACAGGAAATAAACATATTCCGCGGAAGCACACACACACACACGCGCGGGTGCTTAAATACGAAGAGCACCTCGTAAATCCTGTTATCGTTGTTAATAATCGCGCGAATGTCAGTGTCAACGCGCATACTTATACAGCAGTACGTAATACTCACATTTTTTTCAGACTACTCCGTCCACGTGTGTGTGTGTGTGTGTGTGTGTGTCAGGCTCGACTAGTCCGAGCCGAATTTCTATCGTATGCTGCCTGCGCGTTGAGTCGCGCGCGCCAATTTTCACATGTTGCACCGGCTGCTCTCTTTTTTTATTCCACAGATATATATCTGTCTAATAATCTCTCTCACTCTTCGATGAATCCACGTATATCAAATTGGCCCCGACAGGGGGAGATATAATCATTCCCTCTCTCCCTCTCGCTCTTGGCGGAGGTTAGGTTTTGCAACAGCACATTTTCCACGGCCTGTCGAAAGCGCAACTGCTTCCACGCGTTTCCTTAATTCGCAGAAATCTCTGCGGTGAAAGAGAGAGAGAGAGAGAGAGAGAGAGACAGGCACGAAAATGGTAGCAGAAGGACACGCGGCTGGAAGGACACTACTGTCGCCGTCACAGAGAAGGAGATCGGAAGATGGATAAAAGAAAAAATAAATGAAACGAGGACGCACTACGTATCGCGCACAAGTCGCACAATACCCCAGCTGATCAGCCTCCGAGATTGCAATGCACTGCTCTTGTTGATAGCGCGGAGAAAAACAGATTATCGCTCGCGCGCGCGCGCGAAGAACAAAGCAGAGGCTTACGACTGCTTTAACGAACGTTATATATTAGTAGTAGCTGTCTTTTGTATATCAAGTCGCTGCTGCTACATGCACACCTCTATAGCGCGACGACGATTGCCGAAGCACGAGAGAAACAGCCGCGACAGGTCGCACTGAGTATATATACACGTATTCAGACTTTTTAGTTCAGCACGAGTTCGCGTTATCTCACGGTGGCGTCGCCGTCGGCACTTGATGATATACTGTTACTTTTCGGCGATGTCCATACCACACTCTACCTATACCGTCAACATCGACGCCCCCGCCGAATATGAGCTGGTCGTCGCACTCTCGCGAGCTCTACTGGTACGATGATGTCTATGTATAGTCACTGCGCCTATCTACGCTGGCTGACCGACCCGACGACACTAGCTGTGCGTCTGCTCGAGGAATTCATTCTCTCGCTTCTTGGACAAGTCTACGGCCTCGGAGAGGGGGAATGCCCTCGGGACATAACCTGTGCAATAAGCTTTTGAGACTCGATGTACGGATCTTGTACTGTCCAGACTGGTTAACTTCATCCAATGACTTTTTACCGCTTATCCGATGATTTAAAGAATTAATGAAAAGCCGAATTCGGGGGAAAAATCTTTGGCTCCAGAACGACGCTGATTAGCCGTTCCATTCATCTCAGCGTCATCGCGAGCGATTCCGACCAATCGGAGAGCACACACGCTACAACAGCTGACGGAACCTGTGAGTATAAGTACGCTACTATTATTATATTGTTTGCTTCGCCAGCGCCACGCTGTGGAGCTGAAGAATCTATAATTGCCCCTGCATCTGCGAGCGCCACTGTACTTACTGCAGAATATATATTATGCGTGTGTTTCTTAGCGCCGGCGAAGTGGCACATCGTCATTGGCTGGATTTCCTCGCGATTTTCGGGCACCTTTGAATTTCCCGTAGTATATATACGCGCGCATGACACTGACAAGGCGAACACGGAGATTTCCCTACAATCAGACTGATTTCTTCCGAGGCTTTTCGAACCTCATCCCGACGTCGGCGCTCTACGATCAACCGTAACGATAAAAGGACGTTCGAATATTTTGATAAAAAGTGCAGACACAGTAGCCAGTGTTTTTTTTCTGCACAGTGGACTCTTGCAAGACGATTGTCGATTCGGTGGCCAGTGATAATTTGTGAAAGTATAGTGGACACTCGGTGCCATTAGTCTTTCACAGAAACGCCCGTTACCTCGACTCCGAAATTAGTGTACTTATAGCTGATCCTTTGAAAGGGAGGAATTATGAAAATTATTCATGCAGCCGCCAATGCTGTTGTACTACTGCTACTATGTTTTACGGTGAGCACTAGCAGTGACAAAGCTGCTAAGAAGAGGAATAGCGAGGAGGCAAAGAACATGCAACTTCCACCTTGCGCTTCCTGCAAAGTACTTGTTGAGAGCTTTAAAAAAGTGAGTATGCACGATTATTGTGGAATGAGGTAGATTGCAGTAGGGATTACTTCAATAATTTGATGCTTTTAGGGTATCGAGAAGACGAGCAGAGGGAAATTCGAGGGCGGAGACAGTGCATGGGAGGAAGATAAGCTTGGATCTTACAAGACAAGCGAAGTGAGACTGATCGAGATCCAGGAAGGATTGTGCAAAGACCTTGACTATGCTCAAACTCAATGCCATTCGCTTGCGGAAGATTTGGAGAGTTTCGTAGAGGAATGGTGGTTCAAGAGGCAGGACAGCCATCCAGATTTGTACAGCTTTTTGTGTATAGAGAAGGCAGAGAGATGCTGCCCAAAGGATCAATATGGACCAAATTGTGATAAATGCCCTGGCTATCCAGACAATGTTTGCAATAGCAATGGAAAGTGTAAGGGGTCTGGCACTAGGAAAGGAAATGGCAAATGCACATGCGACAAAGGTTACTCTGGAGAACTTTGCTTTGACTGTGCAGCAGGATTTTATCAATCATTCAAGGATGAGAAGAAATTGCTTTGTTCGCCGTGTCACAAGGCATGCAAAGGCCTGTGTACGGGTGGAGGACCCAGAGATTGCCATGAGTGCAATCCAGGATGGAAGAAAATTGATGGCAAAGGCTGTCATGATATAGATGAATGCCTCGAGAGAGAAAATAGCTGCCCAGATAATCACTTCTGTGTTAACAACGAAGGAAATTTCTCCTGCATAGGTAATTTAAATATAAAAGCATAAGAATTTAAACAACTGTATCTGAATTGTTGAATTATTAAATATCAATTTTCATTCCAGCCTGTGACAAAGCTTGTGATGGCTGCTCTGGTGATGGACCTGACATGTGCAATGTATGTGCTGAAGGTTACAATAAAAAAGGCAGCATATGTGTCAGTAGGTATCCTAAAACATCAAAATATTACTGTGTTCCTTTTAATTACATACAATTAATTTTATTAATGTATTTTCAGATTCCGATATACTTGGGCGAAAGACTTATGAGAATTGGACTCGCTATTTAACATACTTGGGTCTTGCAGTGGCCACCAGTATCATTCTACAGCGCAATGTTTATGCAGCAAGCGTAATTGGTCTCTGTGTTGCTATTTACATATCTGTTTCTGAATACTTGATTGCCCACAGTGGCATTCAAGACACGATGCCAAATATAGGTATAATAGACAAACTTTCGTAACTACTTTACAAATCAATAAATAAATAAGAGTACAACTAAAACAAAAAGTGGGAAAATATTTGAATATCATTCCAGTATTCCTTATAAAATCAGTATTATTTGTACATTTTATATACTTGTAAAAACCAAATTTTATTCACAATTTTGAATAATGAATAACCGTCATATGGACGTACAGAGATACCGAATGATTTTCTTATTACTTCGGTAAATCTGCGATTATAGTGTGTATGATACATCCGATCTACGTCATCCAAAGTAATATTTAATAAAACACATTAATTAACTCTATTCACCTTTGTTTATTTGCACATCCCACTGTGCTACGTTATACAATAAATGCACGTTAATTTTTTTTTTTTTATTTTACATGCATGTGTAAAATCATTTACAAAAGAAGACTGCATTCGATGATAGTAGTACAATTTTACTGAGTAGTTACATTCGTATTCTTTTAAAAATATATATTAGTGTTGATATAAAAGATTAAACTTTCATACCCATTCCAATTCTAATTATTCAATCGAGGTGAACATATTCTATAATCAATGTATACAAAAATCACTACCCATTTTTTACAAACTTTATTATCTGTAAATAGCTTCGTAGGAAATCTATTCATTAGGACGAGTGCTCTTATTATGCTCATGGGGTTTATAAAAAGGATGAGAGAACTCTTTGTACCTTCTCCGAATTTGATGTTACTATTTATGCGTTTTAAAATGCTTACATTTATGGAGCCTGCAGTTTAATTTTATATGATAGTAAAATAGTAACCTTTGTAAAGAAGGTAATTTTTCGTAATATACTGGAAATGGTCTTAAGCTTATTTAAGATGTTACAACAAAATCTTAATATACGCACACATGGATACTTCATCAATAGATCAATAGAAATATATTATTTTTAAAAATTTGTTTCCCCTATATGATTACATGAATTTCTAATAGAATGTATAAAACATTTTATTCATCTAAAAAATGTATATTCGAAGCAGTTACTATTTAATTCGATTCTACCTATATTCTGACCCAAAAAGTCAATCGGCCTTTGTTCACAAATAAACTAACTGTAAACAGTAGAATAAGTATGCCACAAGTTCAATTCGATAAAAATGTTATTGAGCACAAAATTCGATAAATCTTAAGTAACAGAATGTCACTTACTTCCTCCAAATATAAAATGGATTCGTAACTTACTAAAAATTTGAATCGAATTTACACTTTATTTTTATTATTCTACATTTTCAGTCGTTTTTACCGTTGTTTTAACTACGGTGGATGATTCTTAGGAAACGCAAGTCAACATTTTTCTTTTACTAATCTACGTATTTGAGAATATTTTACATTTTGATTCTACTTAAGTTTTTCGAGAAAAATTTATTTATAGTTGGCAAATTTTTCAAGATCCGAGCACGGATAAACCATTAAAAAAAAAAAGTACATAAATATAGTTTGTGCGCCTAAAAATTTGTACGGATCATGAACTATGGCAATATTTAAAGTACTACATTTCAAATCTTATCTATTACATGCACTATTGAATATCATAATTTTCATTGGCATGGCTCCAATGTGAAGCATAAATAAGAGATTTTGCATTTGAATGATTTTTGTCTAATATATTAGATACGTTAATTATATAATAAACGTTATATTATGTATGTATATATTTATAAATGTAGAAAGTTTACGCATTTTTATTCATATATAAATCGACGTTTCCATAAACCACGAGAATGCTGCAAAAGCTACTCATATAAGCGTTATCATGATCTTTCGTGATTTTTTATATTATTGCACATAGTGATTGTATCAAAATGCAAAGAAGGCCATCTTCGCTCATAATAGCACAAGTCTCGCATTTAAATGTCTTAATTACTTTTGGACTACTGCAATATCCACTTTCTTACTTTTCCTTTGTTTGTACACTTGAAAATTTGATACGCAAAATGCAAAAATTCAACCTAAGATAAAATAAATAGCTAATTATTTAGGCTATATTTTTGTTTGATTTTTCGTTTCAAGCATGTAGGCAAATGAAGCGCTATTGCTATTTCAAATTTCATTTTCCTTTTGTATATATAAAACCTAAAAAAAATCTTCAAAACTAAAAAAAAAAAAAAATCCAAATATATATAAAGATATTTGAATAATTTATAATATTGCATGATTGTATACTTATTTTTTTAATTACTTTTATCCACTATGACTTTTGAAGTAATAGTACCTATACTTAACTATAAAAAAAATGTGATATTGCAACTTAGCAATAAAGTAACAAACAAAAATAATGTACATATATATGACGCTTTTCATCTTAAATAAAACAGTCCAAAAACAGTGTATCATTCGCAGAGCCACAGTTATTTTTTTACGTATAGATAGCAAATGATTAGATAACTAGCACTTAGTCTCAACATAAAAATATTGTAAATTCGAGTAAAAAATCGAAAACTGGTAATGTCAGTTTTACTTTCCCGGAAATGCCAAGTTGCAATTTAAGACTGTTGTATTTGCAATGGAAAACGTCGCGTGCACGTAGATACGTACAGTTTTTTAATAAGCACGTAATATATCTGCAGATATTAAAAAATCAATAGTGCTACGGAATCGTAATTCTACTCTAGGTGTAGAGCACATTTTAGTTCATTATGACTACGTTCGAGTGGCAAAAAGGCCGGCGAAACATGTCGAATGTGTACATAATATTATATATATATATGCATCATTGCATACAGACGCGCGTACACGCACACACACACACACACGAATGAATATAAATAAAAATATATTCACTCATACATATTTACATAAAAAACAATCGGGCATTAGAAGGAAAGGAGAGCGTCAATACTCTCTCGCTTATGATTGGCCGTTATTCTCGCTAGTTGCAATGAGGTCATTATTCTGATTGTTCGCATCCCTGCTCGGCACGTAATCTGTCGCCATGAGACAAGCGAACACCGTCATGACCATCTTCTGTTTAACCTCGGTGATGTCTTCGGGCAGCGCATAAACGCGGGCTCCGCATTTTCTGGCCAAGGATAGCGCATACTTTGCATTGTCCAACTTTTCCTGCAATAACGACTGTACTGAGAACATGCGCGTGTGATTTCGCAACGAGATAAACCTTACGCATTGTAATGACGATCTCAATTGCATAATGTCGTATAAGTATCATCGCCAAATGAATTTAATTTGAGAAATTGATTCAAGTATTCCGATTACGAAATGCATCAAATTAAAAGCCTTTTTAATCCGGAAAGTCATTACTCTCATTTAAAAAAATGTGACATATAATAATAGTGAACAGTGCTTACCTCGGGCTGATCGTTGCCTGCTTCCTTTACTAGATCGTAGTTGACCGATCCCGGTTTGATCGAGTCAATGAGGTCGAGAATGACTTTGCTGTTGGAGATCGTGTAGTCCTGGAAGCTCTTGATGGAGGAAGTTTTACCAGCTGCCTGGAGCTTCGAGTTTACCCACTGTACGATTTCCTTCTCAACGACAGCAGTACCAGGCCTGCCAGTGAGAGAGCTCAAAATAGAGAGCGTGTAAGATCGCATAAGTTGCCAAATGAGTGCGAGCGTAAGGGTGACAGTGCCGTCGTTGATGTCCTGGCCAGCGATTCCGACCAGCGAAAAGTTCATCTGTTTGCCAAGCTCGACAACGTAGTTGCAGTTTTCCAGTTTCTCCATAAACTTGCGCAGCTTGGAGAACTTTTTGTGCACCTTGTTCCAGTTGACCGTACCAGGCTTGATGATGTCGTAGAGCTGGAAAAATATGAGGCCATCGGCGAGGTCGGAGTAGAGCCAATTGACATAGGGCGTGACGCCCATCGAGTTCATCCAGTTACGGTAGGTCTTCTCCTCGCGACTCTCCTCGATGGTTTCGAGGCCCTCGATACTGTCGTCCTCGAGCTTGTCGAGTCCCGGGTACTTGTTGAACATGTTGGCGACGAAGGCGAGATTGAGCTTGTGGATGCCGTTGACGACGTCGCTGGCCGTGACGAAGCTACGGCAATCGATCTTGGCAGCCTGCTGCAGCATGATCTCAGCCCGGTTGAGGTGGTTCGACTCCATGAGAGCTTCGAGGCTGACACCAGCCTCTTTGGGAGCGATCTGGTGGATGAGGTGCGAGTAAATCTCGGAGTCGGTGATGTCGGAGTAGAAGTTGTTGCATCGCCTGCCGATGCCGGCGTTCTCGAGGTGATGGTTCACCCAACGGAGCAGGATCTCCTCTGGTGAGAGTCGCAGGAGATCCTCGATGCGTTCGCCGTCCTGCAGCAGTCGCGCCAGGCCTGGACAGTTCTCGAGGGTGATTTGGTTAAAGAGACCGATACGGATGATCTGCCAGAGCAGTCCGAGGACCAGGTGAGGCGAGCCCTTGGTCAGGTCGTGAGCGTCGATGTTGACGATGTTGCACCCGATCGACTGGGAAGAGGAGAGGGCCAGCGTCAGGTTCTCGTGCATCCTGTAGAGGGTCAGGTTCTTCTTGTTTATCGTGCGCTCGTCGATCGTGTCTGGACACGAGTGGTTGATGATTTTACTGCGTGGAAAATAAAAAAAAAATCGTCATTAGCATTCAATACCCTTTCATCTCAAGGCACACGACTGAGACTCTCACATACGTATAGCTATACAATCAATCGCAAACTAACCAGAGAAGGATTCCGTCCTTGACCTTGTCGTACAAATTTTTCCCCTCGGCATCGATGGGCAGCAGATGCTTGAGGTCCTTATCGTGTCCCAAATTCGTGTTTATCCAATCGCTGAAGGCGAGCTGTTCCTCGTGCCTGACCGAGTGGGTCGTTCCTTCGCTCGACGCAGCCGACGTGCCTCCAAGCCTCTCGAGGTTCTCCTTTTTCGAAACGACCTGCTTGAAGGTCGAACTCGGCTCGCTGGCTCTCAGTTCTTGGCACAGCTTCTCGAACTCCTCGAAGCTCAGACGTCCCTTCTCCTGAGGCCGGCGCTTATCGTCGTACTCCTCGATCATCCTGCGCACCTTGTATCCTGGCATCTTGAAGCCGCACTGGTCCAGGGCGTTGCGCAGCTCCGCCAGGTCGATGAACCCATCGCCGTTCTCGTCGATCTACGGCAAAGAAAATACAAACACAATTGTGAGTACCTTGTATACCTATTCGGATCTAGGTATGGGGACTCTCTCGTCGTGACTATTAACTAGCGCATCCTCGTGAATCACGCTGTGTGAATATTTACACGCGGTCGGATTTTCGCCTTGACTCACTCGATGCGCGCATTGACTCATCATCGGCAATGAGACACTGCGCGTACACCTATATCGTTCTCGCCGCGGCCGTTAATCGGCTTCATTGATCAATATAGAGAAGCGCAACCTAGACCTCTAAATCATCGCTACACCTTACACTCCCTCGAGACGATTAGTCCTGTAATCTTCTATTTTGTGTATGTGTCTATTTTTAGTAGCGCCGGTGTGAAAAGTTACGAAAAAGCAGCTTTCACCGCGGAATGTCATTTCCGTCATTCGATGTGTGTGTTATGAGAGTTCGGTGTTTTGATTTCTTCGAAGAATTTAGAATTGATTTCCAGACGATGTCAAGCTTACGACGCGGCCGTAAAATAATAGAAAAGCCAAGATAGAGAGAAACAAGTACAAAGTCCGCACGCACATGCACGAGTTGAGCTCGAGCTTCTCCGCAAAAGAAGACAGAGCGAGAGAACGCGCAAAGTAAACAGAAAAAAAAGAGCCGCGCTGCAGGAGGCGTTGGCCTCGCGCCCCGCGCGCACGAGGAGGTCCTAGGCGCATATGTGGGTGGGCGCACACGCGACTTTATCTCTATCTATAGATCCGTGTCTCTCTCTCTCTCTCTCTCTCGAACTGGAGTGTGCGTATAAGAAGAATCTTAAGGCTTCAGTTATTTATCTAATAAACTGTATTAACTTAGGTACATTCGATTCGCGAGCATTACGTAACGGCCCTGTTAGACGACATCGAATCGCGGGTGAGTTTTTCTTTACTTCGATCGAACAAATATTGTACACTCTCGAGATATCGAGTCCCGAGTCTCTCTCTCTCTCTCTCTCTCTCTCTTTATCAGTCGCGAGAGATTACGCGTGTATGTAGGTGCGCCGCCGGGGCTGCAAGGCGACGACGAGGCACGAGCTCGTTTTATTCGAGTAAAAAAAATGAGAGAGCAAATCAAAGCTATCCGATTATTCCTGAATTAATCGCCGCTGACGATCGTGAATAATAGCTTTTTGTCTTTCGTACGCGGATACATCCTCCTCTCTCGGAGCTTGATTCACCGCAGTTTCGTTATTGTGTCCGAAGTAGCGACAAAACAAAGCTCGTGTGTATAAACTTTTTGCCAAACAACAAAGCGAGTATGACGTGTGAGTGAGTATTGAACGAGAGCCGATGTTGTCTAATGATCCGCGTCGCATTCGCTTGACACATCTCTCTCTCTCTCTAATACACATTACGCACACCGAGGAGTATACACCTAATACGTATACGCGCACCTCGTGCGCGTTTCTCTATCTCTCCGTCTCTGTTGCACGAACAACGATTACTCATTTCGAGCCGCTCGCGCGCGCGCATACCAAGATTACGAGTCAAGAGCGCTTTGGAAAAAAGGAAAGTCCGCGGGGACTATAGAACGTATAAACGCTCTCTCTATACATCGCGCGCGTGGATTCCACCGTGCGAGAGAGAGAGAGAGAGAGATCAGCCGCGTGAATATGTCGCGCCGTGCAGGATTCGGAAGTAGGCATGCAGCTATAGTCTCTGTATACACCGATATATACACATACAGAGAGAGAGAGAGAGAGAGAGAGAGCAGTTCGCGTGGGCGTGTGCTGATCATCCTTCGATCGGTGGCGTCCGCGGGGCGAATAAACGTTGAAAAAAAACCCTCTTCCCCCGACTAGTATGTATGCCGTAGAACGGCTAAGGCCTCGAGTATGGGAAAGAGAGACTAGTGGGGGAGGAAAAAATTAAAGGACTCACCGCCTGGAAGCGCTCGAGGAGCTCCTGCCGGTCGTCGATCGCGGTGGCCATGTTGCTGCTGCTCTGCTGCTGATATCGCGCGCGTCCTTACACAGCTCCGAACTACGACTGCCGTACGCAGAGTATAGTGCACTCGCGGACGCACAACAGGGAAAGAGAGAGAAGGAGAGAGAGAGAGAGAGAGAGAGAGAGAGAAACTGTATCACACACACACTCCCTTCCTCTCTTTCGACGAGAGACAACGCACTGCGGCTGCTCTGAGCTGCACTGGACGACTGCTGCGCTGCGCGGACACGGGGAGATATGTGCGCGCGCGCCTAATGACGCCCCTCTACTCGATCCAAACTCGCGACGACGATATATTCTATATACTAGCTGTGTGTCGTATATATCCTTATCCTTCTCTCGCGCGCCACGTATCTTACGCCCCCGTTATATATATATATTATCCATCAGCGGGTAGAATACCTGAGCGCGCTACTATATCAGCTTTCCGAAGGCCCAATTTACCGGGCCCGATGTGCGGGTATCTTTGTTGTGTGCCGACGAGCCTCAACTCTTTATATGTGTACTTTTTATATTGATCCGTTTGCTGTTGGACAGATAGATCGAATTGTGTCCTGAGGATTTGTCGCTGCAACCTTGGAGCTTTATTTCACGAATGCGCGAGTTGTGTATTATCGATCGGAATAATCTACCGGAGGTTGTTATACACTCCAACTGTATCGAAAAATAAGCGATAAGGGGAATACTTTATATAACAGTGTTTTAAAGATAAAAGGCTTTTACGGCAAATATACGTCAAATTTCATCCTTGACGTGTACAGGTATTATTCGAAGTCGATTGGTTTTCCGGTTTGAATCTTCGCGTTTTCTGAACGACACCTCGCTCGCGGTGTACAAATACCCCAGGAATTCTTTTAATTACACTAAATGCGACGGTAATGGATTTTTTGTTATTTGTTTGTTTCTTTTCCGGTGATAGTTATGCATTCCTCGCGAATTTGAGTCTCTATCTGTTTGAAAATGCCTCTTTTTTGAGAGTGAAATCGGATGCGAATTGCGTAACGAACAAATGTTTATCTATAAAAAAAAAAAAAAAAAAAAAAAAAAAATAATAAGTAGGCAATTATCAGCTAGAGCTTTTACGGTCACCGTATGATAAAAATACTACGATATATTTTACTTTTATGCATACAAACTGAATAAAGTTCTTGAAAGAGGGAAAAGAAAACGGTTTCATTTATGTGAGAGCGCAATAAATGCCGCGATTCATAAACTTGATTTTTCACGGATCACCTTCGAAACTATAATACGGATGATTCATCGTCTTTACCAATGCTGAATCATCATGTACTGCTATGCGGATTTCCATGGAAATCTCGAATTTTTTATTACGCACATATATAGATTATCAGTTTTATCAGTCAGGAATGTCAGGAATGTTTTTCTAGCAATAAACATATACGTAACAGTGAAATACTAATTTCAATTAAATCATATCGCACGGATTATTTCGCTTACGTGTCGACAATAACATGTATATACGGCTCAGACTACCAATCGTTATCAGGGCATATTGAGTAAACGCTGAAAAGAGAATAGACGCTTATTTTGACAGGTAATATTTATTATTACAATTCTTTCTGAAATCACAATTTCTACGATAATGTAATAATCTGTTCATAGTGTTTGCTTCTCTATACAGCTATACGTACAGTATAATAAAAAATAATATTATTGATAATAATAATAATATAATAATATCTATCATCTTTCTTTCCTCATTCTTATTATTTATATCCAAATACAAATATCGATATCTCGCTTATATTATATATTTATATATTTGAGATTCTTTTGAAGTGCATACAAATAATTGCGCATACGTAATATACTGCGTAAAAGTTATGCATGCAATGAAGTTGTATGCGCATCAAATCAATCTCGCTTCTAAATCGCATCGTAAAATAGTCACTGCGCATACATCACCAAAATTGGCAACACGTATGCGTGCATACCTGTAAGTGCGCCTGCATGTATCAATCATCAACATATATTAATTGTTTGTATGCGTACGATTAGTGGTTATTTCTGCATTTAAAAATGGATTTTACGATGTTGTCCTATGTATCGTTCGCGAGATTGATGCTCGCAAATTATACGCAGGTTCATTGTCAAAGAAACAAAATGCACTCTTTATTTGCGCTAATTACAATTGCGTGATATCGATAAATCATTATTAGCAATCTTACAGTTTTTTTGATCGGAATTCTACAAACGTATGTATAAAATTAAAGCTCAACTTTACCCGACAAAATAGAGAAGGAATTTTATTTATTCAGACAGTTTACAGATGCAAAAAGAATGGATAACAACCATTGCTTTCGAGAAACAAAAAAAAAATAATATTTTCAAATAATAGACGAAGATTGTTCAGTTTTGATACGTAAAACATTTGGGAGATGGCAACTCCTTTGGTCATAAAAATACAATATTTTCAATAATAAGCGAACGCATACCCGAAATAGTAATTTACGATATGTAATTTTAAACGCATGATGAAAAAAAAAGAAATAATGTTCCTTGTAGGTAGAAAATACTTTCTTTTAGGCAATATAAAAAATTTTAGCAGCATTTTTACACAAATAAAATAAGCGCAACTCTGTGGAGTATAAAATAAATTTTTTATAAATAATCAATGTTCAAGGGAAGAACTAATTATTTTGGGTGATTTACATTTACTGATGACTTAAAAACTTGATAGAATAAATTCTGTTATATGGTAGCAATAATTTTCTAAATTATTTTTTTCTTGCTCATCATTTTCGTCTTTTTTACAAAAATATAATTATTTGAATTATGTGACATGATTACAATAGAACCGTAGTTTCATCGCCTTCCCACGGGTTTCAACGGTAATAAGTATAAAGTTTGAAAACTTTTGGAAATAGCGACTCGTAATACGCTTCGATTGTAATATCTTAAAATGACCCTTTTTTCTTGACATGATCGTTTATGAAACTTGATGTTGAAATGTATACTGTAATCTATGATCTCTGTATTTAAAACATTACTGTAACGCTGCTAGCTTTTGTAACGACTTTCAGAATCGATGGTAACGCCGTTTTTATGTACTTAGCTTAAAAACAGTTTTTTTTTTATCGGAACTAACCGTAGATCAACCAGCAACTTCTTATATTTTACTCCATATACTTTTTCATGTGTACAAATTTGAATAATTACATTAGTGTTTACTTATGTTTACACTATATTTCAGGTATATTATCAGCATGTGTTAAGATATTTGTAGCAATTGATTGCCAGGTGGTATTGTTTTCTCCTTGACAAGCCGATGCAGCCGATTAATATATTCTAATGAGGCTAACTGTCTCTTGTACATTCTCTTCCATATCGTCTTCTTCGTCAGAGAGCTCGGCATGCGGCGAGTGCAATGAGTAGTAATCCTGTTGACTCTGAGAAAGGGTAAACATGTGCATCCAACACTTACTGACACATCCTGCTCTAAATAAATTCTATCTCAACTATGTACATCTATGTGCATTTTTACTTCCAATCCCATAGAAACCGTAACAGCTTTTATTTATCAGCCGTTAATCGATTGCACCTTTTTTTAAAGTGAACCTCCAAATATTCAAATCTTCCGCTTCCAATTTCCTGGCTCTCTCAGTCTTATGACAAATAGAGTCTTCTTCATTTTTATGGGATTAGAATGTGATGGAAAGCCATACAAATTTTGATGATTTTCTTAACGAAAAAAAAATCATAAACATTCAATCCAAAATTAAAAAATAATGAGGTCGGCAACCGTATTTGCTCATTCCATTTTTTCGTTTTTTGGTAATTTTGACAATGAGGCATGCCTGGGTTGCGTGCAATTTACGACGTGCGTGGCACGCGCTTTTTTCAAAGACCAAAAGCAACTTTACTCAGACAACAAAAAATGCAGTTTTAAATCTAAGTATTGTCACTTATCGTTTCCTACCGATGAGTTTACATCTCCGTCATTACAATTACTGCAAATATAATCATCTTCTTCAGCAAGTTCCGTTCGATCTAGACCGACACAATGCATATGGAACCATCCATTGCACCCGCCATCACATTGAACCCAGTCTACTTCTCGTCCTAGATACAGAAAAAAAAAGTATTGATTGCCATTACGTATATTTAAAATAAAATAGATTTAAAATTGTCTAAAATTACCATTTGGTCTTAAGCATTCGGAAGCTGCGCAATCTTCTTCCTCATCAGATGTATCTTGTTTAGTCTTTTTCCGATTTCCAGTTCTTCTTTTGGGACCTTCATCATTATCTTTTCGTTTAACCTATAAGGAGGAACAAAAATATAACTGAAATTGGACTAATAGTGGTTCTATTGAAGATTTTATAATGTACAGGAGAACACAACTTGAATAAAAACTACTGTACTTTCACTGATACTAGAATTGTTTAAAATGTTTTTATTCAAGGTACTCTTGTTATTACGGTTCATAGCCAAAAACATACCTTGCGTGGGCCACGCTTTATTGGAGTTGTAGCTGTAGACGGTTTTGAGTCTTTATTTAATCCTTTACGCTTAACGGCAGGTTTATCATCTATTCTCTGTCGTCCAAACTTTTTCATCATTTCGACTTCATCAGACTTTCGTTTACGGCCTCTTGACTGTGATGTCTTTTTAACTTCTTTCGACTCGCTAGCAGTGGCTGACTGGTCTAATGGTGCATATTTACGCACACTTTTCGAGGAAGTGCAAGTTTGGCTGAGAATTCGCCAAATGTGTTCAGTTTCATCCAATGCAACTTCCAAAAGGTCTCCTTCCATCATTAGTTCTTCTAAACGCGTTGTGGTACTGCTGGATAATGTCACCGCTTTGTCTTTATCATCACCAGTAGCTGATTTCGAAGGGAATTTTGACGCTAAAAGAAAATTAATTAATTTAGTTTTTAAAAAAACTTGAATATATAGTGTTATTTGTAGTATTAATGCTTAAACTCTTTATATCTTAATAGATACCACTGAGAGAAATGAAATTGGGAATTTTGATTAAACGATATTAAACAATCAAAATAAAAACTACGACCAAATAAAAACATACGGCGTCTACTACTTCATTTGAGACAAAAGCGTACTTTATGATTACTATTAAAAAAATTCATTCTCTACGAGGGTAGCAATTTAATCTAAAAAAAATTTTAGCATAATATACCTGTTGAATATGCATGTTCATTACTATTAAATGAGGCGTTATTTGGTTCATCCTCATCGATCGTTAATACATCGTTATCGCTGTCATCGTCATCGTCGTCGTAATCATCGTCTACTCTCTCGTCCTCATCCTATGACAGTATGAAAAGTTTCAATTAATAATAATTAAATATGGGTAGAATATATTTAGAACACATCATGTATAGAACTTACAGGAACGCTTATAACGCTATCATCAGAATGTACACCGCTTATAGACTGAATAGCCTGAACCCTCTGATGAAGCTCTGGATTGTTTGCTGCTTTCTTTAGTTCAGTAGATATAATTTTCTCGGTTTTCTCTCTAGCCGCAGCTTCTGTTAACTTTTGAGATAAACTACTGAGTTTTGCCAGTACACTAGATACTTCTTCAGCTGATAAGGCCTGGCGGGCTCGATCCTAATTTCAATTTAAACATTTTATGAAATTAATACATGCACATTCTTATGTACAAACAGAACGGAAAAGTTATTGTTACGAACCTGCCAGTTCATTGCACGCTCTGTAAGACATTGCAAAGCTTCACCCTCAGGTAGACGGACAGAGATTTTTTGAAGGCTTACTAAGAGTGATAAAATCGTTTCTAGACGTGGTCTACGTGATCGCAGACAGCAAGGACATAAAAATTTAGAGACTCGCGAATTTTGTTGCTTGCCTTTGTATGGAGTCCTTGGAACAGGTACACAATTTGCTGCAAAGAAAAATTGTTTTTATATAAAAATCCTATTTAAAACAAAATATAAATTAAATTATATCAAAGTTTTAATAACTTACTGTGGAACCAATCCTTGCAGAGTTCACAACGCAACATTTGGCCAAATTTGGGTCTACGGCAAACGCAGAACTTGGAATCATCGGCTTGCATTTTGTTGAAATTCTTTTCTCTTAAATTTTTCATAGCTTCCATTTCTCTCTGCTCTGCCAATTTAAAGGCTGCCACAACCGTGGCTGAATCATTAGTGTCATCTAATTTTGTATCGCAAACATATACAGCTCCAATGGTTTCTTCTCCTTTATTATTTTTACGAGTTTTCATTGCATGTAGTCCAACGCCGATTCTAGGTGAAAGAGCCTCCATCAATGTGTAGTGGGAATTTTTCCTAAGGAATGTTCTACCAGTTCGTTCTTTCCATATTTTGGCTTGAGCCAAAGTTGATTCAAGGACTGGCAAAGCATCCAGATGTAATGGAATTGTCCTTCCTTTACGGACAAGCTCATCTAAAGTATCATAATATGGAAAATTATCTCTTGCTTGGATATCTTCAACAGTTTTGGTCCAATTCTTAGCTTTGTTTAATACATCCTTAAGATTACTTAATCCTGGTAAGTACGCATCAATATTATCTGCCTCAGCAATAAGCTCTTCGACAGATGCAATGGTTTGTCTGTTTTTAGATGGTTGAAGGTACAGTTTTGCTTTATCTTCCCAATTATCAAGACTAATCATGAGAGTTTGAAGTTGAGCAAGTGCATTTTCAACAGTTGTGTGTGAAGGAACATTTGTGCCTTCTTCAATCAGTCTTCTCAAATCTTGCCGAGTTACAGAATTTGGCTCTTCTTGAAGGGTCTTAACCTCATCTAGCCATTGCAGCTGTTGAAATTTCTACAAGCAAATATACAAAAATTACTAACATGTCAAAATCAAATTCCCAATGATAATTGGAATAATAACCAATAAATAACTTTGTACGTACTTGTTTCAATCTGAAAAGTTGAGGTAGCTCAATGCAAATTGAGTCACCGTATTCAATACATTTTTCAAGTTTCTCAATATCACAATCTGCTTGATCTTGTTTTTCTAATTCTTGGGCATCTTTCTGAAATTGTAGCACTTGATCTAGTATGTATTTGACACCATCTGCTTCTTTCAGTTCACAACAAAGATTCGTGATTTCTTGATAGAATAAGGTTAGTTCTTCAACTGTTAGCTTGAATTTAGCGTCAACTGATTGCCTTGTTCTACATGAAACAGAAGAAATGTAATAATTAGAAAAAAGTCATTACCACCATTTATATAGAAGTTTGCACTATGAAACAAAAAGTAACCTTGTTCTTTGTTTGTTGCTCAATAACTGCCTTGCAACACTGGCGCACTTTTCAGCATCTTGCACAGCGGTCGTCAGTGCAGTCAATAACTCGCTCTCTGGAAACTTTTTAACCTCTGCTTCATCCAACAGTTCCTTCAGTTCGCTAAGCTCGATCTTCTCTCCCTTTGGGTCCATAGCCTCCTTAACCTTGCTAGCCCATGGGTCAAAAGACTCGGCTTTTAATTTCAGCTTTTGCAACATGATTGGAAGTTCGTCTAAGGTATATCTATATCTTAAAGTGTGCTTTTCAGGAGCACAATCGCATAGGTCTCTGAAATGCCTTAGGCAGACCAACTGTGTTTTTTGACACGAGCACGTCACTGCACTCAGGAAACATGTAGTCTTACATGCCTCGCACTGCCTCTCGTCGTCAGGCAAAAGTTCAAAGGCCTCACGCTCGGCTTCAGTCACACCCTGATCAAAATTAAAAGATTATCAGTTACAAGTTTTTAATGGCGATATCAAATTTTTTTTATCTACCACTACAGCAATACTGAGTTCAAGAGAGTCTCAACGATACACAGATTGGCAACTAATCTCATACCCTTGTACACAATATGTTAAGAGGACGGCATTTTACGCGTAGAATTCGGAACGAAAACTCGCGACACAAAATTCCCAGTAGTCATATGTTTGAGAGAGAGAGAGAGAGAGAGAGAGAGAGCGGAGAAATTTATTCAATATGTCTAGCGAGCCAATCCACGATATAAATTACAATATTCGGGCGCGAGCTATGAATAGAAACGACGAGAAGCGTTCAAGTAGGCTGTCCAGCACACGAAAAAGCCGTTAAATCGAGTTCGAAAACTTTTGGTGGTCGCACAGCACGAATGTTATTTTGCCACTATACATGCAGATACTCTCTAGGGATCATAATCCGCGATTTATCGTGTCCGGATTACCGCGTAAATGTCGAGCGTATGGAGAAACTCGGAGAATAGCGAAGACTATGAAAACGCGCACCAAAATCCTTACTATTTAGCGAAATTCCAGCAGCTGGCCGGTCGGACATTCGCACCACACAGAAGGAGAAAATGCGTCTAGCGTTATATTAGTTGAGAAACATAACCTCGAAATATACTAAAGAGAGTTACATAATCCTCCGATGATCCGAGACGAAATATCGCGAGTAGAGAGAGACGACTGAGTTGCTGCAGGTCGTGACGCGGGCAGTGGTATTTTTGA
Source organism: Trichomalopsis sarcophagae (assembly GCA_024372645.1). Classification (NCBI taxonomy): domain Eukaryota; kingdom Metazoa; phylum Arthropoda; class Insecta; order Hymenoptera; family Pteromalidae; genus Trichomalopsis; species Trichomalopsis sarcophagae. Next base: position 2,341,268 of record QLSS01000007.1, read on the forward strand.
ACACAAAACAGCGGCACCGGGTCTCTATAAAAGCTGCGCGTTATCCACACACCGCACACTGAGGAATCGTCCGGTCTTGCGAATCGGCCAGTTGGCTATCTGACTCGTATCGGCCTCTATCTCCGACTGCGCGGTTCGCGACTCTCGCGCCGAGCAGCGCCAATGCGAAAAACAAAGAAATAAGTAGGCGATCGAGCGAAAAAAAACGAGTCGACTGTTGCTTGCGTTCCCGTCAACGACGCGTCTCCCGCTTGTGGTAACCTGGAGAACTCGCGCCCGCGCTTAAGCGGATAAATTCACTCTCTAAAGTCTAAGCTATTATATGCACACACACACACACACACACACACACATATACCTATGCAAGCCCACATGCACGCAACACACGTGGACGGACTCCCGCTTGGTTCCATGTGTGTGTGCGCGCGCGCGCGAGAGAGAGAGAGAGAGAGAGAGAGGGGCAGAGGCTCTTGCCGTGCCGTCGCATACATATATGCATATACATAGTCGATATTCTGGCCGCACCACGGCACCGCGCTGCACTACACCAATCTACGCTAATCTCCACAGCAGCATATACCTATATATACATATGTGTGTGTGTGTATGCATAGAATTGACGCCGTTGCTGCACGCAACTCGCGGGTTCGCGACTCGCTGCGGGCCTATACCTTTTCAGCATATTATTCGGGCACTGTGCGACGCTCTCACACATGCGCACATTCACATCGCGACGGCCGCGGCGGCGGCACGCGGCAACGGCATAAAAATGCCCCTATATACAATCTCATTGCTGACGCTCCACTTCGATTGCTCTTTCATCGACTACTGCACGATAAACTAGCTTTCGAGGTTTTTTTCCTCAACTTTTTTCAACCTACATTTTTTTTATGCTCTTCAAAAAAGTTTCTTTTTTTTTCTATATTCCCCGCTTCTTCCGCTCGTACATACTTTATTTTTACTAGCAACACGGCTAGGCAATCTGATTTTACTGTTTATTTGACTATAAATGGTTGGTTTATGAATTGATTAATTACCGGCTTTCAGAGTAAACAAGATCAAAAATTAAGCGCGTCTATTATTTCTCTAAATTACACGTTTGTGGAGCTTATTCTATTTTCGTGCAGATCTACGTAATTTATCAAATGAGAATTTTGAAGAGTTGAATTTCACATTTTTTGCTAAAGCATGTACAATTAGTCTCTCTTACCTGTACTCATGCTCTTCAAAGTTTAACGAAATTTTACTCTTCTAATAATTATTATTGAGAAATAATTTATTAAACATGCAATTACGAATTCTATCAATGGTGCTAGTATAATAAGAAATACATACAAAGATAAAAGTACTATATCACCAGAAGAAAGCAAATAACAGTTAATTCAAGTCTTTTATTTGAATTTTTCCCTCTGGTTATAATGATAGCTTTATCTTTGAAGGAATCAGTAATGAAAGATTGTATTTACCCATTCCAATAGATTTTTCCTCAGCTTCTTCTCGTCCTCAACCATGGTTAACATGTCGTGATAAGTCGCGGTCGCGATTCCAACGTCCAAATTGTCTGGTTCCAAAGACATTTTGCAAACCAATTCGTCGTGTGAAAAAACGCAGAACCGTCTGAGATTCGAATAATGAGCTATACAATCTCTGCCGATTTGTAACTGTTAAAGTGGGCAAAGAAAAAGACGAATTAGTTTATCTAATTGTTTTAAATCAATTATATTGTTTTCCTTTTTTCCATCAAAAACTTACCCAGTCGGCAGGAGCGAAATTTACAGCTTCAGCAAAATTGTAGCCTTGATTAAACCCAGCATGATATGCTCTGGGGAAAGTGACAACGAATTCCCCAGCATGTTGATCAGTTCTGAATACTGGAACACCTATTCAAACAAGTTTTTAATGAGACGATGATGATTAACTACTGGATAGAATCAATCGATTGAAATAAGATCATACCCTCATTTGTAAGAATGTTAGGATTCATGATGGTGACCAATTGATGGAGCAAATCTGGCTGACTGTGGAAGAGTTCAGGTGCAGCAGACTTCATAGATCTTTCAAACTTCTCAGCCTCGGATCCTGGCACGCCATACCATGTTTTCGGTTCGCCCCAGTGTAAGTAATTGATAGAATAACTCCAATGATCTTCATTGTGCCAACAAAACGTAGCAAAGCACATTCCTACATACATCCATGGCACTTTCATTCCACTGATGTCTGCATTGATGTGACCAAGGACACTTCCTTGCAATACTGGTAAATTATTTAGATTCCAAGCTGATTCTGCATATTCTTGATCACAAGTAAAAAGGTTTACACTTGTCTTTGTTGGAAAGCCAGACCCATGATCCATAGTATGCAAATCAGCTCCATACTCAACAGTGACATCTTCATCTATAGATGATACAATTCTCCAAAACTCCTTTTCGACTAATTCAGTTGGTACCATCTAAAAAAAATTTCGTATTTATTAAGTCAGTTAAATAAAAATGAATTTTTTTCAGAAATGAAAAGTATTCGATTTTACGTACGTGAACGGGCATGTTAAAGTAGTCGCTCTTAAACTGATCCGCCATTTCACCAAACTGTTGCAATGTGTACTCTCTTTGAGCTTGTTCAAATCCAAAAGCTTCCATTGGCTTAGATACTTCTTCAGCAACACATTTAGGACATCGCCAATCGCCTTTCGGTATTTCCGTTAATGGCGGTAACAGACAGAATGTGTGATAACTGTCATCACATCCATCACAAAGTAACATATTTTCTTCATTATCTCCTTTTCCGCAATTGTGGCAGATGTATTTAGCAAGCTGAAGAACCAAATGAATAGTTAGACTCTTTAAATTAGTCTAAATATAAATTAAAATTTATAACAACTATACGTACTGGATCGAATTCATAGACTAGTTTAACGCCTCTAGTTTTGTTGGAAGCAGGTTTCTTTGTTTCTTTGGTATTGAAGCCAGCCATTTTCGGACCAGGTCCATAAAATTGTAATTTCTTAAGTTCTTTACTGTTTTCCTTGTCCTTTTCAGCTCCTGCACCTCTAGTTTTGATGCCATTCGTGCTTTCTGCTGCTCCTTTTCCTGAAATTAAAATTGTTTGAGTCATACAATTTTTCAAAATTAATATATTTGTTTAGGACTTGCAATATTTACCCTTAACATTGTCCTTGGAATCAACATTCTTTCCTTTGATGTTATCTTTTGTATCAACAATATTTTTGCCTTTAATGTTATCTTTGCAATCAAGGTCAAATTCTTCTTTGCAATCTTCCTGTTTAATGGTCGATTGACAACCATTTTGTTTCTCATCTTGACCTGAGAAACGCTTTGATCGCCGAGAAAACTTTTCCTGTGGGGGTTTTATTTGTTGTCGTGATATTATTCCATGTGGTTTGTAGTCCCTGTCCTTCTTTTCATTCGCATCACTGTCTGGTTCAATTTTCTAGAACAAAAGTAAAAATTTTTATTGAAATTCGAAGCAAAATAATTGTCAAATAATAGATTGAGGTCTTACAATATCTGCTAAAGTTTTTCCTTGTTTAAAGACGTCAAATGGATATAAAATTCTTTCGTAATGACTTTTAAGAATACTGCCGACGCTGCGTCCAGAAGGATAGCCTAATTTATTTGCTACCTTAGCCCACCTTCTTTCTTTTGTCACTGTTTCAATCCCACCTATAAATAATAAATTTTAATATAAGAAGCAGAAAAAATAATTTAAGAAAAATTAATAGAATTAAATTTACAATATACACACCTTCATCTGTAACAATTCTGTGTAGTGAATAGAGATCCAGTGCTTTACGCTCTACTAATGGGATTTTTAAAGAGGATCCCTGCAGCTCCCAAAACTTTGCTATCTGGTCCAAAAAATTAAGCTTAATCCTAGTTTTTGCTTCTAATTCATTTAGCCTTTGTATCCTTGGAACAAATTTAAATTTGTCCACATCCACAGCAAATGGTGGTTGCCAGTTCTAAAAATAATATTATTTTATTGTTAATAATCTATGTCTGAGAAAGTATTTCTAATTTTTTCTTGAAATAGTGGATTTGCATATAGTGGAGTAAAAGAACACCATGTCTTTTTATATCAAGTTACAGAATACTCATTTAAAGAGTAACTATTATTAGATCAATTTTCAGCTAATGTAATTTTTTGTTGTAAAAGCTTAGTAGAACATCAAAAGGTGTAACTTTCCATTTCTACTGTACATGAATTCCAACTCTATTATGACAACAATTCTGGTAATAGATAGGGGCTAAAGAAAGTTAAGTATCTGTGAGTCATGTAAAGACCAATAGATCATAGTTTTCTAGAATATGATGTTTAAACATTTGTTTGTGTCAAAAGAAGATTAGACTTGAAAGTTTTTGAATTACACTTGGAACTTTTTATCTGTTTATAAAAAAGTGCAAATTTTAACAACAAGTGTTTCCATCTTGAATAATTGACCATAACATTGTTTGAGTTTACATTCTTACTGTTAACACTGAAAGATCTAACGGTACACAAATGCATTTTTTTTCACAAATTACTTCAGGAGTCATGAAAAATGCAAGGCAGAATGCAAATAGTGCAGTATCATGAAATTTCCAATTCCCAACAGGTAGGTAAGTATGTCAAAGTTGAATCTACTGTAGCAAGTGAAAATGTGTTAATATACTTTACTCTGTTGCCCACAATAAGCTGTCTGTTCAGCTTTCAAAGTCAAGCATATTTTTTCTTACAAAAACGCCTTCCAATATATGCTAATCATCCAAATCAATCAGTCTTACTTCTGTCAAGTGGACAAGTCCATATGGATTGGCAGTTGTCACGGAATCTTTGCAAAATGGCATTCAAAATCGACATTCCTTGTACCTTCTACCCAACAACAACCAATCCTGATATCAAAGTTTGCCTATAACTCTCCATACCAGAACAAGGTCATCAGAGAATTGGAAAACAAATACAGCAAAACGCTCTCGAAAAAACCATCATGTCCTTCCGGTGGAAGTAAGTGGACGATAAATCCAAAAATACCCGTACGCCGTGCAAATAGCGTCGGGGATTTCGTCATCGATATCGTGAAAGGGGGGGGGGGGGGGGGGTAAGTTCGTAAATCGCTGCTCTCTCGGTTGGCTCCAAAACGTCGTCGTCTCTCTCACGGCGGCGCAATTCCGCGCAAAACTCGCATTCCGCATTGTCCGGGCGCGACGTCCCTCCATCGCAACCTACATACATCGGGCGTCTCTCTCTCTCTCTCTCTCTCTATACTCGAGGACTACCGTGTACTCGCGAAACAATATATGTACAATATATACACACGCCCTTACACACTTCCTGTCCGAATCATCGTCGTTGCTCGCGCCTCCTTACATAATTAACGGAAGAGCGTCCGTCTCGAGGAAAATCGACGAATAGCAGGAGAGAGAGAGAGAGAGAGAGAGAGTATAGAGTACAACGCGGCCATCAGGTACCGTGATGCTGATGCCAGTGGAAGCGAACGGCACCAGCGACAGCAGCCATGTATATATACCTATAGGTACGGAACAAAGAGACAGTATACAAGCGAGCGAGAAGGAGAGAGAGAGAGAGAGAGAGATAGAGAACGGTTCGACGCAGAGCGACGTAGGTACTACCTATCCACGTCCGCTCGCACATAGATCGTCGGACCGAAAAGTCTCCTACGAGAAGTTAGGCTCGCCCGCGTACGTAGAAGATAAGCGCGCCGTCGAGCAGAGCCGCGTGGAAAAAGGATGAATCCTTTCGAATCATCCATTTTTCCTTACATAACGAGCGCCGCGATGCGCTACCACATACGCGACCTATCACCCATCCGTTTCGAAGCTTTCTAGTTTTTTCCATCGCGCACTATGTGTATTAGTTTCACAGCGATCAGGTATACACAGGTGCAAAAAAGACGCGCAGTAGTTCGAGGACCCACGCTCTGATGTGTATAGTCGGAGCACCACACGCCGCGAAAGTCGACTTCAAGCTGTTGATGGCCGCGCGACGAGAGTCGCTCCGCCGCGGGAGTGTAACATCCCGTCCGCGCCGCCAGTCCGTATATTTTGAAAAAAGAAAAGCCCGCACACGAAAAACCTACGCGCGTCATATATTATCGATTCGACAATGCCGAGGAGGGCGTTTTAAAAATAATGAGCGAGAACGCCTACGGCTGATACAGGGACGTGAGAATTATAATTCGCAGTAATATGGTGGGGGACGACGGCCCGTAGCGGTGCTTTTTTAAAGGGCCTGCTCTCTCGCACACGCGGAAATGCGAGCAGTGAGAGAGAGAGAGAGAGAGAAAAGAAGAGATAAGGTTCAAAAATACTCACGGGTGGAGGTTTGATTTTGCAGATGCCCGACTTCTCGGCGACCGGCCTTATCTTGGCGATGTAGCCGAGGGGGTCGAGGAACTCCTCGCTGGTGGGCTCGAACACCGGAGCCTCGGGCGGCACGCGAAACTCAAAGTCCTCGCGCTGGCCCATGCTGCTGTTGTCGGTGGCCCGTCTGCTGGCCCCGAGAGTCTCGGTAAACGTGCCAGCGCCCTGGTATCTGTTGTTCCCTCCGTGCTGCAGCTTCGAAACCATCTTTCACTCTTCTACGTAACAATGAACGCGAGTTACTTGTCTTTTTCACACTCCGCGCAATAGTGCTCTACGCGAGACTATATACGACAACTGCGAGTCCGCGTCTTTTCCGGGTTTTCGTGTGTCCAAACAGCGCTCAGGAACGAGGCGACGCTGATGACGGCGGCATCGCCGCAGCCATGCCAGCCACACTCGCACTCGCACACACACACACACACACACACTGTATGCACGCGCTAGCGCGGCGTTGATTTTCCAATTTTCACGCTGCGGCTCGTAGTATATACGCACGGGAATATATCGAAGCAAAGTGCGCCTGCACACAGAAACACTTGGTTTTTACAGTATATATAGTATATATGAGTTTCCAATGGTACGAGTAGCGGAGGCGTCCCTATCGATTGGCCATTCCTCGTTTCCTTCCTTCCTGCTGGAGTTGCGAAGAGCGAGCTAGCGTGGGCGCTAGGTTGATCCGGGCGGGGAGAGCGAGAGCGAGAGAGCGCTCCTTAGTCCGGCATTAACGACGAGCAGTCAGTCACGGGCGCGGAAGAAGACTGCAGGCTCTATACTCTAATGCTATCCTATATACGATAAAAGCTGGCCTCTACAGGCAGACGCTACACCGCAAGTAGCAGCAGTAGCAGGAGACTCGGCGAGGATCGTCGTCTGGCACGAAGCGAAGTCGCGATGCTGATGACAGGCGCTGCTACGAGTAGTCCAGGCATCTCTACTCTCTTCGCTGACTGCACACAGCCCCCGTCGTTGTCGTCGTCCGTGGATGCACTACTACTATTGCCTGCTGCAGCTCTCTCTCTCTTTTTTTCTTTTTTTTTTTTCTTCGTTCTCGCTCGCTTGCGATGCACGCACAGCCGCGTATACACACTACTGCTGCTCTCTTGGCCACTTGCGCCTCGATTTACGCACACCGACGCTCGCCCACGTACGGCACACGAAAAAGAGAGAGAGAGAGAGAGCGCACGAGTTTTTCCTTTTCACCACGCACAGCGCTCAGGGACGCAAAGAGCGCGTACAAACACACACACACACACACGGCACGACTCTCAGGATTTGCATATGACGCTGCTGTTGCACTTCCTTCCGTTGTGCGTCGAGAGAGAGAGAGAGAGAGACCACTTCGAAGACGGCAAGGTTTTACTTGAGCGAGACACGAGAACCCTGGCTTTGCTGCGGTGAGCCAGCTAGCACGCTCTCTGAGTCTCTGCTCTGCGCGCATCAGCTACACGAAGAGAAACTGAGAAAACGAGCGCGCGACGGTGCTGCTACTTACTGCTCTACTACTACTCTTCTCTCACGCGCTGCTCAAAGCGATGTCTTTCTCGTTCGATGTCCGCGGCAGATCGGCCCCGACTACGAGCGCTCGTAAAATATGCGTATATATACAATTTCGTTCCTTTTCACTCTATGCGCTGCACGTTGGATGGTGTATATACTCGCACGGGCCGAGGAAAGCGCGCTGGAGAAAGAGAGAAGACGTAAAAATGGCCACTTTCACGTGCAGCCCGTATATTCCTTGATGGGAGCGTATGGTACTTATGGGATGGGATATCGTATCCTTCATCGTGGACTATTGCTATATATACCTATAGCTTTGGGTATTTTCAGATTTATTGCGCCGTTGAAGATTGTTGCTTGGCAATTTTGGATATAAAGCTCGAATTTTAGGACTGGAATTTTACTTTTTTCAACCTAATTCGATTTCATTTATGGTTGAAAGTCGAGTATATAGTTATCGTTAGATTTTTTTTCAACGGCGTTTTTATTTCATTGTTTTATTGCTGGATCTCGTATTTAAACAATTATCAGCTAAAAGAAAAAAAAAAAAATAGAGCGCTAATAATCGAAAACAGAATATGATAAATTTTGAGAAATTCTAAATATTTTTTTATTTTTTCATATGCACGTGAAATAATTAGAAATAGTTTCCAAAAAGTACAGTGAAAATGCATTTTTCAAATTGTCCGTTTTTCTTTTTCTTAGAAATCCATCCACTGCTTTGTTGAAAATGCAGCTTAAAGGAAAATTCTGCCAAATAAACAAGACTATGAGGAAGTGATCAGTACAATGTGGTGTATTAACAGAAGCCTTCCACTAGCTCTACCTAACGAATTTCGTATAAAATACCTTTAAGGAGATGTTTATTATGCTTTTTTATATGCAAGCATTATAGTTGACAATCAGATTCATCACGATGTTGAAGTTTACTGAAGATCTGAGCATTGAGCATCTACCGCTAGATGTATACAAAGATTTGGTAGCAGAACTCAACAGAGATGACAGTTGGAGAACTTTGGCAATTTATGTCTCTGAGAAACTTGATTACTCTCAGTATGACAACAGGTTTTTCTTAAATTATTATATACAGAAAAAATATAAACATTAATATAATGTTTTAATTATTATTTAAAACAGCGCATGGGTAAATGGATTGGAGGACAACAATGGTTCGACAAATGACACTCCGGCTAGTAAATTGCTAGTAGAATTAAATATAAGGCTATGTACAGTAGGAATTCTTTCTATGCTATTGGAAGATTGTAATTTATTAAAAATATTAGCTATTTTACATACACCAGGTAAATGTAACAGATATAAAATTTTAAATAAAATGATATTGTTTTTATCATGAAAATATTTCTGTACTTCATAGATCCTGTAAGAATTATTACGCATCCTGATGAAGAGACTTTGCCTTCTGAAGATTTGGGTATATCTCTTGGAAACAAAGTACGTCTCATATGCAGGGCATACGGGTTGCCACCTCCAAATTATCAATGGTATCATGAAGATGTGAGATTGGAAGGAGAAACTTCCGAAGAATTAAATATTCTTATGACATCGTAAGAATAGGATTTTATGAATTTCTTTCTAATCATTTTAGTGGTTTAATAATTGTTTAATTCAATGTTATAACATTTATAGTATATCACAACAAGGTTCATATAGGTGTAAAGTTTACCAAATAAATCTTAAGGGGGAGAAGCTATCAGAAATATTTAGCAGACCTCTGCATGTAAGTTTGAAGCCAACCTCAGTAATTATAGAAAAACAACCACAAGTATACTTAGAAATAAAAGAAGGAGATAACTTAGTTTTGTGTTGCGAAGCTACTAGCCACCCTAGTCCACAATATCAATGGTATAGAAATAATGATAGATTGGATTATCAAACTTCAAGTATATTAATGGTATTTATTTAATTGTATTTTTTGTTAATACTGCAATCTTACATATATTCATTTAGAAACTTTTTAGATTGAACAATTTACTGCTAAAGATGAAGGAAAATACTATTGCCACATATTCAATGGTATTAGTGAAAAGTACACACAACATAGTACAGTTTTGGTATGAGATCTTTTTCAAATAATAGCTTTTCAATCACTGCAACTGAATATCTTTATTAATTGTATCTTATTTAAGATGGAATTACCTCGTCAAAAAGCTGTAGCAAAGGTGGCCTTACTCATTGCTAATGAAAATTATGATAATCAGGAGATACTGAGAACTCCAAAAAATGATGTTGCAAAAGTAGCAAAAATTTTAGATGGTTTGGGATTCACTACTATTTGTCTAACAAATTTGACACTCCTACAGATGAAAAATGCTATAAAAATATTCTCAGATTCTTTAGTTGAAGGAACATACGGTTGTTAATAAATCTAAAAGAATTTCACTAAGTATCAGGGTTGAATTGAATTAAAAAAATTTTTGTATAAATGCTCTAGGTTTGTTCTACTTTGCTGGTCATGGTTTTAAAATGCAGGAAAACTATATGCTCTCTATTGATTCACCAACAAATTATTTAAGGAAAAATGCGATTTGTGAAAGTGAATTACTATCAGTTGCCCTCAAAAATGATCCTGCTCTACTAGTTGTTATTTTAGATATGTGTCAAACTATACCACCTATGTGAGATTAAAATTTGTATTTTTGTCACAACCATATGAATGACATAACAAACTTACTTTTTGAATTCTTATAATTTAGAGAGTTCAATCCCGAAATTCACGGAGAAATACCATCTATAAATACATATAAGGGACAAAAAAATTTAAGGAATTTATTGCAAGCATATTCTACATCATGTTACAGACCTAGTTATGAAAGGATGGGAAAGGATTATGGACTTTATGCTACACATTTGTGTAAATATTTGGATGAAAACATTCCTGTCACTAAAGTATTTGAACAAGTTGGAAAATGTAAGTTTCATATAGCTAATTGTAATAATTGAACCAATGATTAACTTAAATTTGATTGCAGCTATTGACACATGGTTTAAAGGGGCAGAACGAAAACAAATTCCTATGTTTGCAACCACAGTCACTAAGCCTTATAAACTAACGGACAGTATTGTTCAGAGTAATAATTTTTATTGAAATTTATTGTAAATTGTACAAATTTAAAATTTTTTTCTATAATTTCAGGTGCATTACCTCACTCAATTGTCCAGCTAGAAAAATTGATTAAATTTTCAAACAAAGTTATAGATATTAATTTCCAGCAAACTGGAGTAAAATGCAAAGCAAAGATTTCGCAGTATGCAAAGCTATATCTCAATTGTATTCAAATTTCAGTCATTGATCTAGATGATAAATGGGAAGTTAATTTTTTCAATTCTGTGCATACAAAACGCAACAATTTATTCAAATGTGCGAGTAAAAATAAGTGCTGGTTTCAGAGTCCTGAAACTAATGAGGTGATGGAAAACTCTAAATATGTCGTAGTATGTAAAATTTCTCTACAAAATTTTTTTTTATAACTTTTCGTTTCAGGGACCACTTGTAATATCTCTATTGGATAATGGAGTTCCTGTGGGTGCAACATTATTAGAAATAAATGAGCTTGTACCTACTTTCTTATACAGATTGAATCAAGTTAACGCATAAAAATTGTTGATATTTTTATATTCTAAAAATTAACAGAAGAAGCGCAATTGAGAATGTTGATTTGAATGTTAAATATTTATAAGACATGTTGATTTATATTGAAAAAATCATGTTTTTATTAACAATAAATATATTTGAATATATCTTGTGAGTAATGTCACAGCATTTTTGAATATTAAAAATTATACAATCAACAATTTATGTCTGAAAGATGGACACATTGCAAAAATGCTCATAATAACATTTTATGGTTGACAAATAAACAAAATGATCTCTACAAAAATAATCTTACTTATGAGATGAGATCAAATTTATTTACTTAAGCTGAAAAAAAAAATTGTTATATTATATTTGAAAAGTATTGAGTATGATATAGATACACAGTTTTTCTTACTTAACAGGCATAAAGTGATTAATCAGGTTGACTGTCCAGGAAGATTCTACGCCTTTTGTGTATTCACGAATAAATCGATAATTACAAATAAACATGAGTTTTTGGTACTCTGGTAGTAGCCCCATATTTAGTGGAGGCTCTTTATTTTCTGCCCTCATCCTTTTCAGACCACGCAAAGAGTGAAATATAACCATTATTTCTACAAATCTTTGATTGGCTACAAAATTAAACAATATGTAAGTTACAAGAAAACTAAAAACTGTGTTTATTTATACCTTTGTCATCATTATCAAACATTATTCCAACTTGGTAAGGAAAGGTTAAATAAACATCATCTTTGTGAATTTCAATTAACTGTTTCTGTTCTGCAGTCAATGTGCTAATTTTTTGCTTTATTTTTGCAAGAGTCTCTTTATCGACTAAATCTTGAATACTATCATAATCTTCTCTTGCCAAAGCACTAGAAACTACAGACAATGCCTGGAAATGAAAATCAATAGAGATGAAATTGTTGAAATTACATAGAGAAATCAGTTCACTTAGATTCTAACTTACTTGTTTAGTACCATCAAGAAAATCAGGTAAATTAAAGTCATTATCCATATAAGGTTTTATAACAAAATTACACTGAATAAAGTTACTTAAAGTTTTAAAAAAACTTGGCCACATTACAGGTGCATCATCGGTTAAGGCTGGAAGTCGCACCTCATTTGGTGCATCATTATGATTTTTTCTACATTGCAATATACTCTGTGAAGATGTTATTCTTCTTAAAAGTTTAGTTCTTCTAGCGAGACAATTACTTATAATTGATTTAGTACTTTTTGATCTTATAACCACACTCAAATAATTTGAATTTCTTTGAAGAATGGTTTGTTGAAACCCTTTAAGTAACATTGCAAAAAAATGTTAATAAACTTCATTCGCCGCTTGAGTTGCGGCGTTTCTAACCTCAATGCTCTTACTGCGAAACATTGAATTATTGTGTATATATATATATATGTATATAGTATACATATCGCATATATACCACTACACAGCTGATGCTGTATATAACTATCTTGCACTTTTATTTTGAAGAGCTGGTGCTTTTAATTATAGTAGTCTAAATGATTAAACTTGGGATATCAGAAAAATATTTCATTGATTTTTTTTCAGTTAATAAATAAATAAATAGATAAAATCTAATTAATAGCATTATTATTTTTGTATGTATATATACTCTAAATTATAATTCTTAATATTAAACGTATTATTCTTATATGATGAAATTCAGATAGATAAAGAACATATTTTTTAGCCAATTTTGAACCCGACTAAATATTTGAAATACCGCCAAACATATTTTAAGGTTCGAAGGCGGAAGTTACCATCATGACAAAATTACATCCGTCTGTATCAAACTAAAGATGGCCGAACCAATCAAGTTTAATATACGAATTCGCCACTGCTGCTTTGGACAATATCAACTTTGTTATCTAAAACAGCGGCCAGTTAGTGTTGTGAATGACCAATCGTCATTCTATAGATTTCAGATACTCATCAGCATTATTTTAAGTGGATATACATATTAGTAATATAAAAGTATAATTTTGCATTACATAAACTTTAGTGCTGGTTATGACATTGGCAATTAATCATGAATTTCCAATGTGTTCGTGTACTAACCATTTCGCTCAGAAGGGACTTGAGGCTTCTGTCAAGCAAAAGTGGATTTAATAATATTAATTTTCGAGGAATATTGAAGAAAAACCTACCCATTTCTCAGAACGGAAATTTTTTGAAATTCAGTGACTGTCCTTCCAAGTGTTGGCAATGCGATTTTCCTCATAAATCTGAACTCTTTTGCGCAAAATGTAAAGCACTGCAAAAACTTCCAAAGGATCTGGATTATTTTGATATTATTGGAGTAGAGAGAACGTTTGATGTCGTCGTTGAAGATATTCAGAAAAAATACAGACAGTTGCAGACTCTTTTACATCCAGACAAATTTGGACAAAAGTCTGATGTAATAATAAATTTATTTTTGTGATTTTAAAATTAGACACTCGCATTCTAATAAGGTTTCAATTAACTTTTTTTTTATTTTAGAAAGAAAAAGAAATTTCTGAAAATCTGTCTTCTCTAGTCAATAAAGCGTACAATACTCTACTTCATCCCTTAGACAGAGGTTTATATATGCTCAAATTGCACGATGTGTCCATACCGGAAGGAACAACAAGTTTGGATCCAGAATTTTTAATGGAAGTTATGGAAATAAATGAAGAAGTAGAAGAAGCTTTTGAAAATAAAGAAAAAGCACTGATGCTTTTACAAAAAAACCGGGAAACATTAGCTGTCTTGACTAAGTATGATAAAACTTATTTCAAATATAGTTAAGTGGCTCTAAGATTAAAATTTTATAACACTAACAATTACAATGATTACTTTCAGGCAAATATCAACTGCCTTCTCTAATAATGATATTGATCAAGCCAAGAAGCTGTTGATACGAATGAAATATTATATGAGCATTGATAACAGATTAAAAAAGTTGAAACAAGATTTAGGTATAGTAGAATGAGTTAAAATTGTTGCAGATGAAAAATTGTAAATATGTATGATAGAAATTTGTTAATTTAACAACTTGTGATAATAAGAAGGCACATTTTCATATATTTTATATAAAATCGTATTTATTCATTATCTAGCCAGTCTTTTATCCATTGACATATTCTGTTCACATTATCTGAGGTATGTTCAGGTATGTCACTTTGTAGTTCATGAACTATTTCTTCTTTGTACGATTCTTTTGCTTCTATCAAAAGTGTTTGAAATATTTCACAGTCAATGTTATCTTCTAGTTTCTTGCCACTGTAGCCTCTAGCTACAAGGCGATCGTATAAAATTGTGTTATTCGTTCTCAAAACAAATACAATATCAAACCATCTTTCTGGGAAAAAATCTGTTCCATGGTAATCAACAATATTTCCTCCCACAGCCATCATCGGTTCCATTAAATCTAAAAGCTGAGAAATGTGCAATTAGCAAATTTATTGATTACCTTTTTTTATTAATGAAAACAAATTACCTTATCCTCGTCCAAAACAGGACACTGATATTCCTCGTCAAAGGACTCCAAACATTTATGTTCTATAGCTAATTTGCTCACATCCAACCAATCAAATCCAGTTCTCTCTCTCAATCGTCGTGACAGTTCACTTTTACCTACACCAGGGGTGCCTAAAATGCAAATAAAAATTGATTCGTTAAACTTGTTAACTATAATCCAAATAAACGACTTTAGTTTTATAAAGAAGAAAAAAGATTTAAAAAAAACTTACCAGTAATTAGAATATTTGGTATTTTTCGACTGTTATTCATTTTTCTAAAATAACAGAATACAACTCCAATTGTTTGAAAATTTGAGGGTGCACGCGGACCGTGTTGTATACTGTTGGTCAGTTGTAGAGGTTATGCCAAGCTGTTTTTCTTCCGACGCTTCAAACCTGTAGCGTCCCTCTCCTTCTTCTTCGTTGTTCTGGCAATGGCGTACTGTACTACAACGAAGAAGAAGGAGAAGGACGCTGCAGCCAGTGGTGGGTATAACGTATAATATTACGCGTCGTAAATGTAATTCGCGACGCGTCGAATATTACATACTTTACGCCGCTCTGTTTATATACACGTATGTATAATATACACGTAGCATATCTACTTCTGCAGAATCAACACGGGGGGATGCTGTTCATTCCTTTAAAGTGGACAAATTTGTTCAATTAATTTTCTTTTAATTTTCTTTCAATGTTTAAGTTCGTAGCTTCTTACCCTCCTTCCATTTTAAAATTTCATTTAAAACTAAAATTTGTAATAGTACTTTTTTTCTTTTCAGTTATTAATTTTTTTTTTTTAACTTAAAATTTGATTTTAAAGCTTACGAATCGTTGTTATGACCTACGATGATGGTTAGGTCAGCTTTCAATCGGTAGAAAAAGGTGCAAAACATTTACGACATATACCACGTATATTATACATATTATACATATATGACATATTTTACACGCGGCACGTCGAAAATTCCGAGTCGTGTCGTAAACCCACCACTGGCCGCCCGAGTACAGGACTCGTGCTGCCATCACCCGGTGTTTACCTGCAGGCTGCAGCGTCCATCTTAGAGCATATGCTCTATAAGGCGTCCGTAGGTATATATATATATACACACACACACACACACACACACACGCACACACCACACATAATGAGTCCATGTGTTCACGAGCGTGACGTCACTCTTAAAGGTACGGTACTTTACAAATTTTCACGTCAAGTCGCCGAAACCCATAACAGTAGACTGATGCAAATAAGGAATTATTTCCCGATTCTGAAACTGCGTACAATTATAGATGCATCACCCATTTGTCGGACAAAATCGAATTTCGCGAAAATCATCAATATCCGCGCACGCAGACATGCAAGCTATGCCTATAATGCCACAGCTATGCGCGTGTATATGCATCGCTCTCTCCTTGTACTTATATATGCCAATAGCTGGCAGACGACGAGAGAGAATCGCGAGTGTGACAACATATTCATTGTGCAGCCGCTATCTCCGCGAGTTTATAGTTCATCGACGGGAACACTATATATTATTGTTGCAAAACTCCGACGAGAGGCTTCTTCTCCGCGTTGTGCAGAGGAGGGAGAAGGAAAGAAAGAGAGATGACGGGGCATCGAGGAACTGCTGCTACTCTGCAGACTCGGGCATTTGTATAATGTGGAAGAGGGAATTCCTGCGATAGCTGCCGCGACGATATATATATATATATATATAAGTACGCGCTGTCGTGCGAATTACTCGCGGAAAACACACACATCTAATAGGGTTATGAGGCTTAAGCGCCAGCGACCCACTGTTATTCTATATTATTTCTCCGCTTTTATTTTTCCTTTTGGAATCGAAATTTATTATGGCAGATAAGTGCAAGGTGAGCATCATTTTAATTCGTTATTTCTGATTAGATTATAAGCTGGTGATGTCATACCAGCGAACAGCTGGGAAAAAAAGTTTACTTTTTTCCTTTCAAATCGAGTCCTTGGTCTATTTACATTTGGCAATCGTTTGATAATGCTTGCAACAATGCAAATGAGCAAGGGTACATTGTTGATGACATTCGTGGAAACTAACAAAGAATTTATTTGTTTTTATTGCAGGAATGCGGCTGCATATGCAAGCAGTGTAACAAAAATGAGCAGAGGCACAATGATATGCACCTGCATGTGGAAATAGAAAATTTACGTCAATGTCTGGTTGAAAGGGACAATCACATTGTAACAATGGAGACGCAATTTTTGAACGAAGCTGAAAAGTTCCCTAATGGAGAGATGGCCTCGCTCAAGGAGGAAGTGCTTATATGGCAGGATAAATACACAAGACTATATGAGGCGTACAAGCGAGTGCAAAAAGTCAATCAGAATCTTGAAGATAAGCTGTTGAGGATTGTTGACAAATGTGAGACTGAGAAAGGTGCCTTTACCAAGGACATAGCTACTCTGTCCCACAGATTGGCTGATGCTAATTATACAATTCACAGATTAACTCAAGATAACGTAAGTTGATAACGTGCTTTAATTTATGCTCAATAGTTCTCGTACAGCGCAGTTATATTTACTGTTATGCATAGTACAGTTATTGAATAATGAATCTACTTTCATAGGAAAAATACAGGAATGATGTGAATTTGGCCATTCAATTGCTGCAATGCAAGCCATCGAATTTTGTTGGGCAAAAATATGAATCAGTTAGTAAACAAGCTTTTTTGGCAAATTTCAATAAATTTGCTTATTGACTTTTACGCAACTAAAAATATATTTTCAGCTACCTCCCGAGGTCCAGGCAAAGGTGAGAACGTATGTTGCACAAAAAACCCGTATTAGTGAGATGTCGAGTACCGAAGTAAGAAGTATAACAGTTCCAATATCTACCTTTCCTCCAACTGCTATGGTTTATAATGTAGCAAAGCCAGTAATTGATAAGCAAGATGATCACAGCGACGATGAGTCCAAACCTCCTGTAGACATGGTTTCAGCAGCAATCATGGCTAAAGTTTTAGAAGATAGAGAGAAGGAGAGAATTTTCGCCAGGCATTGTAACACTTGTACATGTCACAGAAGCGTTTTGAAGGTCGACACCGAAAGTCAAACTACTTTCGAGCAGGATAACGATAGGCTTCTCAGTACGAAAGATTATTTCAGTGATTTCAACGATCGCAACGATTTTAGAAATGTGAGAAACGGTAACAAGGAATTTCGACAGCTGGACGGTGGCGAAACAGGCTCTAATCGTAATAAATTGAACACTCAGTTGAACGATCTAAACGCAAATCGTGCTACTTTCCACTGCATCAACGAAGTGACGGAAGTTAAATACAACGCAAATGGCGAGACTTCAAAGAAATACAATCGCTATATTTCTAATGCCAAAAATAACTTGAATTTGAAAAATTCTAGTATATACAAGTGCGAAACGAACGAAGCCAATTTAAGCGATAAGTCAAGATTAACGAACGAAGATAGAATCGAAGCCCAACCTAGCTTAAACAATATGAATAAATTAACAAAGGAGACGAAGAGCATCGACCAAGAGCAGGCCAAAATAGATATGATAAACGAGCGACTGTGGAAAAACGGTTTGATAAACTCCAAAGCTATGTTGAACGCGAAGGAAAGCGATGTACAGCTCGAGGTGATAAACGAGCGAGTCTGGAGAAACAGTAAGACTAGCAGTATCGGGAGCAGCAGTAGAAGCAGAAGCAGCAAAAGCAAAAACATCTCCGAGAAGCCGGCTCGATTGACGGTGATCGAGGTGAAAAGCTCGGATGACGTGAGAAATGAAAGCGAGACGACGAAGACGGAGCCGACGACTAGTCCGAGCTTCAGCGGCGACAGCGTTCTCATATCCTCTTCGGATCCGTCCAGTCTCTCGAGTGACCTCGTCACCAACCAAACGACCTCCAAGACGACGACGACAGCTGCCGTCAGGCAGGAACCGAAGCTCTCTGGTCCGAGGAACTGCCTCATGAGAGTGACGCCCGGCTCGAAGAACATCCTCCTCGACAACGCCGGTGCCTATCAAACGGTTTTGTACACTAGCGGATGTAGCAGACCCAACACAGCCCTGGTTCACCTCGCCAAGTCTTCCCGGTCCGGCAGATCCGCCTCGATCAGCAGCGAGGAGAGCTCCACCGTCGCACCTTGCAACACCCTCCACGATAATAACCACCTACAGAGGGTCGCCCAGTGGGTCGACACTCTGTCTACGGACTGCCATCCTCAGGCTGTTGGGGCTCAGACGACCGACTGCGAGGACGTTTCGTCGCAGGAGCCGCTCTTGGGTGACGATTCGAAGGCAGCTAAGAGGCCACCTCCGCAACCCGACTCCCAGACTACGGCGCTGCTCCAGGCTCAGGAAAGTCAGCCTCAACCGTTGTCCGATCTCATGACTTTCGAAGGCTCCAGCGACGACGAGCACAAGCTCACCCTGGACTACGAGAGCTATCAAGCCAACATAACGAAGGAAATGGAGGAGACTTATCTGAAACTGGCGGCCAGCCTCGACTCAACGAAACTGCAGCAGTCCGATAACTTGGCCGACATTGGTATGATGACTATAGAGCAGTACAGGCAGGAACAGAAGCGAAAGAGCTTTCACGCTAAAACGTAGTGATGACATTTATTTTTAGAGATGTTGGCTTCCAATGTGTAATGTCGACTCGATTTTATCATTTTGTGCTTTGCAATGATTTTCAAATTTGATATATTGACGAATCGGGCTAATAATCAAGCGGGCTTTTTTTTTTTTTTTTTTTTTTTTTTGTAGACCCACAACTGGTTCACTTATTTAGAACTGAGAGAGATGTGCATGTCTGATTGCGATTGAAAAAGTATTCTAGAACAATGGCTTCTAAGACCTGTTTGAGATTTTTCTGGGATACAAGGTGTTATCTCTTTGATAAACGTTTGAAAAAATTTTTCGATTGGCCTAAACATCGATAAGGTAAATTATTTTTTTTGTGCAATAAAAGTAGATTTTTCTTATAAAATTTACTTTAAACTTTTCTTAATTGTTTACATTACAAAGGCCGTTTGCTCTGGCAAAATTTATAAAATAAGAATAAAGTGTAATATTTAACACACCTTCCTAATGCATTAAAGGTAAAGATTCGTTCTTTGTATATAGCAAAGTTCTTTTTAGGAGCTCAAGTGAGCGTTTTTTAGTTGCAATCCAAAATTTGTATTTATTTTTTTGTAAAACATATCTAGAAATGATGAAACACAATACCTCGTCCTTGGAATAGATGTATCTATTCTTTGTTAAAACGACAAAATATATGACTACTAACGTGATATTGTAAGTTTCTTGAAGAAAAGGATTTGTTTATTCAAGACTTTTGAACGAAAAAACAAGCAATTGAATTTTTAAATGCTGGTGGAAATAAAAATAGAGCTTTTGTAAGATGTGATTTTGTTTCATATACAAAGTTGTATATGATTTTAATATCGACATTCTTTATAATTTACATATTTCCACCAGAAACTGTATATTAATCGATTTCTATTCAATACTACTCAAACTGTATTCGTGCTTTGGTATTATAAAATAGAAAGTGAAATAATAAATTTACAAAGGTTTGCTTAAAATTGTAATGCTTTTCAGTAAAGAGAACTTACAAATCCGTTGCTTCAAATCTATCGCTTAAATTTTCGTGACTCCAACAAGATAATTATAAAATATATGACGAACAAAAATATGCACCTATCTATTATTATTGATGTAAACCAAATATCGTTTGCGTCAATGCAACTTGAAACCCGAATTCCTAGTCGCAACTTACACTTGTGTGTAAGAGAAATGTAAATCTTCAAACGAAACATCACATCACGATTTAGTGAAGCTGGTTTTACTTTTTACGCATCTCTTGCGTGCTATTAGGTATATACAAAAGCTATAGAGGTAGTTTGCTTGTCGAAAGAGTCTTAATTTTATACACAAAATTAGAAAGATATAAATAGTTTCTATATTCAAAGTAACAAAAAGAAAGAACATTTGCTACAGTGCAAGAGTAAGAAGTTTTTAGATAAAATACATGTTTCACAATGATTACAAAGGCTATGATAAAGAGTCGATAGCGTAGATATGTCACTGGCGACAAGTTCGTCTAATTTTATACGGCGATCATTGAATGGAGTATTATTATTCTAATAGCCTGACCGTGTAGAGCGATTATGAAATTTCGCAGCATAATGTATACATTATGTATGTGTATATATACATCACGTCTAATTAAATTGTTTTCGGAGCCTAATTCTGCCGGATTCGACGCGAGAATAGTACTTTAGCAATAATTTGTTTAGATAGTACCGTTTGTTTCTACGAATGAAAACCGTATATCGTATACGAGAATTTGTGTACATAATGCATATATATATATATATATATATACACCTACAAAGTTTTACATAGAGAATTTAACCCGATAGTTTGATTTAGGAAAGATGTCATGTATTTTGCTATATTTTTGTATGTTAGATAGATCGTCGAAGTTTTATATGCACAATTGTAATTATTATTATTCTCTCGTCGAATTCTCCGAATATTAGGCACCGATAATATACGTTTGCCAAAAGAAAGAAAAATACTAAGAGAAAAAACATTGCTGTTCATAATAGTTAGGTCATTTTGATAACGAAAAATAATAGTGGTAGCATGATTTTTCGTTAAATAATGTAGTAGCAATAATTTTAAGTGAATGTACATATATACACCATGGATATTCAATAAGTGTTATTACATCTCGCCTATACGTTTATATACTGTTCTACAAAGTTCGGACATGACTAAATGTGAAGTATTTGGCAGACGAATTTTCTTTTTCGCAAAACTGAAGTCTCTAATGATGACTAATACCTATAAGCAATTTATTATATTTCGTGATATAACTGCGTTTATCGCCTAGGAAAGAGAAAGCGTTGAAAAATTGTAAAAATTTGCGAAACATAATAGCTGTAAATCATAACGAGATATATACGTGGCTCCGCTATCTCAACTTTAGTATGAGTTTTTAAAGAAATTGCACTTTTTCCTGATATTAAAACAACAGTTAAATTGCTTATAATGTTTGAATTGTAGATTTATTTGCAGCAATCAAAAATATTTTATCAATGTTATTTCAATTTTTTGCCAATGAATACTTACTTATTCATGATACGGAGTTGGTGCAAAATATACTCGCAGCATAAAGTATTGTATCGTAATTGTTGGTAAACTATACGTTTATTGATTTTAATGAATAAGGAAGATAAGCATGAGTTGAAATTCATATAATCAAAACTTTTAATGATTTAAAGTATAATAAATTATTATAATTATACGAAATACATAAAAGCTTGGATTCCTGTTACGCAGATTCAACAAGATTCTCCCTCGCAACGTTTAGCATAATAAGTACAAGTTTCGTTGAACGATACTCGTTGAAGATACGTTTACTCGAATCTTCCACTATAAGTATATGTCTTCGGTATATAAACAAAAGCAAAGCATTTATGGAAAAAAGCAACTGTAAAAGATGCAACAAAGATGTAAATTCAGTAGAAGCTTAATGTGCTAAGAAAGAAATGTATGACAATATTTTCTGGCATTTTTGAAAAATGCAGGTGGTATTATTATATTATTATATACGTGCTTACATTACAGTAGTCGCGAACGACTATGATTTTGTTTTAGGTATTTTCGATTAGGTAATAAAAATCAAGTGTATAACGCAAGCGAAACGAGTAAGGTTATCCTATGTAGTATTACGTAGTGCGTCAATTTCATACGGTTTATACATTATTTTTTTTTTGCGTTCGGCTAGAACATTGCGTACATACTCTTATACTTATACTTTTGGAATACGATGTTGTTGATTTACGAAAAATTGCGAGATTTTTTTCAATAAAACTGAACTGAAAATTGTAACTCCGATCTTATATTGCTCATTTTGCGGATACGCACATTTCCTCTTTTCTCTATCTAGAAAGTCGGCAGGAATTTATTGGACGCTTTTATTTCAATCGTTGCTCTCTCGGAAACTCTCGATTTTTACGATTGCGTATTTTCATTTCACTCGCATTAGCGCGCTAATAGCCAAACCTACGCTACGCAAATAAACGAATGTTTGACAGCGAATGTAATAAAAACACACGGGCTGCAACCGTTCGAAAAAAAAGCAGCAAAAGCCCGCGACGAGCGTTTCGGAGGCAATGACATGATAAATCTGCTTTTTCCCGCGGCAGCGCTTTATTTAAAGCTGAATCGCGTGCAGCGCGGAGAAAGACAGAGAAAGCGAACACCTGCAGCTCTATATATACAAACGCACACGTACAAACACGAGCATATATATATATGCTCCGTAGACAGCTCAACATACGAACGACAAAGGACCTATACGCGCGCTTGCATTTCGCATCGGCTTGCAGCACTGGATTATGAGTATTCGGAGACTGCATGTGTCGGTATATATAAACGCTAGGCGGTGTATAAAAAAAGACGGCCGAGCCCCGTTCAATCAGGCTAATGTTCCAATAATTCGGCGTGAACTGCAGCCGCCTCTGTTCCATCCAGCCTTCGACGCGCCTCCTAATGAATGAATGAATGGCCTCGCCCTGCAAGCTCCGCGCATACGTGTGTGCACTATACGTATACTCTATCTCTATCTCTCTCTATAAATTGGACATCGCACGCGCTTTAAAGAGTGTAGTCCAGAGAGAGAGAGAGAAAAGTAGAACAGCAGCAGGAAGAGAGTTAAAGAAGGATCGATCGCCGGGGCACATTCTTTTTCTCGACAGCCGATGCGTGCGCGCCGCGTGATTCCTTAAATATACACACACGCAGTCGTTATATTACACCGATCTAAACCCCCTGATAAGAGCACGACCTACATCTCTATAGTGATTTCGAGGTCGAGTAGCTTATAATTTCCGAAAGCTCGCAAGCGCGTGTTACAAAAAAAGAAGAGAAGAAGCTCGCGATGAGCGTATACAACGCGACGCTTTTGTGTGTTTGCGTGCGTGTGTATATAAGCGTATCGGTAGAGCGTAACAGGGGAGAGAAAGGAGCTCACGAGGATCGTCGCGCCGCGACGGCGCGCAACGCGAAAAGTCCGTAATACGAAGGAGTAGATCGAGGCGCACCAGGTGCTAGTCAGTGAGAACGCGCTCGAGCTCGCGCCAACACGTACGTCTTAACGCGCAAGCTCCTGCCGGCTCTATACGTGTGCGAAGTTCACTCCCGAGGTACTGGATTTTTCTCGCGCTCTGTGCTTTTGCCTAGCTCTACGAACAGGTAGGGTAATACGTTGCGATTAAATTTTCGCATTTAGGCTGCGTATACGGGTAAGAGCTTTCGGTGAATTTCAAGGCGGTTTACGCTAACGGTCGGTAAAGATCTAAGCGGCTGATTTAACGGCTTGGCCCTACACGCTGCACACACACACACACTCTCGGCTTTAACGTGCAGAGCTTAGGGGCTAACTAACTCTTGAGTGTGATTCTCGAGAGATCGATAGAGAGAGAGAGAGAGAGACCGGACCGTCGTCGCTCGGCTCCCTTTTGTATTCGCTTACCACTAGCTACTTGTCACTTTGCTCACGTATGTGTGCAGTGGGAAAACGAGAATCGAAATTCCGATTGATGCTCGCTTATCACGGACCTCGTGTGTACATGGCTTATTATACACGCACACGTGCTCGCGCGAGTCGAGCTTCTTTACCGATATTGCTTTTTTTTTTTTTTCTGCGGCTAGAGCTTTTTGGCGGCTGATTCGAATTAGCTGCGCCGCGGCGGCTGTTGTAATGGAAATCTCTCGGCTGGACGGTCGATATCTAATTTTAAAGGAATTCTTAAATTTTCATCGTACGTCGCACGGTTGAGTGGTATTTTTGGCGAGCGAATTTTTCGATATAGGGAAGGTGTTGGGATTGATAAAAAAAAAAAAAAAAATCGAGCCGAAAACGAGGATGACTTTGCTTCGACCGACCAAGTGCAAAGGTGTCTGCTTTGTTCTATAATAATCAAAGGCTTGGATAAACGTAACGTCGCGTTCTCAAGAAGGTTAAGTAGATAAAGGCCTCGTTTATTTTACCTTGTACGTACAATATTATAAATTATTCAGTCAAACATATGATACCACGAATGAATTATTCTCAGCAAACCTGCACACAAACATCCTGTAGTCTCTTAACCGCTTCGGTTACAAGTTAAGCGCAACAAAAAAATCGATCGCACAAAATAGTAGTAAAAAAATCATCGTTTTCGAAAGATCAAGCGCAATCGACCCACTTTCCACACACAGCACAGCCAACAATCGGAACTTCAACCGGGAATGAAAACTATCTGTTTACCCCTACTCGCGACGATTAATTTCCCAGAAATGCAAAGCGACAGCCAAGTTAAAATTAATTATACAACGCATCGGCAGCATCGTATCCTTGGCAATTTACCTAGCACCGACCCAATTACGACGTTTGCTCTCCCGAGTTTCGAATGCCCTTTTTTTTTTCATTTCTCTTTCGCTGATCCGCGCGTATACGTCAGAGAAAGAGGCTAATCGTATCTACTTTTCGAGAATTACCTCTCCGCGGTAAATCCTTATATTGTTTGCGATACCATTATTGCAAGTTTTCTCGCGGCAAATTGCCTTCCGGTCGTTATACGCGCTCGGCTTGTTTTTCTCTCTTTCTTTCTCTCTCTCTCTCTCGCTGTAGTAGCCGTCTCACAGTTGGGTGGAAAAACGAACGAAAATGCGATATGAGGTTTGAGGGATTAATAGTTCTATTTTCACACAGCATATTGCATCAACTTTCCATCTTTCCACTCTTTACTCATCAGTCATCATCGAAAAAAAAAAAAAAAAAAAAAAAAAATGCCAAGCCCGAGAAGTAAAATAGAATTTCACGGTTCACGACGACCCGAGAGCACTACGCTGTGTGGCTTTCAGCGCTCATCCGGGAACCGCTGATACCTGACAAATTGCGAATATCGCGGCCTTCTACGGTACAGGCATCGTGTAACGTCTCGGTCTCTTTTTCGCGCCGATGCGCGGCGAGTCGGCCCCTCGTTAGTCTCGCTAGAACTGCATCGAGATGCTTCGCTGCGTGGAAACTTCCATTCTGTGCTGGGTCTCGAAAAAATTTACATACCGTCGTTCAAAATACTCGTCCTGCAAATTAAAAAAAATCAAGTGTCATTTAAAAAAAAAAAAGAAAAAAATACACTTCGACATCACTCAGCGACGCGCCGACGATGGAATCCAATTGTCCATCGTCCGATTGTTCTTCCAGACAAGCCTCTCCAAAGAGTAATTAGTCGCGGACTTTGCCTTTTCCAGCTTTCGCGCTGGCAATATAAACGAACAATGAGCTCGCGATGAAACTCCGAGATTTATATAACCCAATGCAAGACATCGATGTGCTGCTTGATTTTTACTTTTTTTAATTACCGCGAGCGCACGAGTGAAAGTTTTTCTTCCTATTTCGTGCGTTCAACTCGCGCAATGCATCGGTGTGTGTACACTTAGGAAACGCGTAGAAATGATATACGGATGAGTTTGTTGGTATAGAAACGTCGTCAAAGGCCAGAGTAAATCAGAGACGCTTGAATTATCCGTCGGGCCGAGTGTTCCAGGTCAAAGGTATATAGACCGATTCGAATCAGTGTCGTCGCGCTTGTGTCTGTATACAAGGTATTTGTTGTGTATAACGCGCGCGTAAGACGATGCAGGGGTAGTAAATTGAAAGAAGTTGCGTATATAGCTTTTTTGTTTTCGCTGACCCTGTTTGGAAGACTGCGGCGAAATTTATTCCGAAAGGAAAGAGATTGATCGTTTGATTTGACGTTTTGCGGACGACTTGTCTCTGGGTTCGTTGGATTTACGAGCGCTTAGATGGACGAGTTATGGCTCGCGAGATTGACGCTGATTTTCATAATGGAACAGTTGCGAGGTCGTTTTAATTTTTTAATTTCTGCTCATTATTATAATTCCTCTCTCGAAAGTCATCCGACTGACATTAGCCTATTGCAAAAAAAAAAAAAAAAAAAAAAAAAAAAAAACACGTCGCGCAGACGAACCGGTATCCATCCGCGAAACACCACACATAAGTATATACGTAACACATCTCGCACCGCATAAGTGTATAGCGGAGAGCTATCCTCAACGGTAACGCGCTCGATCATCCGTTATCCGGAAGCTTCCGAATAAAGCATCCACTTTTGCGTAACATCTGTCGAGCCAGGATACGGCGATAATAAACTAAACGTTGCATTGCAGGCAGCCGAGATATAGAGCGAGCGTTATGCGGCGCAGAAGCTGAGTTAATGGGCGAGCGCGAAAAATGTAGCCAAAGTAGCAGCAGGAAGAAGAAGAAGAGTCCTCAGCTACGCCAGGACGAACGGGACTACTCAGCGGCCGCCGCATCGGACTATTACGCGGCGATACTGTTCTTCATACTCGTGTACGTATCGCACGTGGATGACGACGATGAGGATGACGATAATGCGCTAGAGCGTGAATATACACAGGGAATGCGCAGCCGCAGCTCGTTCGCTATCATGAGAGCTCGGACCGCTGCTGCTTTTACTCCTGGCTGGCGGTGAGTGAAAAACGATTTTTCGTTTTTTTTTCCAACAAAACTCAAACGCGAAAACCCCGAACAGGCTGCACGGAGGCGGAGGATAGCTGATCGCGCTCTGGTAGACCGGCCGCATCGCCAACCCCGCGATACCAAATGAACGGAACGAGGTACGAGGCCGAGGACTACGGGCGGATGATGCATCGGGAGCAACCGCCCTTTCGAGTACTCTCACCGGGTGGTCGGATCCAGTACGACGGGGCTCGGGCGGTGCTACGATCGCCGCCACCTGCTCGAGCCCCGGAACCTTACAAGGTCGCGCCGCAGGCCACGAATTTCGGTCGCAGCGCCAGGAAGTCGGCCTTCGCCATCATCGCCGAGACCCGACCGCCCAGTCCAGCTACCGGTCTCCAGAGTCAACCTGGATCGAGACCTGGTTCGGGCTCGGGAAGATTGTCGCCCTTCCGGGGCAGGGGATTCAAGGGACCACCGGCGAACAGCTCCAGACCACACACGCCCAGCGAGGAGGAACCGGTACCGGCTCAACGGACGGGTAGATCCAGGTATCAACGCAGGGGTGAGTTGTTTTTTTTTTCTCTTACGATTGGATGGATTTTCAGAGGACGAAGCTTCCATGTCCGATTTTCGCAGTGTCCATCTCGCAGCAGAGCAGTCCGAAGCGCAGCCAAATACCCCGACCCGCGCGCAGTCGGTCCATCTCGTCGAGTAAGGAGAACAACAACAACGGCAACGACGATCAGCCGGCAGGACGTAAGAGCTCGCCAAAGTTTGGTCGTCGCGCCGCCAACCGGTACACCTCCAGCATCGGTAATCTGAACAAGCGAACCGAACTATCGCCCATCCAGGGAACTCCGACCAAGCCGTCGATGCACAAGAACAAGGTACGAATACATCGATTCAAGCTATTATCGTTGATCGAAAAAATACTTGGAAGTAAATTTACTCTATTCCGAACTCAGATCTCCCAAGCACCGAAACCAGCACCCCGAGGAGCTGGTTTCGGAGCGGCGAAGCGCGATAACACCACGGCGAAATCGAACGAGAGGCTGAACCGTAACCTGCTGATGCCGCCTAAGAGCAACGCAGGGAAGAGATTCGTCACTGCCAAGAAGACGCCGACGACGACACGGAACAAGTCCGCGAGCACCGAGGCTCTCGCTCAAGACTCGCCGTCGAAGATACCGCTGAGACGAGGCTCGCTCATCGGGTCAAACGGTAACTCCACTGCAGCCGCGAGTTCGAAGAGCGACGAGAAGCAGAAGAACGAGGGGGACGAGCTTGGTACCGCGGAGAGTTCCAAGGTATGCACGTCCACTACGCTACGTTACCTTTACGCTGATCGAACGATTCGTTCCAGAACAACTCGTCGAGCAAAAGAGACAACGAGGACGACTTTGGTCTGGTTGACCTGCTGAAGCAATCCTCGGGAGCGACGGGTACCTCGAGCATGGTCAACACCACGACGACCACCGCGGTCCAGCCGCTGCACATCGACGCGGCCTCGATTCTCCGGGACGCCGAGGGCGAGCTCGTCGCCAAGCTGACCAGCCTCGAGAGACAGCAGAACCTCGAGCTCAAGGAGAACAGCAGGTCCAGCCCTGCTACGAACCGGCGAACCGATGCTACCGATGCCGGTAAGGGCAAGAACGCTACCAATGCTCAGACCATGATCAAGCACTTTGGACCGAATTCCGGTCCCGAGGATAAAGGTTCCAGCAGCGCCGGTAACGTTACGGAACAGCCTGGCAAAGCGAACGAGATCAGGCTCGACGCGACGGCAGACGTCGAGAAGAGCAAGGTATGGATCCTCATCCTTGTACACTCGTATTCGATTTAAGAAACAAAGAACCGATGTCGTCCTCCACAGGAAGAGCCAGAGAAGCAGCGCTCGACTCCTGCAGCGGCGAGCCACAAGAAGACCGAGAGCAAAGCGAGCATCGGTGAGTCGACCAAGAAGATCGCGGTATCCTCCCGAGTGAGCAGCGCCAACGACGTCAGCACAGCCGGCGACGTTACAACCGACAAATCCCAGCAGCAGCAGCAGCAAAACGGCTCCAACCGGACGAAGCGAAGCAACAACGAGTCCAGCCTCGAGTCCCAAGCCCGAGCCGTCTCCCAGGAATCTCTTGGCAGTCTCCGCTCGACCGACACCGGGGTCAGCCTAAACACCGTCCGAGGCGTCTCGTCGGCCAAGGAGAAAACCGGTCTGCACATGGTCAAACGTCCCGAGGAGATCGAAACCCTCAGCGGCAACGTCGTTCAGCTCGAGCGCAACGGCGACCACGCGTGAGTTGCTGCACACCTGATGTACTACCATTAACGAAAATAACAGAGAACTACTGCATGAATTAGCTAGTTTATAGAGAGGGGGAGAAGGTCCAGAGTTCGTTAACCCCGAGACAATACCGAGGCCCGGGTTTATATTGATCGGCGGCTGAGAGGGAGACAGTCGACGTCAACAGACTCAAGGGGTTAATAAATCAGGCATGCACTGGCTGCGGCTCGAATAGACTTATTCGTTTCTGCTAATGGGGGAGTATAGTTGCTTTGCTTCGGCAGTTTTCACTACTATACTTGTATTCGTTTCGATATTGAATCGAGTAATACAGTTTTCACAAGTGCACGCCATATAGGTATATATAGGTAGAGATTCGTTTTTATAATTTTTTCGATTAACGAAAACCCCGCGTGAAGGAATTCTAAAGCTAGGTATAAGCGATTGATTTTTTTTTTTTTTTTTTTAACAAACTCGGGGAGTCATGTCGACGTATCGATTACAAAATCACGGTAACTGATGACGTTCGCTGATTCCTTCACTATATACAGCCGGCTGTTTCAGAATTGAGATTAATGCTTCACGCGTTCGCAGTTCATTATTATTATCGCTTCATTTTTACCTCAACCTCGAAAAATCGTACAAGAACAAATTATCATCCCTCGTCGCGACATCCCGTTCCACTTAGCCGCGGTATCATCCAAACCTAATATAATCGCCCGGAACGGCTTACGTCCCGTACACAGCAAGCGATGAAACCCCGTTAACGAATATTCCGAAGAAAAAAAAAATCATTCTCACCTTCCAAAGTCCAGTGGATAGTTGACTAGTTAGAGAGAAGAACGAGTTTAAGCCTATATGCGGGTCGCGTGCGGCCAAGGTCGAGTCGCGCGTAGCGCCACACGTCGTATTTCAACGATTTAGCATCGTCCCTTTGAAACGTACACTCTATCGTTATTAAATCCTGTTGCGATTTTCTCGCGATCGAACGGCTCGTTATTGTCGCATTAATTATTGCGAGTGTGTACACACAACGGATCGAGTGTACGAGGCGTAATGGAGCTGGTGCGTTGATTGGTCTATTTTTTTTTTTTTTTTATTTGGTCGATGGTAATTTGTAAATTGCCGTGTAGATCGGGTTTTCTAAATCGAGGGATGGTTGTTACAACTGACAGGCTGGAAGATTGATGGAGAAGTTTCGCATTTTATTTGTGTGGGCATGTTGTTGGAGAATTTGAATATTCCTAAACTGTTGTGTAGGTGTAATTTCGAAAGAAGGATATAGATGGCGAAATTGCTTCCCATGTGGATGATTTGCGCGATATGCGTATACAAGGCTTGATATTTGCAAAACTGATGCGCTAGTTTACGGAAAGGCCTTTTTACGTATACTCTTAATAACCGAAACTGTTAAATTCTGGGGTATACTGCTGTTTGTTTCTCAAAGGATCGTTCGTAATCAACAAGTACCCGATTATCGCCCTGTATATAATTACGCGTTCGTGAATATGTATACATATGAACGAAAATCGGTCACTCATCTCGAAAAAAAAGCTCAACGAAACCGAACGTCCTTGCCACAGGGCAACTCTTCCCAGAAAAAGAAACCCGCTGAATTTCTCCTCGATCGTTCGTGAATCATTCCTCCAGTCTTCAGACCTTGGCTTTCCGCACACACACACACACGCGATCCTATCCCTACTCTCTCGGCGAGGAAAGCTCGCGCAAGGAATAAAAGAGGTTGAAAGATCGAACACAGGTACATACGGCGCTTATTAACCCGGGCGCGAGTAGCCCTCGCGCTGACCAGAAATATCGATCCCAGGCGCAGAAAGCCGCCTCGAGACGCTAATCTGCATGCGGAGGGTTGGGGCTCGCGTGACTCTTACTCGACGGTCACTCTCGCCGACGGCGCTAGTCCTCCTTCGTACCTTAGCCGCACAGTCTCCGTGTGTGTATTATTCCGGCAACATTCGCTCCCTCCTCGAGAATTGTTTCGCCCGGAGCCAAGTGGCTCAGCAGCCCAGCTTTCAACCGGTCGTCTTTACCACCGCTACACCGAGTGATCGGTAAGAGATCGGTTGCCCCCTGGCTTATTTTTTTTTTTTTTTGTTTTTTTCTTCTTTTACCGCGGAGATCGCGATTGCGTCGCGTGCCCTACATTTTTCGTCGCAAAAGTGACGCTTACGATTCACGTGTTCCAGGCCGCAGTCGAGCAGCAACGCGGAGACGAAGCAGCCCACGGGGGGCTCGAGGTGGCAGAGGCTACGGAATCGCTGGTGGCCGCGACGTCTGGGTAAGAAGGGCGGCGCGGTCGGACCTTCGAGGAGAAAAAACGAGGCTACCTCGGAGAGCAGGTGCTGGCCGAAGATGCGATGTTTAGCCTGCAAGCGCGATCCCAAAGTTCAGCTATGGCCGGGGAGCAAACAACCGGCCAGAGGCAGCTCTACTACCCAGTTGACCGGTCCCAGGGATAAGGCGCCCAGTCGATGGGCCAGGTTCAAGGATGCCTGCAGGTTTGTTTGTTTTTTTTTTTTTTTTTTACTTTCGACGCAGGGCCGAAGTAGTTTTTTGTGCGGTAACGGGAGCGCGCGCGCGCGAGGAAAATTGGTCTCATTTGCATTTTACGACTGGCGATCGATACTCGACGCTGCGTCCGTGAAGGAGAGAGTGATAAGGGTTCTCGAGTTGCATTAGAATTCGTGATTTTCCCGAGAGATTTTTAACGAGCTGCTTTTTTCGAGAGAGCCTGTCGCGCCTTATTTGCTTTAATTATACGAAATCCGCTCACTCGAGCTAAGTATCAGGAAAAAAAAAAAAAAAAAAAAAATTCGACAGATGCGCGAAGGTCCGGGACACGCGATGGTGCGGTTGGCGTCGCAGCCGACGGCGTCTCCAGCAACAGCAGCGACAGATGCTCCAGCGGCAACAGCAACAACAGTCGCAACAGTCCCAAACAGCAGCAGCCTCGAATCGAAGCATCGGCGGCATCTGCAGCAAACTATTCTCGCGATGCAACTGCCGTCGACGGCCATCCGATCAGATCCAACGCACCAAGACTGTACGCGCTAAACACAGCCTGACGAGCGTCGCTGCGCCTCCTCTTTCCGAGGTAATTTCGCGATATTTTATTGGAAAATCGAGAAATCGGTATTGACCATAGAGACGTATTCTCGCAGGAAACGAGGCCCAAGCTACCGGACGTCCTGGTGGAGCACAATTCGGTGATGCACGGCGCTATACCCTGTCTTCCGGTGCCCGTAGCCTGGTTCTGCCTCTTCTGGAACGTTCTGTTACCAGGATCCGGTAAGGCCCCATATATACCTTTTCTATTCTTCTCATTAGACGTAGACTTACCGATCTCCTACTGCAGGAACCATACTGAGCGGACTGTTCAACCTCTGCATGGGCCAGCCGCGTTTCTCCGCTACGGCCAGTCCCAAAGCCAGATTAGGTGCCTTAATCGTCAACCTTATCGTCGGAGTGAGCCAGGCCTTCACCGTGCTCTTCTGCCTCGTCGGCTGGGGCTGGAGCATCTGGTGGGGCGTCACCATGATACGACTCGCGAGTGAGTCCCGTTGCTACTATATACCCGATATACTTATGGTATAGGCTAAGGAATGAAATTTATCGTTTCACAGGAAAGTACAAGCGTTTCAAGGACTCGGAAGCTGCGGCCAACGACCCCGAGGCCAGAACGGGACCGGAGAACGCGACCCTACCGGCGCCCGGTGTCCAGGCGCTCAGAGGTGCCGAACGAGCCCGCTGATGAGAGCCGGCTATTGTTGTTATTATTATTGTTTTTAATTTTTCACTCTTACTCTTTGATTTTCACATGCGTTTTTCTATTATCATACCGGACGGTCTAGCTCGTAAGAAGACCCTAATCCCCCCCCCCCCATCGTTATAACACGACTCATCCGCTATACATACTATACATGAGAATACTAATATATGAATAGAGTAGAAATTTATATTTTTTCAATAACCATGTCGTAAGATTAACAAAATACTCTTTTCTATGTACATAAACATTTAATAAAATCGTTTGTATAAGTACCCCAGGGGAGTTATTATGCTATGTTATTTTCTCGCAGAGAGAAATGAACTTTATATCGGTATAGGTGTACTTACGTCGAAAACCGCTAAGCTAGAGAGGAGATCTACGCGAGATACAGCACGGAAACGAACTACGACGTTTGGCCCAGTGCCAAAGAACGACTTGTACGGGGGTCGGAATTAGCGCGCGATTTGCCGGGAACTTGCCTTTTTGAAAAACGTTTTTCGCATTTTTTACACAGGACCATTAATTATCGTCGTGGGACTTGAACATCGGTCGATACTTCGTTTTATTCCTCTTTTGGGTGATACGATTGTAGAGATGGAAGTTTTGAGGTATAGTTGATTAAAACAAGATTGTAATTTGTTATCACAGACTTTTATTTATTCTTACCTGCTGACTTCTGCTGTACACATTCTCTTATATCCGTAATACACACTTCGTTATGCTGTGCTTACGCTGGAATAATTTTAGCTGGCAATAGATGCGCTTTATTTCTATAACTATATGCTTCAGCGGCTTCTATACTAGCACTTTCGCATTGAAAATATAACAACTAAAAATGTCTTAGAAATAAAAATGTATACAAATTGCCGACATCCTCGACCGCGAAGTTGTTTTCAAAGTCGCGCGCTCGGAAGCTCCTGTTATCATTCAAAATTATGGTAAAATCTTTTTATAATACGTAAATAAATATGCAAATCGAGTCTCATGCATATACAGTCGAATAATTGACACCGGAGTTCAAGCCTTGCGTTCGTTAAATTACACGAACACAAAGGCATCGAACTTTTTCTTCTCGCGATAAAAAGCAAAACCGAATTATCGAGTGACATCGCCGGAATTCACATTAGTAGAAGCAAAAGAAGAAAAAACTAAGAGACTGATGATGCTTCCCTCCGGGCTTTCGCTAATTTCGAATCTATTCGGGTGACGACAGTCACGCACACGCAGAGCAACTCAAAATAAATTTCCAAGAGAGTCTAAATGTATAAACTGTTCGCATGCTTGAAAAAAAGGAAAAAAAAAACAAAAACGACGACTAGCTTGAGTAAAAGTGTTGAGTGAAGGTCTGTGCTCAAGTTTATAAAAAGAAATACCCATACGGAAAAGACACATCGAAATTCGTAACAGTATACATAAGTCGAGACAGAGGTATAGTACGCTATCGTGGTAATAAAAAAAGGGAAGATATGTATATATTCCATTGTTAAAAAAAAAAAAAAAAAAATTCAGGTATAATTGCCCCGCACAGTAGTAGCAATCTTGAGATATGGTTTGGATTATCTGGTTGTTGTGTCAATGATGCACACCTGGCATCATAGTGGCTCGCACTTTTCTCCGCGTCTCCGTCCGATCAGTGACTTCGATCGAATCCAATCGCGAAGTAAGTATAAGCATGATCCTACATAGTTAGGTATGTGTGATTTTCGCGACATCGATCAGATCGAAGAACTGATGTTCACTTATGGAAAACGGGGAGAAGAGTCGAGCACTAAATGGCCAGTGTGTTGTATTGGATAGGTATATATATATATATATATATATATATAGAATTTTTTGATGCATGGCTATGGTGTGGGTGTCAATGAATTGAGAGTCGTTGACGTTGAATACATTCGAGTAGTATATGTTTAATGATGTGACTTCATAATATATATATGTCATTATGCACAAGTAGATAATTGTTATAATAATAATCGTGTTACAGTGTGTATTGTGATAATTGTATAATAGTATAAGTCTAGGAATATATAACCAGTTACAGTTACGAGAAACTTAAAATAAATTCTAAAGAGAACAGAGTCTACAAATCTATGTCGATATAGCGACTATACAGCGATGTAGTTTAAGAAAACTTTACTCTCATTGTTCCACAATTTTGTATATCCTTATATGTTTCTCTCTCTCTCTCTTTCTCATATTTATTGAATTTCACTTATCTGTTGGAATAATAGTGCGCCGCTAGCATTTTGTCAGTGTTATTTTCATTTTGCGTGTGTCTCTGTGCAGGTGTAATGTGCGTGTACTGTTGTCGTGTTTTATATGATTCACATGTCTTTTTTCGTGTATGGCTCGTGTCGTATAGCAGAGTTTCTTAATTTTTCGCGGTGGTATGATGTGCGGGTCAATCTGCGACAGGCATGTAAGAAACACAATTGCTCAGTCCTGAGAAATAGGGAAGGGTGCTTACTTATACATAATGCAACGCATACGGAAAAAAGAAGAAGAACGAAATGAGCGCGAACCAAAGAGAGAAGGCGCAAATAAAACACCTATACGATACAGTCCACGTTCCGCGGGCATAGGTCTCGAGCGAGACCAGCGCCGCTGAACGCAAAAGAATAATAATAATAATATAACAATTATACGAAGCATCGATGTACATTGTATGACGGGTAAAATATTACATAGCGTAGTTAGGGCTGAGGGGGGTGGTGAAGGCGGGCATAACGCATGCTAGGAGAGATATAAGTGTGTTCAACCCCACGTAAACACCGGCTTTGGACTTTCGTCCCGAGTGATATGGGTATATTATGTATACTTGTATATATGTGGCTGTTGTGCTGTTGTGTTCAGTGTGTGACGGGTTGTTTGTTTGTTTGTTTGTTTTTTTTTTTGCTTTCTTTTGCGAGTTTCAGCATTTCTACCATTTTTTTTTTCGTGTTTTTTTTTTCATAAGCTTACATCGTACATGTATAATAAGGTGCGAGTTTTTTCGTCTATACGCGACAGCTGTGTTCGTGTTATTGTTTTTGCCAGTTTTTACTGTTGTTGCTGCTTTGTTTTATATCATCTTGTCGTATGCCCCCATTTATAAATCCTAATGTATTTTTGTATTTATATGCGGTTTTAAGAAAATACGCCTCGCGTAGAAACATACAGAAACCTGCTCGATCGTCGAATTTATTATATACTCTCAGCATCTCTCCGCGCTCGAGATGTGTGCGTGAATATGGTATATAATGAAAAACGTAAGTATATATATAAATTGTTGTGCTGGTTTGTCATCAAAGTGAGACCGTGTCGGGCTCAAACTATAACAGGTGCAAGATTCGATTCGTTTCTTCGACGTCGTCGAGGAACGAATGTAAAAAGAGTATTTTTTTATGTACATGTTCATGTCTATAGATATATGTACTAAACCAAAGAAAACAGAGAAGCAAGCATGTTTTAATATGTTTCTACTAGCCTAGTGAGGAACAAACAATACGTGATTCAAAACGGTAATATGTATTTATAAGATAATGTGTCGGAGGGTATCAATTCAGAAACCAATTCAATGCTTGTATTTCGTACTTTAGTTTTTCTATATCGTTTTTTTTTTATCTTCATAGATATACATTGTAATTTTTTGTTCATTTTTTGTTATCTCCGTTGTTAATAATTTTTTTATATTTTATTTTGTTTTTTGGCAATTCCGAGAAGAGAGGAATAGAGAGAAAAGGCAGAGAAACAGCGTGTGGACTGATCCCAGTTATCAATGTCAATAGTTAATATAGGAACGGAGCTGTTGTGCGAAAACTGCGTTATATATTATAATAAGTTATAAACAGCGCGCGTAAAAAGTTTTTTATTCTTTCCCTTTGGCGACTTCGAGATGACGAGAGCAGCTGTCGTGCTCTGCTCTTCAAAATCCTTAAAATTTCCGATGCTAATTACAATGCTCTCCTATGCGATTAAAATTGGTTTTGCACGGCGATTGTAAATTCTAGAAAAGATAACCGTTGCGTATTTTTTTTTTTTTTACGTAGATGACAAGATTTTTAAAATTGAAGTCTATCGTTGGCTAATAGTATCGTTTCGCAAAAGGCAGGCATTGAAAAATATATAAAACGAGTCGTATTGAGTGTCACTCGATGAGAAATACAAACTATAGCTCAAAAGTATTTACATGAAGATTTTTGCAAGCATCATAAATACTTTCAGCCGAGATTTGACTTGCGTTTTCTTGTTGATAAGTACACGGAAAAAGATAATTTCTGGAATGACTTGCCTACAGATAAACCGTTTCGCTCTACAGGTTCTCCGTGTACAAATGAAAATTTGCCTTCGAAGAAAATAAAAAGCGCGCGACACCGTTTCTCGTCTCGTCTCCTCCTCTTTTCTTTCAGTGATCTCCTCTTTGTTATTATTTTTTTTATCCATTATTTAATGCATAGTTTTACTTAAGACTGCTGAATACTTTGTAATTTTTTACGGTTTAATTTTTTTTTTTATCATCAGAACGGTGGTACATCATTTGGTAGGGTGCGCAGGGCTGCTAGGCACAGATAATTGACTCGCAAATTCAAACAACATTACAGCGTACGACATACAATATTATACACATAATACATTTCTTCTGTATATTTTGTTTGCTCGTTTTTTTTTGTTTTATACTTATTACTTCTCTTTCTCTCTCTCGCTCTCTCGCTTCTCCTCCATAAATTTTTTTTTCTTTTTTACGGACCTTTGTCTTTCTCTTCGAGTTCTAAAAATCAATTCAAACATCCGAACAAACTTTTTGCTTTACGCTTGCTCGCTCTACGCGCAGTCTCGTTTCAAAGAATTGGTTATATGCCATTCGCTCGTTCTCTCTTTCGCGCTCTCGCTCTTTCTTTCTTTCTCTCTCGCTCGCTCGCATACTCGATTTCTCTCTAGATTCTTTTTGTTTTTCTCCTTGGGTAAATGACGCGCCGACTTATTTTTTTAATAGACGCGCAAAAGACTACGCTTTCGTGACTTATACATAGTAATTTTTTTTTTTCTTGTCTAGAGATAAAACTATGTCCTTAAAATACATTCACATACGATAAATTGCGCGCGCGTGCGCGCGCAGCGCCATGTGTGTGTATGACGAAATCCGTAAAACTTGTGCCGTTTGCACTTGCACATCTCTAAATCTTTCGATGATGAGAACTCTTTTTGTTTTGTCTTGTCTCGCCGGTCATTATGTACAAATAATTCATTTTTCGTATAGCTGCACTTTTACTTCGTATTTATTATATGATACATATGCATGTATAAAATTACATCCATTAGAATTGAAACAATATGTTCTTGCGCTACTCTCTCTCTCTCTCTCTCTTTCTCTTTCTCTCGCTCGTTCGCTTTCTCTCTTCGATGTTTAATAGTTGCGTCTCGAAAAGCAATAGAAATTTACAAACGTAGCCGTCGAAACTCGTGTTTATTAAAGTAAAAGAAAAAGAAGGAAAAAACGATCATTTGTACAAAATCACTCAACTATAAGAATGTCTCTTGGTGCTTTTACAACGTTCAAGTGCAAAGGCAAGTATCGAACTCGAGGTGCAGATGATCGTCGAGATTTAACGGGCGCTGCTCGTGATATCTGGCATTATTATTTTTTTCCTTCGCTTACTTTTTAATGCGTAATAATGTATACAGTCAACAAATCTTATCGTATCTAATTTGTCTTTTGACGCAGCAATGGGAAGACAGAGCTTAGAGACCCTTCAGGCTCAGATGTATAACAGACATAGGACAGATACAGGTATAGGGGGGGGGGACTTCGGATATGACGTTGCATATTCATTTATTTAGACTAGAGACTGCCGCAGAAATCAGAGGAGAATTTCGCTCGTCGAGCGTAGAAACGAGAATCTTTTAAAACGAGAAGACTTGGCTGTCGTGTAGCTTCAAAAATAACTCGTCGAGTGTTATCTCAGTGCGTGAATAAGTGAATATGCAAGCTTTTAAAAAAATACGCAGAAAAAATGTCGCGAACAGTGTCATGTATGCGTACACGATTGACAGACGTAGATTCACAAAGGTAACCGCAAAAGTAACGGGCTTATTCTATCGGGATGGATGCTACGAGTTATCCATGTACTTTAGAATATTATCATCACTTTCTACACATAACTCCGTGTGACATTTTTCTCCGCGTGGCGAGAGGAAAATCAGCTACGGGTACAGCCGAGAACAAGATGTGATTATTGCAACAGGGCACAGAGGGGGAAGAGGCTGCTAAGGTGACGAGTGGATGGGGAATAAGTATTTCTACGTAATTTTTTCCATCTTTTTCAGAATATATATACATAAATAATGTGTATATATAATCACACGGGCTTTTTTTGTAAACGGGAAAATACAACGCTAGAGACATTGATATGACACGCAGTTGTGCCTTGGATGCCTACTTCCTGATATGTGGGACAAGTATGTGTCACCTATAATACTTGGGAACTAGTTTGCTACTACTGCGCTTCTGCTTGTTCTGTAACGCTTTGACGCCCTCGCATCTGCTGTGTTAATCGCAGACATTCCATTTTTCATCATTTAAACATTTATTATTTTCACCTATTCAACTAATAGCATCACCACTGGAATGATTTTATATATCGATATACGCGTATCAGAGCTCGACGAACGACTTGGAATTCATTGTGACAGCTGCGACCGGTCTCGATATGACGTAAAGCGAAACTAGAAAAATATAAATATAATATTCTCATAAAAAATCGTATATAGTTGTACACATTGTTTTTAAAAATTATTGGACGCACGCGCGGAGATATCCCGTGCGTTCGCGCGAGCCCTTGATACGGTACACAAAAATGACAATAAGGTCATGGCACTTTGAACGTTACAAAAGAAGCGAACAAGCGCATCGGCAGTATTTACCCTATTTTGCAACACTAACAATTAAGATTAATTAATCAATTAATTAATCAATCAATCAGTAAAATAAGTAATCAATTAATTAGTCAATTAATTAAGATAACGATATGCAATCCTATTTTCATAGTTAACTATCTAATTACAGAGACGCATCAAAGTTTATAATAACTAACGCCATAAAACGCACTATCGACTCTTCGAAATTGTATACACGTCCCTTTTTTTCTAAATTAGACATTCGACTTTTTCAAAATCGCTGCCACAAATTAATAGTAATAATTAATAATAATAATAATAATAATAATAATAATAATTCGTAATTACAATTATTCAATTAATAAAGTATATTATCAAGCGTTTGCAATTATATACATATAGAATGGGAGATATGTTTTAGTAAGATCTCTTGTTTATCTTTTTCCCAACGAATTTCAAATGTTTTACAATTAGTTATCGACACAGATTAGGTTTCAGTAATTACAACCTCGAGTTTGATGTGTACGCGGGTATGATGAGTCGAGCTCCAATATCATATTTCGCGTTCGCAAGCTGGTTTCCTCCCTTCTTTCAGCTATATCTCGTAATTACGTTACGCACTAATCCAGAATACTGTACCCTTTACAAGATTCAATCGATTTTTCGATATAATTTTTTTTTTTATTTGTACACAGTATAGATAGATATATCAGAAAAGATCTCACTACTTCTTACTTTTTCGTAGCTTTTTTAATTATTTATTTATTTAGCTATTTTGTCATTTGCATCAATAAATGACGAGATATGCAGAGTTTCAAATCCTTTAAAAAATTAGATAATCGCTATACTTTTTATTGTATTTAATCAGCGCTAAACACCCAGAGGAATCAAATTATTGCGCAATCGTATAATATAAAGCTACAAAGATGTCTACGTTTGACTCGTCTTTTTAGCTCTTATTTAGCTCTTCGCTTTCCAAATGAAGAACAAAAGATAATTCTTTGGGAAATTGGTCGATTTTCAGTAACGTGAAACGGAAACAAAATCAAAGAACAAACGACGTGAGAGAAGGCTTGGTAGAGAAACTCAAATGATAATGATCTAGCACCTGAGTGTGTCTTCTAAGCGAAGAGCTAAGTGTGCCTAAATGTACATACAAGTACAGCCTATATATATAGCCTGCGTATGTGAGAGTTCGTTGTCGTGAGCTACATTTTGCGCGCATAAACGGTCAAAAAGCTCAAGCTTATATATGCACGAGAGAAGTCGATTTTCAGCATCATGGAACGCATTCTTACTCTTGATTAAAATCTCGTCGAAGAGAAATACATGCGACTATATAGCTGCACGTAATGCGCGAGTGACTGCGATCGTTCAGAGTGCATCTTCGGTTTGAAAAAAAGTAACGAAAAAATGTATGATATTGAGCGCCGGCTTGATTATTTTTACATTGAGTACTCGATGCCGAGTCTCTGCACGCGGAAACAATAACTTGGCCGCTTGTGCACGGTGCAAACAGTGAGGAAGGAACTTCAGTTGACATTTTTTGATTATTCTTAACAAGGGTTTCGAGGAATTTTTGTTGAGAGTAAAAGAAAAATCGACAAAATTTGTATATGTTCTGAGCCATCATTTGATTAAAAAATTTAATTCATCATCGATAAGCGAGTAATCAATCATTATTGCAAACAGTAATAATGTAATTTCCGTTCATTCGTAGCGAAAATTAAACTACAAATTACAAAATACATGTACTTGTATCTCAAAAATGACAATATTCTCTTGATTCGAAAGAGTAGCTTTCTCCGTGATCACATTTACATATAGAATATGTACATCTACAAATTTACTTACTGCGATATGATTACTTTAGGTCTAATACCTTATAGCTATCTTACGACTTTTCACATTTGTGTGAAATCCATAAAAATTGTCCAAGATAACAAATTTATAATTGCATGTAAACCTAAGTAAATCCTTAATTAATGATGAATCTAGGATAATTAACCTAAGTTCACATTACGATCGTAATTATAAGTCACAAAAATCACACATAAATCGACAATTATTATAATAATGTTGATGATGAGGAAAAATAATGACCTATATAATATCGGAAACGCGGAAATCATCGCGAACCGAGAAAAAAAGTATAACCGACCGTCGTTAAACCGGGAGGAAAAACAAGGAGGCGTGAAAGGAACAAATAACCTGCAGAAATAAAGGAAGAAAAGAAGTCGAAGGGGATCTTCGAGGAAGAAACGACGCTTTATAGATTCTGCACGAACGCGGGCAGAGCGGTTTAGTGCCTGTTGTTGAATATTCTGTATTTAGAATATCTTTTAAAGAACTCTATATAGGTATTATTGGTGCTCAGAGCGCGCGCGCGTATATAGTCTACCTTTAGCGCCGCGACATATAGCGTTCAGCTTTTCTCCTCTCCTGTCTTGCTCTCTCTCTCTCTCTCTCTTTCTCGCGCGCTCTCCTTCTTCGCTATTCGCTCCTCGAAATGTATATTTTTATATCTTTATATAGTGAGCTTGTACACACAGTGCGTAACTTACACTCTAGTCGTATTGTAACAAATATTGCCTCGAATATAAATTTTTTTCTCGCATGCACTCGGCTCTCTATCTCTCTTTTTCTCACTCGCTCACTCGTTCTCTCTATCTATCTCTCTCTCTCTCTCTCACTCTCACTCCCTCACTTTCTCGCACACTCTCCATCTCGCAGTCTCGCTCGCACGCGGTCATTGGACAAAAGTGCTCGTGTTGCGTATATCTCTTGTTTTCTCGCACGCTTAAGTCATAAATTTGTTTGTTTAGTTTGTTTGCTTTATAATTCTTTCGTCACAACCCTCGAAGCAATCTTGTTATTCGATACTCAAGGTATATATCATATATTTGTATATATATATTTATATATATATATATATATATATGGCCAAGTCAAGTCTACGTCGTTATACGCCTTCCGGTGAAAGTATGAGCTTGCGAGATCTAAGATGCTTCTTTTTATATAAAAAGGTGCTTGCTTGGGGTGGCGGCGGGAGATGGCGCGGCTGCAATGGCGGGGAAAAATACAAAATCGAGCGGGTACAATATGAAGCGTCGGATTGTGCAGTGTGTGTGTGTGTTTGCAGTGCGTGCCATCGTCAGACATCAGAGACAGAGATTATCGTGACAATATTATTTATATCGAGGGAGCAGGGCTTGCGGTTAAAGTGGCTTGTCGTGGTCACAGTCGTCGTGGTCAAACGTCGCAATCTGAACACTACAGCAGTGGCGCGTGAGCGGGGACGGGGAAGAAGAGGTGGGGCGGGCCTCTAATACGGCCAGAAGGTGGGCAGGGGCGGGGGCGGTGGGGGCGGCGGTTGGGCCTGATAATGAGCGGCGAGGCTTGGCGCGGCGATGAGGAGGCATCCCGCCGGCGGGGGCAGGGGCGGCGGGTGCGGAGGCAAGACCGGGGACAGTGCGAGAGCGGCCGCCGCTGCTGCTGCCGCCTGTTGGGGGCCGCAAAGCGCCTGGGGCGGCGGCGGCGGCGGTGCGTGCAGACCGAGCCCTAACCCGAGGGCGGCTCTCTGACGCTGTTGCTGCTGCTGCTGCTGCTGCTGCTGCCGTTGTTGCTGCTGCTGCTGCTGCTGCTGCTGCTGTTGCTGCTGCTGCTGCTGCTGCTGCTGCTGGCGCTGACGCTGCTGACCCTGGGCCTCGCCGTTCTATTCCGAGTCTTGCTGCATTTTGGCGTGACCGTTGTTAGCCGAGGCGGAGGACGAGCTGCCGGCGCTGCTCGGGGGGAAGTTGCTGGGTATGGTGCGCGACGAGGAGAAGCAGAGCTTCATTATGTAGGGGAACTTGCCGTCTGTAAGGGTCAGTACTTTTGGTAAGTCATAGGAAAGTTCGGGATGAGTAAAGGCTGTACTCACTGCTGTTGTCGAGGGCGGTGTGGTTGCACTCCATGATGGCCTCGACCGCGACTCCGACGCTGCTGAACTCGATGAGGCCGGACGACGAGCGCTCGGACTTGAGCGGGAAGAGCTTG
Organism: Trichomalopsis sarcophagae; assembly: GCA_024372645.1. Classification (NCBI taxonomy): domain Eukaryota; kingdom Metazoa; phylum Arthropoda; class Insecta; order Hymenoptera; family Pteromalidae; genus Trichomalopsis; species Trichomalopsis sarcophagae. Next base: position 2,385,790 of record QLSS01000007.1, read on the forward strand.
ATGGTGGTAGGTGGCTCGATGCCGGCCTCGACGAACACTCGGTTCACCGTCTCCTCGGTCAGATCCGGCGGCGTGTTGAAGAAGTGCACGATCTTCGACGGCGGCTGGATGCGGTTCTTGTTGGCCATCGCGGGGTTCAGGAACCTGTGAATCAATCGCGCGTGAGTACGACTGTGCGCAGCTCTCGATCACAAATCACGCGGAGATATAGCAAGCATCATACCTGTTGTTTTTGCTGCCGGTGAAGTCCTTGAAGCTGGGCGTCTTGTCGGGCAACACGTAGGGGTTGGTCACGTCGGAGAGGAAGGCCTGCTTCGAGAAGCCAAGCTGGAGCTTGCCGTCCTGGCCGATGGTGACGTTGTTCAGGTTCTGCAGACAGCGCTCTACCGCTATCCCGTCGCCCATCTGGATCATGGCGCAGCCTTCCTTGGTCTTGAGGAACTTGACCTTGCTGACGTTGCCGTAGAGACAGAAGAGATTGAAGAGTTTGTCGGTGTTGACCTTGTCAGGCTGGAGGCCGTAAACCATCATGACGGAGCCTTGGCTGCTGGTGGCCGGTGCCTGGCCGAGAGCCGCGACGTATCCGGGCCGCGGAGGCGTCGGGTGCAGGGGCTCGCGTCCGGGGAACTCGGGTCCTGCCGCGGTCTTGAGGCCGTAGCGCTCGACGTAGGGCTCGGCGTAGGCACCGGGCGGGCCGCTGAAGGTGTCCTCGTATCTGTCGTGGGCACCGGCTCCCGTCGCGCCGAACTGAACGCCACCTGCTGGCACCGTAGAACCGTAGGGCTGAGGTGCGGCGCCATAACGTGGCTCTGCCAGGAGAGGCGCCGGTCGGCCGTTGCCGCTGGTGTCGTTCTTGTGGCTGCCTGCGCCTGTTGGGGGAGGGAGAGAAACACATATACGTATAGAGGTATGAGAACTTTAGTGTGGGGGTTTTTCGTTCGGGGCTTAATCGAGATGTTTTCTACGACATGCATCGATTTTTCTCGTTTCGTAAATACTCGATATAGTATGTGGATTTTGCATCTCTGATTCAAACGACGCAATTTGCGCACGGTACTGATGTAAACTCGCGGAATATATCGAGTATTTACATACACTTTATGCGAATCATGGAAAAGTATTTGCATACATTTTGATATAATATATCGTCTCGACGCTTCCCGTAATTCACAAGAACTATAGAAGATTTCAGATTCGGCGGTTTATTTTAATTCCATATTCAAAATTATTTTACCGCTAAGAGCTTTTCGAAAAAAAAAGCTGCAGCCAAATCTGAAATGCAGTTCTCTCTTTATGCAGGAAGCTTCACTGCAGTTAAAATCCGTCAGTTATATAAAACCTTCGTATAAAAAAGCATATTTTCCTTTTAAGAGCAGAACAAACGTTATCCCAGTTAAATTGAGAGACGGCTATGAAAGGTCTAAGCTCGCGCGGCGAAAATGCGGAATAAAATTCGCCCCCGCAACTTTTGCCTCGAATTTTATCAGACCGATGTATTATCTACCGCACATAGCAGAGTAGAGTGTAATTAAAGCTCCGCCATGTTTGCGATTTCAATGCACCGCCAAAGCACAGGGCAGCTCTCCAAACATTTGCCACGGTCAAATACACCCTTTTCTCCCACTCGTTACATTCCAGCTTCGCAAAAATATATATATATATATATACACACGCTGTGCATAGTCGAAATTAAACTTGTACCGCAAAAAATAGCGCGAGCGAGAAAGCTTAGAGCGAATATAATTCATGATGAATATGCAGCCGAAAAGATTTATATATATATATATACAATATGGTCGGAATGCATCGCCGCAGATTTGACGCGCGCGAGGGAGGCAGCCGCCGCCGGGAAAGTTGGCGGCGGCGTTGGATGCGCGACGCCGAGGTCATGGGCTGTATCGACCTCGCGAGCGACGACGCCACGCAGACTAGCACCGCGCGCACCCCCATAACGTCCTGCTCTCTCTCTCTCTCTCTCTCTATATATATATATATACACCCCACAGCCCTTCCTGCATCAACCGTGTTCCCCTCTTCCCTGCACACACTGCACAACCCCTAGACTCGAGCTTTTTTCTTTCTTGGATCGGCTCTTCCATACTGCTGTATTCGACTGTGTGCTGCTCTGCTCTGCTGCATCTCTCTCGATACAAAGAGCTGGTTTTTTTAATTATTTTTCTAGACGCGCTGCAATCGCGAGCTGGATTCTTTGGAAAATTTTGTTGAGCAAAGTTTTATTCGCGAGCTTATTGTGTAAAGTTTGGTTCGTGTATCAACCAGGGCCTCGTTGAACTGGCAAAGCACGGCGATTTTTTGTTAACCGAAAATTCTCGAGTTACGGTTTCGTATTATTCGTTGTTTGGGATTTTTTTCATGTTTTCTATACTTTATTTGATTTTCTATACTCTTTTTGTTTGTATAGAGATGCAGCGACGCGCTCGGATTTCATTTTACGCGAAACTTCAAATATTGAATAAAATTCGATCCCCCGATTTTCCTCGGATTCGCCCCGATATTCGACGTTTTCGGAATGTATAATTTATTAAGGTTAACCCGATTATTTAGTTCGTTATAACTCGTTTGTGATTTCGGTCGTATAATTATAACGGCAACGAGTCGACAGGTATAACATTTTAATATTTAATTAAACATTTTTTACGCTTCGCGGCGGCATTATAATTTAACGGTGCCATAAAAGCACTGCAATTTGTACCATATAACATCCGAATGCTCGTCACGTTCACTAAATAAATTTCGGGCAATTTAGCATGCAATTCCTTTACTCTTTGTATTTTTAACGTCAAAAGGTAATTCGCCTCGCTGTGTCTTGCTTTCCACATCTAAACTCGAGCTTAGCTTTATATTTCAGAAGCAATAATATTTCGCGTCGCGTCATCGTTTCCGACGGAACCGGAGAAATTTTTCAGTGCCGCGCACTAGTATCTGGCACACGAAAAAAGGAAAGAAAGCTAAAATATAAGAAGTGGAAAGAAGAAGAAGAAAAAAAGACAACCCGCCCGAGTCGAGCTGCTTGGATTAAATTCAATTTCGCTTTAATCTTGAGGGAAAATTTTTTCACAAGACGCGCAATCCACGGATAAAATCCGGAAGTGGCTAGGAAAAACAACGAAACCCTCGAGCATAAGAAAAGTTTCTCCGCAGTTTCTCGCAGTACAGTATTTTCTAACAAAAAAAAAAAAGAGAAGATAGGATAGGATAGACTCTGCGAATGCAACGAAAGGAGGAGCAGTCAATTTGAGTTAGGCTGCGCGTACATGCGAAAATAGGCAATTTCGCGAAACGTCACACTTTGTTCTTTTGAGGAATCAAAATTTCATTTAACCTGTGAATTTAGTTCGACCTTTTTTTTGTGTGGAATATTGTACTCGCGTTTCGGTTTTTATCGTTTATTTTTCGGTACGTCAATTTGCATTTGAAAAGTTTTAAAATTGCTGAAAAATGATATTATTTTTATTCACGCCTGGAGAGTAAAATGCGCAGTTTAAAGTTTGAAAGGTTCGTCAAAATATATAATTTGGTAGGATCAGAGGTCGGAAGATTCATTTGAAAATATAATTTGTACACGACGGATTACTCTGCTGATTTAATGGGGCAAGGGTCTTTGCATATAAACTAGAAAATGAAAGAGTTTCATTTTTATTAAATATATAATATAAATATAAATATAAATATATATATAAAAAATCACAGAGTTGAAAAAATAGTAAATACACAAAAATATAGCAAGTATATTTATAACTCGTAGAATAGAAAAATTGTAGCAGATCAGTTCGTTGCGCAGAGTCGATCGAATACACGATATAACACTGGCAGCGAGGTCGATGGTTGGCGTAGTCCGTCGTCGTGGCGAAAAATGCGATAGAGACTCTGCGCGAATTGATCAGAGATAGATATGTTGTGAGTTTTTGTTTTTTATTTTCTGTCATCATCTGAAGTAACTTGACTTACCCCGCTGGTCGGTCGCAAGCTCGGGACCAAGCTCTCGCGACAACTCTCGCATCAAGACGTTCTCGTGTGCGCACGCTCACACTTCGAGAGAGGAAGGGAGGGAGAGGAGACGTAATGCGGCCGGAGGGACTAAAGAGTGAGAACGAGCGACTGTGCGCGGCAGCACTTGTTTGCTTATCGGGCCCATAATCGCTCGCGGCGCTCTTTCGCGACTCTTTCTCTCTTTATCTCGGCCTCTCTCGCCCTTTCCACATACTCGTCTCTCTCTCTCTCTCTCACTCCCCCCTTGCACATCCCTTCTGCCGCCTCTCATTCTCCTTTTCCTTTTCCAATTCCATTTCCATTTCCATTTCCTGTCCATCGCTTCTGAATCCCGTCTGATCACCTCATGTCAACAACTGAGATGGCTGCATCTGCACACAGACAAACATTCCAACATAACACCTCTTTCCTCCCACTTTCTTTTTTCTCTTTTTATTTTTATTTCTTATATTCTTAGTTCGTTTCTTTTTTCATATCTCTCTCTCTCTCTCCCTCTTTCTCGACGCCCTTCGTTTTACTCTTTCTCACGAGTGTGATAACGAAAACAGAGATATAAGAAAAGTGCTTGTCAGTCAGCCTTGAGTCCCTTTGTTGATGATATTGTGGTGGTAGTTGTTGCTGTTGTAGATATTGATGTTCATGTTGTTGTTGTTGTTGTTGTTGTTGTTGTTGTTGTTGTTGATGTTGGTGTGTGGGTGTATAATGAATATAAGCGAGAGGAAAGATCACTAGCTAACCGTGGTGTACACAATAATACATCCTTCTTATCTTTTGAGATTTGGTTGTTGTTTCAAGTTTATGTTTTAAGGCCTTTTTTCTACCTTGTATACATTTCAATATAGATCCATATATGCATAGTCAGTGTAAATTTACATGTACAGATAAGAATAATCAATCTATATGTATACAATAAAAAACGGTAATCTGTTTAGATATATATTTATATATTTTCAACATTTACTTGGGATCAGTGGACGACTGAATGTTTGTCTGTGAGAGTGCATTGGTAGCCCTTTTCATTTGATTTTTGAGAAAAAAGAAATGTCGCTGAACATTGGCAATCTGTAAATATACAACATGAAAAAATCGAGGACGAGTTGCTTGGCCCCGAGGCTCCGAGCAGCGGAGACATACATTTCTAGACACACATTACAAAATACTTTTGTTCTGAAAACGTTGTGCGCTGTTTTTGAACTTGTTGATTGTCGGCTGTCAACCGATGGAGATATATTATATAGGTTTGCGACACAGATATTTACGGTGCGTGTGGTTGCTTTTCTCGTTAAAAAAAAAAGATTACAGTCCATACAAACATACACATATATGCAGGTAAAAATAGAAGAAAGTTGAAAAATTTCAAAAGACTACTTATTTTTCAAAGCTACAGAGACAGTGATTGACCTCTAACTTTTAACACAGAATAAAAGAGGGAGAGTACACTAAGCTTTGGAAAAAATGTTTTATTTGGTTCAAAATGAAAATTTTTAATCACAGTACTCTCCCTTTTGGAAAATTTTTCAAAATGCAAAAAAGACGAACAATAACAAAAAGTATACGAATTAGAGAGTACAAGCAAAAGGTCAAAGACTGTTCGATTCTTTTCAAACGTATAATTGTTATACTTGTGACAGCAAACGTTTCTTTCATTGCAACAGAGGAGCGCATCGCATCCTATATACGCCACACAATAAAATCGTTTCTTTGATATATCGCAAGTTGATTTGTAACTTAAAAAAGGTGCACGTTTAAAAAAATGAGAGAAGTATTACAAAGAGTGAGACAATTACAAAAGGTATCTTTCACATTTTACAAAGTCGACGGTGCGTTATATATCGGTAAAATAAATGGACGTAAAAACGAGAGCACAGAAAGCGCTTGAAATGAAAAAGCAAATTGCAAAATATAAACCGCAGACATATAGAAAGGCAAAGAAACAGGGAAATAATAGGGAGAAAGAGACAGAAAGAGTGATAGAGAGAAATAGCATGAGGAGAAAACGCTAAGCTCACATTTGTATTGTGTCGCTTTTTTTTTTTTTTTGTTTCTTGAGAAATGCGAATAAAGTTCTCTTTCTTTTCTTTCGCCATTCTGAAAAAAATGCGGGCGAAAGTGCCAGCGGAAGAAAGCTAATTCGTTCGGCAAATATTTTTGAAAAATTTTGTCGTGGATTTCGTAAGAAGCGAGAAATCAAACGTATACAGACATGGTCTCGTAATGCCAATCAGCGGGTGTCGGGCGCCAAAATAAAACCCTTGATTTTTGAAAGCTGCGCACATAATATACGGAAATAAAAAAATGATGCATATAAAAAAGAAGCGAGTAAAAAAAGTCGCAATCAGGCAGGAGATTGCGATCGAAGCGTGGCAAGAGTAAATCAAGTGATTTGGCCAAGTAGAGCTTATTGGAAAAATTAAAAGGATTCAAACGAACAGAAGATTAAAGTATAAAATTGCACATTTCTGGTGTATATAAAGACGGATAGATAAATATTATTCACACACATGTCTTGGATGAACTTTGCATCTTTTTCATATTTTACGTAATATGGTAAAATACTGTCGGATCAAAGCGTCATCGCAGACATAAGGCCGTATATATATATATATATTTCTCTCTTCAAACAAACAGACAAAAATTACAAAGAAGACAGAGAAGAGATTTGGTGCGCTCGGAGCCAGGTGTGTGGTATCTAAGTAGTAACATATACGTTTAAGGCGTTGTATACATATAGCTATTGCAGCTACGCCGCGACGTGTGGCGTTGCACAGCACGTTTTGGCAATTAGAACAATATGTGATACACGCGATGACGTGGCTGTTTGAATCCTCCGACGCTGTGTTCGTTGTGTCGTGTCCTCGATCGATTTTCCAGTCGTGTTTATTTTGGGGGGTATTATTATTCCCGGGCATGTAGTTGGATGTAGTTGTAGTTATACTTGTTAGATATTCTTGTGGCTTGTTCAATGATGTGCTCGACTTCGATTAGGGCATATTACGATCTTCTCCCTTTCTGAACCAAGTCACTTTTGTTTCTATATACGAGCTTTGCACTGAGAGCAACAAACACTTGCATCTCTCTCAACTCTGTGTGTCCAATTAATGTTGGTGTTTTTTATATATATATAGAGTAAGTGTGATGTCCTAAATGGGCTCTCGAAAAATCTTGCGATCAATTCTTCGATTGAATAGAACCCCACTTAATCTTCGTTTTAACGTGAAATCTTCATAGAAGTATTTTCAAATGTACTTTTATCCCAAGTTGAAAAAAAAGTGTCTATAAATCGCGCGTTTCATGGCTACACGTTTTCAAAAAACAAGCACATTAGCATTCTCGTAATGAAAGGAACTGAATCTCTAGAAAACGATGGTTTCACAAAACGTCACACCTGCAACTCTATCGACCACTTGAAAGACAAAACTGAGCAAACCAGCGCGTGTATCATCCGATCGAAGGTATACATAGAGGCGAGGAAAATGAGCGTGATTCGATTAACATAGACACGGGGCTGGAGCAATCTAACTTTAACTTTGTAGCTAAAAGGCTTCGACGTCCTCCTCGTGTGGCGCGCGATAACCAAGTTTAAGATAGTCGTGTGTGTGTGTGTGTGTGTGCGTGTGTAGGGCTATATATACGAACTGCTGCAGCTCGGCGGCAAACTTAGATCTGCGATAGAACGGTCGAACGACGAGAAATTAGAGAAGTGGATTCAATCTATTTACGGAATATATACCTACTTAGCAGATTGATTTCTTTTCAATGAAATTTCGCTACTGATACACGATTCATGACTCTTTCAAGTTTCCAGGCTGCGAAGGACGAGATAATAGGGGATATCGAAATTGATTCTCGTAAAAAGTATGGAGAGCTGCACACGCGAGAACCGAAAGAAATGCAGCATTAAGCTAGCCAATGAAGAATTCATCGGTTGGGCGTGTAGGTATAACGCGCGAGAATGGCTCGCGTCGATATTGTCGGCGTTATCGCAAAAGTCAGCGAAGCAGACAGGTAGACTGGCGTACGCGCGCTCTGAAATTGAACATTAAAGTCGATAAGGTTCGTTCGGCGCGCACAACCGCGAGCGCAACTTGTGTGTCCATGTTAAACGACTCGTTTTAACAGCCGGGAAACGCTATGTATACCTGCGATGTATATTAACTTGCGGGTGGCCTTTATTTGCGCTGACCGAATCATTAACTGCAATTTTTTTTCGTTATTTTTAACGCACGCACGAATAAGTCTCGTAAATTGCCTCTGAATTTGGAACTATGCAGTTTTCGAGCAATAACGAACGAAAAATGACGTTCGTTTGTATCAGTGGTGAATTGAAAAACGCGCATTCGCGATAAAATAATTGAGCCGGTAAAAGTTCAACAATAAACGCGAAAATTCAGAACATCGATGAAAAATTAAATTTACACAAAATCAGGAACGTTTCTTCATCAACGTCAGTGCACCGATTTCGCGGTGTACGAGTGTCACGATGGCCAATAATAAGCGTCGTACGATTTTCGAGAAAGGGAATAGGCGTCGACGTCGCGAAAGCGAATAAAAAGCTTCTGCAAAAATAAGAAGAATTCGACAGCGGAATATATAATGCGACACGTTTTAGTTTGAAAACTAGAGCGCAAACGCGAGCGTACACTCGGTAAGCAGCGAAGAGAAAACCGGACGTGAAATTATCCGCAGTATTGCCGTATAGCGATACTTCAGTTCGATAAATAATGTAAACAACACACAGTCACGTATACATTCAATACCGGCGGCTCTTTTCTTGCCGGCGTATATAGAACGTTTACTTCGCTCGATACTTCGATTCGAGAAACCATCGTTAAACTTTCGTGTTGTCTTTGTCATTATTTGCAAATTGTTTGACGTATATCATTAGAAAATACTATAACTCTCCCAATCGTAAAACCGATTATTTTGTCGATACTTTTCAATTTCTGTAATATCCTCATTATGAAATGCTCAGTGTTCTCGTGGTTTCATATAAAGTCATGTAAACTTGTGACTATGGTTTAGTTGCCATGGAACGATTCAGATATATATATATATAATATATATTCTGTAGTAAAGTGTCAGATTTGTAATTATTTCATCGATCAATATATATTGTGTCGAATAAACTCGTAATTAATGAAGCTGTCGTTGTTGGTAATTGTTTTTCTAATAAGTCAGGATGATATTTAATGATATTGTATATTATGGACTACAGTCATTTTCGTCATTTTTCATCATATTCTTCTTCGTCGCTGAAGTTCAATAGACTTTTATAGACCGTGTATTTTCCGTTCTGGTTTTACAGAGACAAAATATTTTTCAGACAAGCAAACAAAAAAACAAATGTCAATCGTCGGACGAAAAAGCCGATTGAACTCCGTACAGTTTTTCACTGCTAAAACCAGTATCGCAAAAAGAACAACGAATAAAACTCACCTATTGCCGGAGTAGTGTAGTCCCAGCTCTCCGAGTCGTTCTTGTACACATTTAGTTTGGTCGGCTGCAACATAACGATAAACGACGACCATTAGTTTGGGAATTTTACGTACAGGCATTCGGTAAAAATATTATTACTCTCTGTAAACTTTTTTGAACCAAGGGAGACCGAAAGCGAAAAGGCAAAGGAAATTCCATTTGCGAGAAAAGAGCAATTTTTTTTTTCTTTAAAAAAGTCGCATCGAGTACATTTGCCAGCAAAGGGATTTTTCGAAAGAAGGTATAGCAGCAGCGAAGGGTATAAGATAAGTAAAAGCGACGGCTAGTGCAGAAACCAAGAATGGCAAAAAGTCAGCGCATAAGCAGCTCGCGGAAGACCCTCAGGCGTATAATCTTTTTCCGAGCCGCGTTGGGAGCTGAAAACATATGGTTAAAATTCAGGCATCCGCGCGAAAACCGAGAAATTTATAGTCCGAACTTGCGTTAATAACAGCGGCTAGATATGCAACGTTTAAATTCTTAATCTCTCCTACATCGATTGATCTTCGTGACAGCGGCGGCTCTAAAAATAATTGCAAATGATTCAATATTCATGCCAGAACCTACTTTTGCGGAGCGATAAGCGAACCAATAGCTCATCGATAATTCAATTACAACTTTTTCCCCCAGTTATCCAGAAACAAAATCAGCTCACCACTGTTCGCTTCGACTATATCGTCTCTCGAAAAGAATCAAGCTCCGCCGAGCCAATGAGTCAATGTTTTGATTAATCCCGCGAGCACTCGGTGGGCTTCATCGAAATAGCCAGCTCCGCGTCGGTGTTGTCGCTGCACCTGTCGCGCGTGTGCTCGATCGCTTATATACCCGGCACGACGAGAGCTTGGCATGCACAAAGGAATCCGCAACGACAGCTCCCTGTCGGTCTCAACTTATATTATTCAATTTGCAGACGAGATGCTCCTATAACGCTTTGCACAAATCGTTCGTATTCAAGGGTTTTATGTTCATTTCTCGAAATTCTCTAGCTTTTTTTGTTACTTTTGCGCGCTGAATATTTATCGAAGCTGCTCTCGATTCAAGAGCCGGCCCCGAGTAAAGAGGCTTTCAATAAAGCACAGAAGGCGTGACGACGTTTATCGTCGCGAGGAAATGCCATTTCCGCTTGGCATTAGCGCCGGCGTATTTCATTACACTCGTCGCGGATTATCGGATATTAGTGTCATCGCTGAATATTCATATTTACGAGTCGATTCGGTGCGCATTAAAAATTCCGAGCTCTTTCTACCGTGGAATCGCGAATAATCGGGGAAATTTTCGCTCGAGTGTACACTTCCCGTTTATAAACCCGGGCGAGCTCGGATAAATATTTCTTTTCGTTAATCAAAAAATCATAATTTTTTTTCAAACTCCTCTCTCGGTCGTTCTCATTATACCAGACGACAATATTTGCCTTAATTTCATCGAGTTAAGCTGAAACCTCTCCTCTATTTCGATTCTCGTATTATTCGTATAAGCGCGACTTAATTCTCCAAACACACAAAGCACTCGCGCGAGCTTTTTACTGCCGACAGCTCACTCTCTCTCTCTCTCTTACTCGCGCTTATGCATACGTGTATACATAACACGGCCACGTGCAATTAACGCCAGGGGTATATGAGAGCGTGCACACACCCGAGAGAGCCCCTTTCGCGCGCGCGCGTGTCTCTTTTTACAACAATACGAAGCAGTGCGCGCAGGTTCCATATTTTAATAACTGCACATAGCTCGGGCGCGAGAGGCATTCCTAGCATTTGCTCAATTTAGCTATGGAGGCGCGCACGCGAAAGAAAGAGAGGGTCATTATAACGAGCGAAGACAAAACGCAGATGTCGTTAATGGCGATGCCGGCCAAAAAGCATTCACGCCTCGTAAAAGTCTGGCCGAGTGTGCAGAGCCGCGAAGAAGAAGTCGCGCGACGTAAATTTATAATACCGACTAAGCTCTCTCTTCTCGAAAATATAATGTAAAGCAGCGGCGCGCCGGGCGCGCGAGAAGCGACGCCAAGCGCGAGCGCCATCTACAGCTGATGCCCATTGGAGGGGGAAAATTCCCGAGCCTGGAAATGACAGGGGCGCTGTACGCTCGGCTATGCTAATTTATTTGCAGCGCACGTGCATCAGAGAGGGAGAGAGAGAGAGAGAGAGAGAGAGAAGGAGACGCTGTGTATGTGCCGGTGCGCATAAGCGAGTAGCTTACATTTTCCAATTAACCTGATTAGGCAGGCTACGCTCCTATAAATTATTGCGATTTATTTTCGATCGCGTGTGCCCGCGCTCTGGGACTTGCATCATCATCCCTATACCTTCGCGTTATTTTTTTTTTCTGTCTTCTGCCTATGACACACAACAATGTACGAGAATTCGAGCGTCAAGCGCACGTAAGCCTTTCCTGGAAGTCGTCGCTCTCACTCTCTCCGTGCACACGGGCATTAACACGAAAGCTACAAACGCAAGCACACAGTGTAGCTGCGCGATTTATTTTCAGCAAATTGCCGGTTAATTCGACAAACACTTAGCGAGCCTATTATGACATTTGGCACGAAATCGGTAGCGGAAGTCCGCCGCGCGAGGCTCCCCACCATCTCTTCCGCGATACTCGTTGCATTCGGTGCGGTGTAAGAAGACTATTCTCGTTCCAGACGGCACTGCTTCGTCTCTTTTTTTTTTTTTTCATGCAAGCCTCTTGCTCTCGCGTCTTCGCGCGAATCAATTAGACTACCGCTGCTGCACGCGTCTATCCAAATTACAACGAAGCTCACACATATACTCAATTTTTCGCGCAGCTCATCTACAGGGACACAGAGCATATGTGTGTAACTAGCTAATTAACCAAACGTGCTGCTCCATCGACATTTTTTTCCAATCGATATTCCCCACGGCGCCCACGTTATGATATACATTTGGAATCTCCAATTGCGCGCGTGTCAATTTGCTCTTTAATTTTCTACTCCGCCTCGGTTTTCTCTCCCTCCGCGCCCATATTTCTACGGTTTCTCTCTCTCTCTCTCTCTCTCTCTCTCTCTCTCTCTCTCTCTCTCT
>QLSS01000007.1:2418165-2529905 GCA_024372645.1 Trichomalopsis sarcophagae
CTCTCTCTCTCTCTCTCTCTCTCTCTCTCTCTCTCTCTCTCTCTCTCTGCGCGCTCGAGTATGTTTATGCTTGTACACAAGGTCTATATAACCAAACCGCAGCTACGCGAATCTCAAAGCACAATATCTCTCGTCGCTCGTATAACCGTGCACAGAAGCACGGAGAGCGTTTACGCGCATCTCTCATCCATAAATAACAAAGTTCGCGCGAGAAAAAACTCCTTTCAGCGTTTTCCATCCATTAAATTTTTCAGAGATCGACCATTTGTCAGGCGGTAACGTCGCGACTGGAATACGGAACTAAACGACTCCGGAGACGAAGAGAGAGAGAGAGAGAGAAAAGAAGAGCAGCTACACAGAGGGGGTGGCAAAGCGCGAATTATTCAATCAAGCCGTCGCCGAGCAGAGGCAGAGCTGCGCACGTGCGACGAACGACAACAAGTAGACAGGAAGAGGCCAATGGAAATTGCTCTCGCGAGGAGGAAGAAAAAGCGCGGCCCAGTTCCATATAACACAAGAGAGAGAGAGAGAGATGGCTGCTGCGCACACCTGTGGGCTTCGTGAATTTCAAGAGAGAGCCACTGCGATGAAACATTCAGCTTCTTATACCGCGCGAATATCTGAAAAAAAAAAATTCACGCGTGTGCAGCGCACAACGAGTCATAAACAACGGAGCGTAATCTTCGCTAACGCGGAGAAATATACCATACCGCGGCGTCATGAAAATGCAAGCCCGGTATATGGCGAATTAATGCCGGCGAATGTTGCATTAGCGTAGGTCGTTAGTTAACGCGTAGCCGCGGCGTATCAATTCCGGCTCTCGGAATAATTCAGCGCCGGAGAGCACAAAAGCAGGCGGAACTTGATTAAAGCTCTGGACCCACGCGGCAGCCGTTGGCTGGAAACACGACGATTTCCAAAGCTTTCTCTCTGCGTGCGCGTTTTCGAATCAATGTTTATTACAGCAGACGATAAGTTGACGCCGTTGTTGATACCGTTGGATAATTTACAAAGCCAACACACGCAAAGCGTAACGCAAGCAAACGCTAGAGTACAGCCCAGAGGCTTGTTTGCGCTGCCGTATTTTATTGCGCATTCTCTCTCTCTCTCTCTCTCGGCTTTATAACCGTGGGCCAGCCCCTTCGTCGAGAAGCGCCGCGGGAGGAATGGTCCGTCTGACATCGGAGAATTAGCGTACGGTAAATATCGCTCGCGAGCAAGGGAGAGAGTGAGGAGAGCCTCCATTACCACGGATTACCATAATCCCTCCATAAGCAGAAATGCAGTTTTGAAGCTCCTCTCTTCCTTCACAGGCAGATAAACTTTCAAGTATGAAGAGCCAGGGCTGCTCCTATCCTCATGAATAAATTTCCCGATAAGCAAGCAACGATAAACTCGCTGTAACGCTTCGGAATGAAAAATTTCATAATTGTTGCGTTCGCGGTCTGATTTATTAAGCCATCTCGTGCAGTGTGTAATTCGGCTGCGCCGAAAGCTCTCGCGAGCAATTTCCCGAGCTCTCTTCATCAATTATGTGAGACTTTCGTTTAGCCGGGCCTAGTTAGCTTTTAATTGGCATAACAAGCGCAATAGCGTGGGCAAACAAACATATTCGCTCGTGAGAATTTAACACGCGAATGATCGATGGAAAAATATTTCACGTTAACAAAGAGATCGAAGGGTGAACGCTCGTCGAAGTATCCCGAGAATCCATAAACGCAGGGACTGGACTCGGCGAAGGCAATAAAAATAGAGAATCTCGTTCAGCAGCATCAGAGAAAGAGAGAGAGAAGCACACGGAAGCGAAAAAGCCGTCCGCGCAGGACTGACATGTTAATTTAATACAGAAGAGAGAGAGAGAGAGAGCCGGTAACGCATCAGCCAGAGGCAATTAGAGCGCGCTCAAAACTTTTCGAGCGAAGGAAGGAACGTGAATGTTACGAAAATATACATCGCTCTCTCCATACGACTGACCACGAGAGAGCACGTGGGTACAGATAGAGGCCTCGTCGAAATAGGCTCGCTTTTCTCCGATGATCTAATCCTCCCTCCACAAGAGCGATAAATCAAAAGAATAAATCTCGCCTTTGATACCGCTACGCATATACTTAATCACCGCTGAAGCTGTTTGTTTACGTCTCGAAAAGAAATATACTATAGCAGCGCAGGAGCTAATCGTTAGTTGGTAAACATGCGGAACTTATATCACGAGAGAGCGTCAGCGCAGCCTCTCTTCATTCGAATTTACGGTACAGCAGGGGAACAATCGCCGCGACAAAGAGACACGACGCGCAGACATCCCCGGCGCTTTACAGTCTATTAAAAGGCCCGAGCCGTCTTCTCTCTTCTCCATGACCACTTACTCCCACGCGGCGCGTCTTTCGCTCAAAAGCCGCGTGTGTCTGCGCCGAGACGTCGTGCGAAGTCGTAAAAAGCAGAGACGCGCGCATTGTCGACGAGATATCGCGCGCGTTATTGTCGGAGCTTTAATTAAGCCAAACTTGTACGAGAACAACTTCCGCGTGCGATGTCTATATACTTTGCTCGTCATAAAGCGCATCGATCAGCTCGTTTAGCGCGGAGAAGATACGGTTACACCTCGAATTAATGTCGACTTTGGGTAAGCGAGTAATTGAAGGCGATTAGTCGAGTGCAAATAAGGTCAGAGATTATAGACAAAGTGCAGGACGTGGGATTCGAGTTGCCAACGCGAAACTGGCTATGCACACATACACACACACACACTCGTACACTTTATATCACTGGAGAACCTGATATAGCCGAAAGGTTGCGCGATAAACTACCTATTAAATGCCCGAGACGAGAGTTCACTCGACCGCATTGTTTCGCTAACAATAGTTCTCCCTCGTCTCGCTTTCGATTAATCCGTCGCAATCTCGGTCATTTCAAAATGTACCGAGTCCAGCACAAAGAGCGCAGCGCACCTCTTTTTTCGGGTAAACATTCTCGAGCGAGCTTTAATTAGAGCCGATAGTGACCCGCGGAAAAAGGAAAGATATACAGAGACGAGATGGCCGTCTATTTATATTGGTCTTCCTTGACTTTTTCAACGAGGAAAGTACCGTGCTCCTTTTTTCTCCAACGACGTTTCCACCCTTCGAAGAGTCGCGCGCGACTCGGAATTCCGAGCAACTATTCTCGCGACGAGATCGCCGTGGAATTTGTTTGCAGTCGCGGTTTTTCTTTCCTCTTTTCCATCGCCGGAGTTGTTAATTGAAGTTCGATGCCTATGCTTCGCGCCGAGAATATTGATTTTCCCCAGCTTTCTTTTATACTCACCACAGTGATGGGGTACACCGGGTTGATTATGGTGAACAGCAGTACGTGGTTCGGCTTGTTATTGTCTTCCCTGGAACAGAAGATGAGGAAATTGTTAGTCGAGTTTTCCTTAATCGATCGATTTTCAAATTAAATTAGAATGTAACCACGTTCAATCAATCGTTAAAGCGAGTTAAAGCAATCCCGACCACGTCAATCTTTAAAGTTACATAGACGCCTGAATAACGCAGCGAACGAGTCACTTCATTCGAGATAATAAAGAAATCAGCCCGAATAGACTCGATTAGAGAGCGCTCTCGAAACAAAAAGGAACTATCTCTCTCCGCCGGCTAGCGTGAAAACAATCAGAGCGAAACGTCGACGTGTCTAACGAGGTCTGAAAGTATACTCTGTACGGAAGGGCAGCCCCAACAATGATCAGCAATTAACCTCGCACACACACACACACACACTCGAACGTCGATAAGCACCGCGAGAGTAGGTGAAAACCAGTCAACCGCGCGACACACCGATGTCTCTCTTTCTCTCTAGAGTAACCATATAGCGAGTGGGCACAGGACAGCGGTGGAAATTAATTAAAAGGCCGCGCTGACCGGAGAGAAGTTCACGCGGATGAGGAGGCACTCGCGCGCACTTTGGCCAAGTCTAATAATAAGAAGTTAAGCCGAGCGTTAAGTGCGCGCGCGATTTGGGACGAGGAGAGAGAGAGAGAGAGTCGGTACGAGCTTCTTCTCTCTCGCGACGGCAAAGCGTCTTTAGTCCGTCGCTCGTCCCGCCACGTCGATCTTCGTCGTCGTCGTCCCTTCCATTGTTCTCCCTGTCGCGATTCTCCTTCTTTTCTCGCTTTAGAACCTTCTCTCGTTCTATTCCACGGCTCAGTGGTCGCTGCGGCCGCGATCGCCAGACCGATGCTGCGCGCACCGCATTTCGGGAATTAAGCTATATACTTTTCACTTTTCCCCCTCCGCGTCTTACTACGCGTTAAGCGTACAATCTATGGGATTAAAGTATATGCACCGCTTACCTTTTGCGCCTGGGCTCGTCACCGTAGCCGCTGTACTCGTGATTCTGCAACAGAAAGTCGTTCGATCGAATTAGCATCGTGAGTATGATGGGGAGAATCAATCTCTTATAACCTACGCACTAAGTATAGCATAAGCGACTGTGTAGAAAAAGCTGTGTGTATCGTCGTGCAGCAGCACTCCCTCGGCGATATAAAGCGTATGTCCCGAGTCTCTCATCCATAAACAAGAGAAGCGAGCATCAACCGCAGACACGCGCACCCTCGAGATATCGACGGTAATTTATGATAATTAGCCAAAGAAATCGAAGAACAAATGCCGCTCCCGCGTGTCAAAACGAGCCCGGAGTATAGTAGTGTCTCGCGTCTGGCACATTTCATCCGCGAAGATTGATTGCGCAATAGGGGGAAGAGAGGGTCTCTCCAGTCTCTCTCTCTCTATCTCTTTCTCCCCCTTTCCAAGGCTATTAATAAAACTTCCACGTGCTCTCTCTCTCTCTCTCTCTCTCTCTCTCTCTCTCTCTCTTACTCTCGCGACTGTGTGGGCACACGCGCGCGCGCGACGAGAATAGTGCCCTGCGATGTGCACTTGCGAGGGACCTCAAGACCAGCGTCTATACACACCTGGCATCCGATGCAGCGCCGCAAGAGAGAGAGAGAGAGAGAGAGAGCATACCAGAGATTACCGGGCGAGAATCAATCAAACCCGCGTAGAGAGTTGTTAGCTCTCAGACATGTGCATAATACAGAGCGGGAATCCGTGAGTTAAGCGCCTCTCTGTCAGGCGCGACGTCGTCGCTTTCTTTTGCACCTCGTGAGTTTTAGGTAAATATTTGCAAAAGCGTCTGGCATGTTAACGCCGCAGACGCGATGCGGCCCTGAATCTCTCCCTCTTTCACTTCTCATCCCGCGTGGACGACAATGGGTAGCTAGACAGAGAGGCGAAAGAGATTCGCGAAATTGCGCCGCTATACGCTTATTACGCCTCGTTGTGAGCGTGTACACATTCGAGGATGTCGTATACGTGTCGGAGCTCTGCTTTGACGAGGCTCCAACTTGAGAGTCGACCCCCGAATAACGTATAGACAAACATTACACACGGCAAGTCGAGCGCGAATCGTGGATTGCGAGTGACGAAAGGGAGAGAGAAAAGTGTCCCTCCTATATATAAATCGAATTTCCCGTTCCACTTTTCAAAGCGGTTGATCCAGCCCTGCCAAAAGCTCCTCGTCGAGTCGTCTGGACGTCGTTACCGCTTTACGCCGAATTTATTTTCAACTCGATTTTTCGAGCTGCCACCGCTGCAGTCGATAGCCCACCGCGGCAGCGGCTCTCGAAAATATTTTAATTAAATTTACATCGGGGAGAGAGAGAGAGAGAGAGAGAGAGAGAGAGAGAGACGCGCGTGCGCGCGAACGTCTGGTCGTCTAATGCGCCGTGTTATACGGGCATCCGTCCAAAGTATCTCGGGCTATGCGCAAAGTAGTGCACAAAAGTCCCCGCGAATCAACGATCATCACTGTCTAGTTAAATATAAACTATTTCCTATTCTTCTTCTTCTTCTTCTTCGGAAAACCGGTACACCCACATGAATCGCGTGACACTTTCGCTTTGGAAAATTGAGAAGCTTTAACGCGTGCGCGGGGGTGGATGCCGATGATTAATGTCGCGCGCGAGCTTGAAACAATTTCAGCCCGAGAGCACGGGACGATTAATAATTTTCATATTCATAGCTAACAAATGACGCGCAATTATCCGCAATTTTTCTTCGCACACACGCATCCATACACCGCGTGTCTGCATTCCCCAGCAATAAACATAACCGGCAAGCTTCGCTCTCTGGCCCCGGGCCAACCACGTGGGGGCTACTCTCTCTCTCTCTGTGCCGGCTTTTCAATGGACGACGGCTGCACGTCAAAAAATACTCCATCTCCATCCCGGGAAATTGAATTTCGCTGCTCTAGGACTGTATTTTTTTTTTTTTTTCAGCGCGTGCACATACGTCGGGAACGAATGAACGCAGCAGGGGTTATAAAGCGTTTTTTAAATTTTCAGAGGCAATCTACGCGCGGCTTTGTTCTAGCTTCGCGTTGTGGAGAGAATCGAAATTGAGGATGGCAATATATAAAAGAGAGAGAGAGTCTATATTGGCGGGAAGCCAGAAGACACGTGCGCCGATAAAGAGATTTAGGCGGGAAAACGCTGTGTTTACGTTTCGACAACTGCGAAGACGCGGCAGTAGTTCCGTCAGGCGAAAACTCAGGGGAAAAGCTTCGTAATTGAAAAGATGGATCCGGCGTTTACGATAAGCGGCAGCAGCAGCTCTTTGTGCTCCGTGTCTAGCGGAGCTTTCGGCTCGTAAAAGCAGCCGTGCAGGTGGCTTCGCTTTACAAGTGTGCCGCCGCCTTTTCTCTATACTTTTATACTCAGCCTATCCCCTCGATTCTCTCTTTCCCTCCAACTTTCCTCTCTACACGACGCCTCGAACTTTTCTTTCTTCCAGCGCGTCCGACTTACTTTCTTCCCTCGTCCTTTTTACGGACCATCAAGCCTCGTTTCCGATCGAGAAAAAGAAAAAGACACGTATATTTAAAGCCCTCGCACACAAGTGTCGCGGAGGTCGATTTTTCCAAATCAGCTCCGAAATGCAGGAAGTCTCGCGTGAAACGCCAGCGCGCTTAATTCATGGCAGACAAGATAATTGGACCGAGCGAAGCTCACTGCTGCGTCTGCAGTCATGAACGCTGATACGCTCTGGCATTTATAAAGCGCCGCGCGTCACAAAATTAGAGCCGAGAGCGCGTTGTTTACACAATACGTTTATAGTCTCGTTGCACGTCGCTGACCCGAACGAACGGCGAGGCTATATAATGCCCTGACTGCTATACTGCGCATGCCGGATCGGGAAACAAGCGAGAACGCGTCATGTGTCGGTTATGTGTGTCGTAAGCTTTTGGGATTTTGAGGAAGTGGGATTGGAGAATTAATTGCGATGGAATTATTAACGAGGGATTTGCGGACGGGCTGATGTACCGCTGCTTCCATTTGCCAGCTTATGCTATATTCAGGTGTATATCGAGAGAGGGCTCGGATATGGGCTTCCGAGCTGCGGCAGGAATTAGTTCGTTTATAGCTGACAGCTACTTCTAACTTTGTACGGTGATGGTAATTTTTAGCAGAAAGTCCTGTAATGTCGTTTCGAAGTAGGTATAGTTTCTCTGCACTGGGAGAGAATCGAACCGAATTAACGCTTAATCGAATCTGGAGCTTGCGGTGTACAAGAACTGGTTAACAATTATCGCAACTGGGATGAACTTGCGCGACAACGATCATTACCGCACGCTGAGTCGATTCGTCACACAATTGAATCCAAACTTGGCATACGTAGATCAGTCGAAATTCGTTACGCCTTATATAACTCGTCGTTCCGAAAACAAACCTATACCTCCCCCCTCGACCACAAGCCACGCTTCAATAAAGCACCTGAGCTTCCATCAATATACCCCTGTGAAAAAAGTCAATTTCCCTCGAAACCCGAAAACATCAGGCCATTTACAATTCAGCGCGCTAATCCTGTTTCCGCTCACCCGGCAAAAAAACCCCTTCCATGAATAATACACGAGCTGTCGTGCGCGTCTCTCGTATATTAAACATAATCACGGTTAAAAAGCCTCGCCTAGCGACGACATTTCATTTTCGCGATTGGATATTTATCTCGGCGCTTGCAGTGCAGTCGCGACCTCTGCGCGAGGGAAAAGCTCGCGCGTGCTTTTTCGTGCAGCGCTGGAAAAACCGATCGTTCGAAAGAGGTATACACAGCTCTGAATGATGAATGGCTCCGGCGGCTTTCTTCTTCTTACAGCCGAGGCATCATCATTCATGCGTCGATACGCGATAAAATTATTCCGCGGGGGCTGCGTTTTTTTTTCCTTCCTCGTATAATAAGCGTTTGTTATCTCCGCTTTGCGCAGGTGGTACACGCATAGCGAAACCGACGAATACGTGAAATGAAGCGAGAGATGGGGGCCAATCGGGTAACTAAATTGTTGAAACGCGCCGATCGAAATCGAGGCTTTACACAGCAGCAGTTTCCCGCAAATCCCTGTGTACAGAGATAGTAGAGCGAATGGAACTACTCTCGAGCCGACTTTGACTTTGCAATCTATAGTCGATCTCTCTCTCTCTCTCTCTCTGTGCCTGTAATCTGCCCTCAGAGTTCAGGCGCGCGACGGGAGGAAACTGCTCTCGGCAAATTTCTCTCCGCTAAATCATTGCAGTGTCCCTCGCTACACACACACGGAACTGATCTTCCTTCGCTCTGACGTATACCTAGACATACACACACACACACGGATTGGTCAATCGGATTATTCGCGCTCACCCGACTAAGCGCAACACACCGGCGGGGCCACTTTTCGCTTATCCCTCGCCTATATGTCGACTGCTCTCGCTTTTCCCTCTTCTTAATCTCCAATTGCGAAGATTCGTTTCGTCGTCCTATTTCCACTACACGTACACTCTCGCGATCGATACAGGAGCGCGGGTGGAACGACCAGTATAATACACAGCAGCGCCGGGGAATGAAAAGAAAAAAAAAAAAAAACAGCGGAAATCACAAAGCCGCGACCGATGCAGTAGTGTATAGGCCATTGGTCGGCGAGACAAAGACCGCCAAGTTGGTATGTACGGCCCTTTCGTTATAACGCCCGGAACGAAGCGCGGCAGCGAGATTAACTCGACTGCAACGGGACTCGTTCAAAAATTCCGCTGCTGCTCTGACGCCGATTCCATTCGCTTCTCGCGCGAGATTGCGGCTGTGCGCTTTTTTTTTTTTTTGCTTCTATACGAAGAGGAAATCGATACGCCCGTCGGTCGGAGCTCCGTAACTTTTGTATACGGCTGCAGGATTCGTTAGGGAGGTGCTTTTTTGAAGTTCCATTTTCGAAATCGCGCACGGACTCGACTTGTTTTTCAAGGAGCGACGAGCTTACGCGAATTACGAAGCTTTTGGCGACGAAATTTTCGGCCCTTCGAGAGAGACATTCAGGCTTTATACGCGGGATCTCGCGAGATGGGATTATTCTATTTCGCGTGGGCGTTCATCGGATACGCGCTAAATTGAGAGAACAAAAAAACTCTCTCGCGCGCGCGCGCGCCTACGTTAATTAAAAAAAAAAGTCCTGGAAAACCTCACGTGTGCACAGGCGGAACAGGAGACAAAAGCAGCCACGCGATATGTATATGTAGAGAGAGGGAAAAGGGTTGGGCCGCTCGCTCGCGGTGTGTATATGTGCGCAGTATAGGCCAGATAGATACGCGATATCTCTCTTTCTCCGGGCTTTCGCGAAGCTCTATTTGAAATATTACACGCTCGAGCTCTCTTTTTACGGAGAGGAAAATTCCGAGCCGCTCTCGCGAGTTGATAAGAAAAGCCCTTTGAAACTTCTCTCGCTCCCCCGGCCGTTTATCGTGTATCGCGCGAGCAGGGGGTGTCACCTTTTGATTCTCTCGCAAGCTCGAGGATTTTACACGGCCTATACTTATATACTCTTTCTTTCGAGGAATATCGAAAGCGAGGGCTGTATCGCCGAGTACCGCAGAGGAAAGGATTTATATTTTAAAGTATAAATTCGCCGATACGAAAACGTTTATAAGTGAAATACGCATGGATAGGCGTACGCGAATTTCACACCACTAAGAGAGCTGGCGTGGGTAAACGAAAAAAAAAAACACAGGAACAATAGCGGCCGAAGAGACAATGTCTCGTAGCGCGGCATTGTCGCGCTTAATTCGGCATTTAGGCTTCGGGCACGTTCGCCGCCACCGCCTGACAATCGGCCTTATTAACATTGTTTGCAGCGGCTGTGCTGCTGTGCCGGACGTCCGAAAGCCGGCCCGTCATCTGCAGCGCATTAGTTCTCCTCTGCATATGTGAAAAATACTATAGCCGCACACGCATAGACACAATTTCGTCCGAACTCGCTCTCGCTGTGCCACGCACACGTGCGCGCGCGTGGGATTTAACGGTTGCGTTAAAACTTTTACGAGCCCTGTACAGTGTACACACTGTGGTCCCTCTCTCTCTCTCTCTCATTTTCGAGGCTTCCTCGTAAAACTCATCGCGTCGTGCATGTATGTATACGCGTTACGTAAAATCGGATGCGCGCGAAGTAAGCCGATGGAGGAAAAATCGCTGCGGATAAATGAAGAAGCGACAGCGGCAGCCGTCGGGTGCATATATATATATATATATATATATATATATATATAACGACCGCCGCGTCGCAGTACCGCTAATGGCGATGGGCCGAGACCGCGACTAGAGAGAGAGAGAGAGAGCAGAAGATATTTTCGGTATACTGACAAGCCGGCATTCGAACGGACGGCAGTTTGCGCGCGCAAGCGCGAGCTTGGGTAAGCAAACTCTAGATGCCTCGTATCTCTCTTTTCTGCAGTAATACCGTGTGCTAGATTGCAATGCGATGACTAAGTTTGGAGCTTTTTGTAATAATCGAGAGGAGATCATCATTTAGCTTAGAAACACATGCGAGCATTACTCTATCGCTTCTTTTATTTGAGACGAGAGAACGTTGATCCGAAAACAACTGTGTACAAAGAGGTAATGTTGAGTTATGGCGGCGAAGAGTAGAATGAAGAAAAATGCGAAAAGAGGAAGGATAGAGAGAGAGAGATTATTAGTATTCCAGGAGTGTCGCTGTCGAGAGGATTTTTTTTCTTTTCTCGAAAAGTTGTCGCGGTTTCGGTGACATAACGATCGAGTGGAGTGAGAGAGAAGAGAAGGAAGTGGTGTTGATGGTCGAGTTTTAGTTCTGTTTACGAGCTTTGCAGTTTGATCGGGGGGACGTAAAAAATTCTAAAAGAAATTGGTATTGTTTTTTGTTACTGTAAAAAATCATGGTTTGTCATCGCTACTATTTAAAAACAATCTGATCTCCCAAATCTCCATCGTGATCCCTATATCAACTCTGACTCTCAATTACCATCACGCGTCACACATCGAAACGCCCCACAACCGATGCTAATCACACCCAAAACAAACGACGTATCAACGTAATTTTTAACATCCCAATAACGACGACTTCTCTCCTCCTAGAACCGTCGCAATCTCTCTCTCTCTGTCTCTCTCTCTCTCTCTCTCTCTCTCTCTCTCTCTCTCTCTCTCTCTCCCCTACGCAGCAGCTCACGCACGCGAGACGTTCAATTAGCGGCACAAAAGCTCCTCTGTACATCCTCGTATACTTATACACACTCGCGAGGAAAGGAAAAATGAAAGAGCTGCTGCACATCGCTATATACATACATACTGGCGCACGAGAGAGAGAGAGAGAGAGTTGCCGGCAGCAACAGCGGCCAACGACCCGCGAGAAAGAGAGAGAACCGGCGAGTCGCTCGTCGAATCGGAAATCAGACGATCGCGACACTGACCTTGACTGGAGAGTCACGCAGTAGAAGCAAAAACGACTCAGCTTTACAACGACTCACTCTCCCGTCTCTAATTATTCGCCTCTGCGAAGCTGCGAGTGAGGGCTTTACGTTCGGCTTCGATGAATTCTTCTTACCGGTTCTCTTATATTCGGTCTATTTATTTTCTTTCATTCTTCAAAGAAGAAAACGCGCGGGGAGAATGTGGAGTAGACTCTCCGCGAGCGATATATAACTCTCGAGAAATTTGCAGCTTCGAGCTGGAGGCTGTGCTGCTCCACACACTTGCGGATTTTAATGAGAGTTTGAGAGCGCTTTCTAGAGTGCAGCGCGGGGGAAAAAATGCATTTTTTTCGCCGTAACTAGTCGAGGAGGACTTATTTTCCGAACAAGAACAGCTGACGGACGTATATTTTTCGGTGCAGTAGGACTACTTGTTTCGCTATCGTTTACGCATGTCGATCGCGACGGCTCTTGAGAAATAATAAACTGTTTCTCGCGCGCGGAATGACAAATCTAATTCGAAAATGATCGCCGACTTCCGGGTGCGATAGTTAAATTTTAATCGCGATTTAATTGCCCCCTGGAAAACTGGGACACGAGGAGTGATTGTTCGATTAGAGCAGGTATATCCGTTAATTCGACAACAACAATTAACAACTTTTGAATAATTTCGCGCGCAAAAGTGTTACGCGATGTATCGCAAACACTGCCCTATATCTACATCGCGCGCACATGGCTACGTAAAAAGAGCAGCACTGGCTGAATGAAAACGCATCGCTTATAATGCGCCGCCGTCGCGCGACAGTCATTAGTCAAAGAAAGAGTCTCTCTCTCTCAAAAGAGGAGACAAAAGCTAATAATACGAGCAGCAGCGAGTCTCAAGACGACGCTGCTCACTTTTTGTCAGCGTTCGCTAATTGTTCGAATTTTCCGCCCTCCTTTTGATTTTCCCGCGCGCGCGCGCGCGGAACATCGAACCCCCCCCTCCTTTATTTTCACACGGATATGAGCGCAGACCGCCGCCGGCTTGGATCAGGCTTTAATACACAGCGATTGGATTTTTCAATCGCTCGAATTTGCATAGACCCCCGCGAGCCTCTAATTAAAGCCGCCGCCGCTGTGGCTGCAGCAGAGCGTCGATTGTTTTCCTTGGCCGTCGCGAAAAATAGTTATATTTAGCCGAGCAATTGTAGAGCTGTAGGAAAGTATACGGGATCGCGGTTCACTGCCTATCGTAAACGATAATTTTTTTTTTTCCCTCTACCATTCTCTCCCACTATACACTACGCTATATCTATATACACGTGACTCGGCGAGTTATAACGTTTCGAGCGTCGAGGGAGAAAATTCGCTCGAGCGCGCGCGACGAATCTGTATCGATTAACGGCCTGGAAATTCCTTTTCCCACAGCAGGCCATATGTCGCGCGCGCGCGCGTTCGAAATCCCTGGACGCGATCGCCGCAGTGAAAGATGAAATTACTGCTTTTCGAAAGTGGTTTTTAATTTCCACCCGTGTAATCTGAATTTATAGATACACATTGGATAACGATGTAAATGCCGAATAATAAGCTCGGGCGATACTTTGAACCGAAATTCGAACGCAAAATAAAAACACAACAATGTGTATACAGGGCAAAACAATCGCCAGCTCTTCTGCGTGAAGCATTCGCCGGCAACGAAAAGAAAACAGTCGCTCGCGCGCGCAACGCGGAAGCGATACGTACCCCCCCCCCCCTTTCCACAAAACGGAGCAAGAGAGAGAGAGAGAGAGAGAGAGAAAAAGGCTTCGGTCGTTATTAAGCGAGGCAAGGTGCAATCGATAGCTTCCGGCTGTGCGTGTGCGCGCGACAATACTACGTAATCTTCGCGGCGTCGTCCGCCGGGGTCTTTGGCCCCTGACACACTATGATGGATAAACTCTCTTTTTTTCTTTCCTCGAGGCCCTTTCCCTCGAGCGACATTTTCCGAGAATAAAGCTGTCCTCTCTCTCTCTCTCTCTCTCTCTTTCTCCTCTCGCTAGTGTACTTACACGTACACATACGAGTATACACACAGGTTTACGTAAGAGCACAGGGCGATCGAGAAAAGCGGCTTCCCCGAAAAATCGGGGAGAGCACAGAGAGCGAAGGTATAGTATTAGTGTATAGCGAAGCGCGTGGCGCGTCCGTCGGCGTTCATGAAATAATCAATATACTTCGCGGTGAAGCGAGCGAGCCTTCACCTCTCTCTCTCTCTCTGCTGCTGCTTCTCCGTCGAGCATACCCTCCCCCCTCCCCCCCTGCAGAGCGAGAGAGAGAGAGAATAGATAACAGGTTGTCGCGAAAGCAAGTCGCGCGCACCGCGAAGAAAGCCACTACATGGCTCTCTCTCTCTCTCCCCTTCCCCTCGTCCTTATCTGCTGCTCGTCCGGGAGAGAGAGAGAGCCGGTCGTATACAGAGCCGGCGTATACACATACAGGCGCGAAAAACGAGCAAAGCGAGAGAGCGCGTCTCTTATCGGGACACAAAGCACACGAAGGAGGTATGCGCGTATATATACGTACCCGGGAGTGAGTGAGAGAGAGAGAGAGCTGTGCATGGCTTTTTGCCGGTGCTCTTCCTGGCTCTCCGTCTCTCTTTGTTTGGCTCGTCGATAAAAGTGCACGAGAGTATAGGTATATAGGTAGGGACGTGCAGACTCGCGAGCGCGCGCGCGAGAGAGAGAGAGAGAGAGAGAGAGAGACGAAGCCAAATTGAAGGTTAGCGAGCGAGACTTACCCTGTGGCCGGACTCCTCGAGCCTCTGCCTCTTGGAATGGGGCCCGTCTCCGTTGAAGGCCATCTCCTCGCTCGTGATGCTGGACAGCTTGCTTTAGTCTCTGATTCTCTCAAACTGCACTGCTCCGCTGCTCTATCCCTTTCTCACACAGCCCCGCTGCTCCCTCTCTCTCTTGGCTTTCAGGTATAGAGAGTAGCTGCTGCTGCTGCTGCTATACGCTCCAAGTATATACTCCGCTCCGACACTCGGGGTGTGCAGCGCGAGATCCCACTCCTTTTTCGTGGACGCGGCGCGCGACTCTGCACAACCGAACCCGGACACGCGAACCGAGAGATGAGGGGGAGAGAGAGAGAGAGAGAGAGAGAGAGGAAAAAACACACTGTCCCACCGACGACGAGTACTATTCTACGAGAGCATGTGCAGCTTGCGAGCGAGTCGAGCTGTGCTGCTGCTGCTGCTGCGTGCACGCTTCCACCACGGTCGGACACTGAGTGCTGCCGAGTCTATGCATACGGCTACGCGAGTCAGATAGAGAGAAGAGAAGCTCGCGCATCGCGATTCGTCGGGCGGCGGCGCCAGAGCCAACATGGCAGCTCAGCTCTGACTATACTCTGCTCACCGCGACCGCAGCGACACCTTGGCACTCTTATCATTGGCCGGCAAGGCTTGCATCCTTACGTCCCCATTGGACGACCGCGCCAATCAATCGCAACCCCCCTGCGATCATGATGCCTCGGCTGCTGCGCTCTTTTTTTTTTTTTTTTTTTTTGCCCAATGTATATATACCTGCTCGCGAATTTTCTCTTTGGTCGGCGTGATTCGATCGCGTGGAAAAGTAACTTCGGACTGCTGATGGATACGCTCTACTCGGCTTTTCGATTTCGAGCGAAAACAAGCAAAGCCGTTTGAAACTGGGACACTTTGGCGCGCCGAGCTCAAGGCGCGTTTCCATAAGAGACCCTCTCGGCGACTGGTTAAACCTGCTCTCCCCCTTCTCTCGAGACTACTTACTGATGCTATCTCGATTCGCGACGAAAAATAAAAAAATACTCAGCCTGCGTTGCCTCCCCTCCAAAAAGCAAATCATATACATCGTATGCGTATACCATCGCGCGCATCGAGAGCGGAGCAGGAGATAAACAATCGACGAGAAAAAGAAGAGTCTCGTGTGCGCGCGCGCATATATACAACGTCTCTCTCGCTCTCGAACGAGCCAGAGCGTCTGTCTATAGCGAATCCAATCCCCTGTGATGCGCGCGTTCACGTGCTACTCGCTACTGTAGTACTATACTGTATATACATATACGCACACCAACGCACCAAGCCTATATATATATATATATAAGTATACGCGCAGTAGCAGAGCAGCAGGCGTCAGCGACGCTGATTGTTCGCGAAGCTACATCACACACAGCACCCAACCTCGACTCGCCTTCTTCCTCCTCTTTGTTGTTGTGCGTTTTCGCTGACTGCTGCGATGCGAGCAACCAGCAGCGCTTATCTCGTTCGTTGTTGCCCGGCTGATACCTAATTGTGCGTCGTTGCAAGCCGACAACGTCGTTAGTTGCATTCGAGGTTTAGCGAGACTTCGCGTTCTCCGATTTTCCTCTCTCTCTCTCTCTCTCTCTCTGTTGTTGGTGTTTGGATCGGGATAAAAGAAGGAGAGAAGAGGAGAGCCTCGCAAGATGAAGGAGGAAGGTGGCTACAGGCTGCATCTCATCGAGCTTCCTGACATCGTGCTGGAGGGAATTCTCTCTAATCTCACGTATGATGAAATCGCCAAAAATCGAGTTGTAAGATACCTTATACTGTTTACGCACCTTCTCGATCTTTCCGAGTCGTAGTCTTTTCGAACGAGAGCTATTGTTATTGTTGCGATTCTTCCTTTGTCGCGTTTATTTTGAGCGTATATACGCGACTTCTTTGTGCTTGTTATATTGACAGAAATTAACTTTCTGGAACGTGTGACGCGATTGATTTTTCTAGTCTTGTTAATTTAAAATTGTTGTAGTTGTCTTATGAATTCGAATACTCATGTAGACCGTTCTTTCACAGGTTTGCAAGACGTTCGACAACATATGCAAAAAGTTGCTCAACAGAGGGTTTAACCTGATGGAGAAGTATCATGCACAGTGTTTGAAAGCGGTCAAAAGTCAGTTGCCTCGCAGAGAATCAGAGAGAAGAAGCCATCCGCTTGCTCGACACTGCGATATCCTGACAGCTATAGAAACCAGAATCTCCATGCTGTCTATGACGTTCACAAAATACGTTGATTTGAATCTCTGTTGTTTTATACCTGGAAAAGTAGGTTATTTTCATGACTTTAATGAGTGTATTTATGAATTGGTAATGATTTATTGCTTTGTCTTAAGGTGATTGATGAAATATTTAGAGTATTACGTCTCATCAGAATCTCAAAAACTCCTCCGAGAACACCTGAAATACTCCAGGAGCTTAGAGATATAAGCAGCATGGCAATGGAACACTTTGATGAAAAGATCTTACCAGATTTTAAGCACAGTCTTTGCACATCAGTCGTTAGCAATGTAAATTCATACGATAATCTGATGATAGCTCATCACAGTTCTGGTTCGAAAAGTTCATCACTGCCACACAGTCTGAGTCCAGATAAAATCAATCAAACTTTCAAGAAAATCTATAGTCGTACCAAGAAAAACAAAATGACAGTGTTATGCGTCAAAGGACAGATAAGTAAAATGAAATTGAGAATGAACAGACAATCTTTCCAAATGAGATTACAAAGCTTGAAGATACAAGAGCACGCGAAAAAAATCGTAGATCAGGATGCTCAGTTAGCTGAAATGCGAAAACACTTGGAAGAGTGGGAACAAAAATTAGCAGACGTTACTGCCGAACTAAGTCGAGCCAGAGAAGAATCACAAAAACCAGATACTCTGGACGCCTGCAAACGAAAAGTGTCAGATATTCCAAGTCCAAATTTGGAAACTAGTTTACTAAAGACAAAAGAACTTCAAGCAAAAAAGCGAAAATTAATTGTTGAGCGAAAATCGTCCAGTGATGCTCAGGATGTTAAATTCAAAAAATTCATGGCTGAACTTCTTTCAGATAGTTCTATCGAAGAATGCCCAGCTTCTTCGCGATAAACCGTTAGTCCGCACCGATTTAATTTTTAATTAACTTGTTCATAATTTGTGAAGCCATACTCCCAGCTCAATTTAAATATTTCTATATTTATGTTATTCTCTTGATTTTTATCTTATTTGCGGAATATTTAAGATCACAACTACATGAATTATGTTTACATTCAGAGCCAATGGGAATGCATAAAATATATTCACATATAAGTCATGAAAATAGAACTTATGGGAGAGCTTTGAAAAACGACTGAAATTTTAATAATTTAAGATCAATATCAGTAAGCAATGCTTAGTTATGTGATTTCAAAAATTTATACGAGTGAGTTGATACTTGTGTAAATAAGCATAAACATTTTGTAAAATAAAGTCCTAAAAATTAGGTCATTAATAGATAGTAAATTCTAGTTTCAAGCATATTTTGGTGTAATGAATTTATTTTATTTTCGTAGAATAAATTTATCACTTGTTAATACTACAAATGACATAACTTTTTTTACTTTGCATTAGCATTAATCAACTAATCTCTATCTCTAATTTAAACACACTAATATTATTCCATTCTTAATGAAAGATCATCGCATATCGTTAGTTTCAAATTTTGTTAAAAAAATATACATATAACATTGGAATTCATTTGACGTGTTTCTAGTTGAAGACTTAGTTACTCAAAGCTTTTGGTGGGTCTTTACCAATTGGCAGTATAATTCTAATTCTTACAGAATCAGTAAAAACAACATGATTGATTAACCATTAATAAACACAGGCCATGTACCTTCAACAATTTATTTCATAATTCACACCATAAGTTGTTCTTTTAAAACAAGACATCGTCATTTAATGTATCGACAGCCATGAATCAACTACGGTATTTTTAATGATAATTCAAAAAACTTGACAGCTACAATTGATAGACTCATTGTAATCTTAGAAACGAGTTCGATTCCCGGTTAATCATTGCCAAAAGATTCCTGTGTAAAACATCATTGTGTATTTAAGTAAAAATAATATTATTTACGTCACAATAAACTTGCTACTCAGTTACACGTTAGTAGTAATTCTTCCCAGTACTCGAGAACATTTGTTCCAAGATCATGCAAATGTCTGACTTGAATTCCTCTATAAGAATAGGAAAATGATTAGTCATCGAATTTAAAATAATAGCATGAAAAATCTCACCATTAGTTACTGTAGAATATTTCAAAATAAGCTCGATAATAGATCCATAAGGCCTTTCAACATTGCGAGACTCGCAGTTAATTTCGCAAGCTATTTTGATCTCGCTGTTTACCCCGTCCTCCTTGGAACAAAAGTATAACGATAAATTAATCTTCTGCGCAATAAATCATAAACAATTAAAAATTGAATCAACAATAGAATTCATCAAATCCTCGTCTCGTACCGCTGATTCGCAAGACGTGAGCTTTTCCTCAATAGAGTTCGAGCGATCCGATTGAAGAGGTTGCTCGGATAACAGATCCTCGTCCGGTATGTTCAAAATCTCGTGATAGATGGACTCGTGCGCGGCGTACAAGTGACTCATCTGCCTCTCGTGCAATCTCTTTCTCGATAGTTCCCTGTCTACTTCGGGCAAAACCAAGTTACAGACCATATCCGCCACCAGACCCTCAGCCTCTATCTTGTCGGAGCTAAAAATAAGCGATAACATACGTGCGACGTTTCCTTTACAATTACATACACATATATATGCACGAGTGCAATTAATCAATTCCGCGACTCACTTGGCCGCCAAACGTTTCGTCATGGCATCTGTTTTGTCGGCCAGATCGACTACGTATTTCTTGGCTTCCGATTCCGAGAGCCACTCGATACCTTCTCTGACGATGTCTTCTAAATACGTCTCCACAGATTCCTGATTGACTTTTAGAATGTGACGGAAAATCTCATCCAGCTCCTGACGTTGATTCAGCTCAAGCTGTTCTCTACTGGCTTCAGCAATTTCCCTCTTGACTCGCTCTCGTTCGGCCAGTAACGACAGCGCGTGAGCTTTTTTCTCGCTTTGTAGCCTCGTCAATTCCTTCGATGAAGAGAAATATCATAGTTTAACTATACCGATTCTGGATACATTTAAACAACGAATACGTTCTTACGTCTGTCAAGAAAGACAGCACAACCGAAATAGTTTTTCCCTCTAGAGCTTCCATTATCTCGGTTAGTCTCTGCTCTTGTAGGATTTTCCGCTCCTCGTCTTGCTCCAAAAGTTTAATGCGCGATGTTTCATTCAAATCCTTCGAGTGCTCTTCGAGCGCTCGCGCCACTTGCAATTCTTCGATTAATTCTCGGTAGCGATTCCTTCCTTCCAAAATCTACGATCATTCGAAGCAGTTATTTCAAAGCTTTGAAAAGTTCAAGTGGTGTACTTTTATTAGCTACAGTTGAATAGAAACTGATCGAGTTTATTTTGAATGTAAAAGTACCTTTTCATTTAGTGAAGAAAAATTAAAAAAGTTGCTACAGCTATTTGGAACGCAATACGAATACCTCGTTTAATTACATTCAACGCTTTAAAGCAGAAACCCCCGTAAATTAAGTCACCTCGCACTGCGCTGCTCTGCCCTCGACGATTCGCTGTAGCAAATTGCACGACTGCTCTACATCATCCTTGAGCAAGCCGTCGCTATCCGGTGATCTACGAGGCGTAGGCGGGAGCGACGGGATTTTCTCCTTACGCTTGAATAGACTACAGTTCTCCGTCAGCTCGATATTGGCTTTGATGGATTCGACGTTCTGGCACAGTTCGAGTAATTTCATCTCGTTTCTCTTGTGCCTTCGCGAGCAGATTCGCATCTGGGACTTGGCTGCGCTGTAGCGGGGTTTCCTCGTCGACAGCAGCCAATTAGGCTGTACCTCGACGTTCGCGGAATCTGTGAAAATTATGAAAATCGCGATGATATTTGTTTAGTGTTTTATTATTGCATTCATTGCCTCTATATTGATGAAAAGTGTGCGATACTATGGCACAAGTAGTACATGTCTATGTTGGCTCAGGCCTGAGATTTTTTTCATTTTAATGAAGACGAACACAATAAAGATGAAAGACTCATTTCTACTGCAATATGGAAAAGCTGCGATTTAAGAGCTGCACTTAAATGTGCAATCGTGTTTTAGTACGCTGTCGAGACATAATAGAAAGGAGGATTATACGTTATCATCGTGACTTTAATTATACTTAAGCTTAGATAATATGAAATTTAATAAATGGTTACAATTCTCTCAAAATTATAAAAAGATATTCGTCTGACCAAATTTAGTTGTGTCTACTTGCACCACTCATTCGTATGACCAATAAATAAACTGTACTAGTTATAGTATTTTTTTACCATTTAAAGCGATTTCCTCATCGCCGAAATTATTTTGTAGAATCTGAGAGCACTCATACCGCGGTTTAAGATTATTGAACTCCAGTTCTCGAGTAGCATGAAATTTAACGATATTGCGCTTCTCGTGCTTAGATCTGACGCTCTTATGCTTGTTCGCAAGTTTGCGCAATTCCCGTGAAAATTTATTTCTGATACTCTCTAATTCTTTCTGTTTGCGTTTGCCGAGTCTCTCGTCCAACTGTTTCAACCTACTCTCAGCTCTTTTCTTCTTCTCGTCCTCTTTGGACTGCATAAGTTGTTCCTCCAAGTTCATTCTCAGATCCATTATAAATTGTATTTCCTTTACAAGCAATTATCCCATTATATTTAAAAAAAAGAACGTTAATAACGTGCAGTACAATCTAACGACTCACAGCTTCTCGAAAAGCCCACTCATCGGCCTCTAGTGCAGTTATGAGAGCAGATCGTGCTTTAATATTGGCTGTAGTGTCCATCGGAGGTAGCACCTCCTCCCAGGCTCTCTTCTTTCTCATTCGGTTGATGATGTCGATCTCGTGAACTCCAGCTGGCAATCCGTTGCCCCAAGTGAAATGGGCCAGCGTAAGCACCTCCGGATCCTGTCCTAATGATCAAGAAATTACAGAGTTACAAGACTTGATAAAAAAACATCACAAAGCGTTAAATGCTCACCTTCTGGGACTCGATACTGCGGTTCCCATGGTAGGGTCTGACATTCGTTTTCGCGGTAGTCGGTCTGAGTGGATTTGTTCTTGAAATGATTGCCCTGAAGATGACCGTAATATTGGCTGTGGAGATGCTTTACTGCACTTCCCAAGACACTACTCTCTAAGTGACTGGATATCCGGTTGCTTGAAATCTTGTTATCTGGGGCGTACGACGACTTACGAGACTTGAAATTGGCCGACGAATTCGGAGTCTCCCGGTATCCCATGTGGAAGTTTCGTACTGTGAATTACGTTGGTTTGAATGAAATATAGTTCTAGTTATAGATTCTAATTGATACTTACTTTGCACACATGCTATCGAGCGAGTCATTTTGCTGAGACGATTTTATCGATTTCCTTGCGAGTTTCGAATTTCTGTAGTCGGAACTAATTTTTATGAAATTTAAAAAATAAGTGCGATTGATTGCGATCATTTTGAATCGAAGTTGCGTTACCGAATATCAACATCGTATTGGTTAGGTGATCGATTGTTTACGTTGTATGGCGACTGTACAATTTGATTTTGATAAATTAAAGCAGCTGTTAAAACAATTGATAATCTAATTTGTATAAAATAACGCAAGTATAAATAAAAAAGCTCCAAAGCAAACACAAACACTGAAATGATTTCAGTTATATCAATTCCAAAAAGGAAGTAAGCAAGCGCCTATCACTACAGTGCTATTGATTAAACATTTGGGTAGTTACATTGTTAGATATTGTTGGATATACATTATATAAAAACATAAGAGAAAGAAACAAGGCCATATCTCACAAGTTTTTGGTATTTATTGTTTGTACATTTTGGATTGTATTTGTATCTGTTTGATTTTACAAACCTCCATATCGATCAACATCAAACGGACATACTTTATCATAAATTCGTAACCCTTTGCAAAACGGTATACCACAGCATTTGCTAGATTTTCATCGTTTTAAGTCTTATTTATGTCTTTTATCTCGACTCGCTATGCGGATCATTTTAACTTGCATTTAGCACTGATTTGAAGCTATTAATTGGTTTTATATTGAAAATAAGTCCTAAACGAAATTCATAGTGGAATACTGTAAAGGCAAAGGGTTAACGCAAACAGAAATCTTTATTTTATACTTTCCACAGCTTTGTGTTATACTTTTTTCATATATACTCGACAATATATAATAATATTTCTTTATAACCGAGGCGAAACATTCATCACGTCCTACTTTATGTTTCTCATTTATAAAATTTAGTTATAGGCAGCACCATTCGCATTAAGGGAATATAACAAAATTCAGTTGCGCTGTATCCTCGTCAATCGTTGTACTGAAATTAATAGTAGAAGATTGTTTCAAAAATATTAAAAACGCTAAATCAAATTCAGGGAAGTTCAAAGGGACAAAAAGAAACTACCATCACATAATCAAAGTTTGTTTCATTCCCTTAAAGTTCAGATCTCGCAGGGAACAAATAGCCGTACATGTTCGCGTAAATAATACATAACAAGTGCCGATGTCGTCAGTGCGCTTGGTGTGCGTTCGTACATATAAACCTATAGATACATACAACGTTTATAAAAATCAATTGATTTTGGCCAGACCCTTATAAAATTTTTCTTCGACCTCGCTAATAAGAAAGATAGCAATTCTTCATTGAGTCGAATATACCCAATAAAATAAACATTTTGCCCAGTTAAAAATGACATAATTTTTTCTCTCAACGTAATCTTTTTTGAACGCCGCAGTTCGTGAGTCCGATACACGGATGTAATCTACTCATTAATATATTTTTCATTCATTGTCACATGCATGTCATTGTATTAAATAATTTATATCAATTCTATGAATTTTTTTATTTTGGAAGGGGTTCAAAATAGCCACTTCCAGAAGCTCCCAAGTGTTCTGGCCAACTTTGTTGTTTAGAAATGTCCTTGCACGTCTGGCCTGGGAGCATATCTTCCGGACAGACGCACTGCAGTTGCATTCTGTATAGTGTCATTTGCCCCAGTGCGATCTTTACATTTTCTTTGTCGGTAGCCTCCTGGTAGCTTTGATAGTTGACTCCTCTATTAGCTAAACAACTAGTAATGATTGCCTCTCGTTCATCGGATGACAGTTTTTCCTCAGCTTTCTCCTCAGCTTCCCGTATGCACTGCAAGTCTTTCGGTAGAAGAACAAAGGGTGTATTGGAAGCGGGTAGCCAGTAAGTTGAAAATACCAAGTCCACTGGATTTTTCTTATCGGACTTCAGTGACGGAAGCAAAATTCCGGTTGGTGGTTGTCTTTGCAATCCAGTTGGTAAATAAGAAAAGTCCTTATCTTCAGCTTCCTTCTTCAGTCGTCTATTAAAAAATCTCGCCATACGGTAATCAAAAGCTATTTTAGATAGAGGATTTTTCTTTCTCATATTCGTATCTCTCTTATTGACCTTAGATAAACGATTCTTTATTGATTTCGAGTCTTTTTCACTTTCATTTTGTTTAAGAGCACTCTCATTGTCCTTGATCGAACGCCTTCTTCTGTCGTCGAGAGCTTCGGCGTCCTTAATATTATCGACGAAGTCGATATCGGGAATATTCATATAATCGGAACCATCGTCAGCATTATTTGATCTATTGAATGGCAAAGAAGAGTAATAATTGTTCTGTTTACTTTGTCCATTAGTGTAATCCATACTAGGATCCAATTGATTTTCTACATCATTTGTATCATTATTAATGTATCGGGCATTACTCTTTTCACTCCTCTGAAGCCGAATTTCATTCAACTGTCGAGATGCAATCATTCTTTCTTCGTCATCGTCGTACGTGTCGTCGTAATTGTCGTCAGTTTGTACATTATCTTTAGACTTATCGTTATCCCATTTGTCACTTTTCCATCCATCTTCATTCAATTCATCTAGTGCCTTGTTTAAGAAACTTTCACCTGGCTGATCGTCTCCCATATTATCGTACTTTATATTTTTGGATCTAGGATAGTAGTTATCCGGCTCTGCGAATTCATCGTTTTCTACACTTTTATGCCGTGCCTCGTTGTTCTTGCGGTTTTTGTATTTGCCCGAGGGGGATCTATTGGAAACGATTTCGCCATCTGTGTTACTGAACGCAGAATGAGAATTCGCGTAGTCCTGCGCCGCTTTTCTAGGATCAATAGAATTGTTGAACTCCAATCGCCGCCAGTCTTCAGAGCGGTATAAAGATATTCCAGGTGGTTCGACATGCTGACTGAAGGCAAACAATGAGGTAACAAGTGTGCTGTTGAATCGTAATTTACAGAGATCGGCGTCAGCATTGGGAGTTTTGACGAATTCGTAAGCATCTTTCGCCCCTTCCACACCAAGACAGTCTGCTGACCAGTGCAAAAACCAGTCGTTGCCATAACCATCGACTGTCACGGATAGACCAGACATCTGAGCACTTAAACTATCTTCCATTGGTGCTTCCAGCAGTGGTTTTCCGGTCTTGCCATCTAATATCGTTGCACTGGTATAGTAGTACACGGGAAATCCTGGGCCGATTTGGTGCTTGACCATGAAATCAGGGATTTTATCGTCGTTATAGTAACCAGGAACAGGAATACTGATTACTTCAGAATTAGCTATTGTGAAATTCCAGATTTCTTTAAAAGTTAGGCCGTCAATTGCCATTATAGTTGCGTTAGTCATGGCAACAATAATGTCTTCTGTTCCATCTGAATTTACATCTATAATAAGAGGGGGCAATGAAACTCCTTTACCTGTACCGTGATAGAGCTCCTGCAATTTCTGAAAATGAAATTAATTTAACACATTTAGACAATCTTACTTGAAATAACGGTTATGTAGTCAGTAATTATTGGAAAACTTACAAACTCTCCTTTCAATAGTTTAGAGTGTGGAATGATGAACAAACCCCCATTCTTTTCTTGATCACTAGAAGTCAATACAAAGTAAGTTTCCCCGTCTGGATGAACTATGATTTGTGGTGCAACGAATAGTTGTTCTTTTCCAGGAAAATCCATACTATTGATTTTGTTTCCGTTTTTGCCAGACACCAGTAAGACTTCTGACTGTGACCCACCAGCTTGCCAGGTATGAGAAGCTACTATATCACCAACGCCATCATCATCAACATCAGCTATGTATCTTGCATCATAGATATCATAAAATCGTTGTTGTGTCAACATAGACAAGTCTCTGTATGGTAATTCCCATAAGATATTTCCATCTTGGCCATTAATTGCGTGAAGGATTCCACCACGACCAGCAATAATGCAATCCTTAACTTTATCACCAGTTAAATCAAGACCACAATCCACAGAAAAGATTGCATGAGCAGTCCAGTGAGTCCAGAGAGTTTCTCCAGACTTGCCATCTAAAGCCATGACACCTCCTAAACATGGTGCACTTTGATCAAAGTATAGTGCGCACACATATTCAGGAGATTCCGCTTTGTCCAGACCTATTGCAAACACATTCTAGTAAGCATAAAGCTTGAAATTTTTGATATTATATAGGTACATGATTGTATTAGTGGAGTAAAACCATTAAAATCAATAAAATAAACAAAACATAATAAGCATTCACCTTATAAAATTGAAATAATGAAACAATATGTAAACCAAAGAAAAATCTGCAAAAAATAGATAAAATTATGAGTTAATTGCATAGAATAAAAAAGAAGACTCTCAAAGAAAATGTCTTCTAAGAAGAATCTTTACGTACCTGTACTAAAGCCTACTATTATATCTTCTATGTTATCTCCATTCACATCATTACTTCTCAACGGAGCCTCAGATGTTAGTTTAGGCAAAGTCCTAGTCCACTGGAGATTAGCATTCAAAGACGTACAAGGAACAACGTGTTTCTTCTCAGATACCGCTTGCTTATCAGAAGACACCCAAGTTTTGAAAATGTTCATAGGCACAGGGAATCGAGTTATGATAATAATGCACAACCCAATTATGCCCAAAACAATGACGAATCCTATGAGAGTGTAGCAAAATGGTGCAAAAAGGGTTTTGTACGGCAAGTGCGATGTCTCAGAGAAGTGTGTCTTGCATTTTCTTCGTGGAGCCATGAGAGGCCTCTTGACTCCGCACTCATCGTCTATCTTCAAAATGCCATTCTTTCCATCTCTAATGAATACTTCATCGTCAACATCGCTCAAGTCATCATCGTCGAAGCTGTCCCTGACAGCAACGCGAGGCAAGTTTGGAAACACCCCAGTCATCTGCAAGGATCAAAAAGAAAATAGTCATCCAATCAATATCTCTGAAGCTCAAGCTCAGATCCAAACTTCTAAACGGTAAAATGAAAATCATGTACACTCCAATCATTAAAATCCAATCAAACACTGTTGACATACGCTTTGACGCTAGGCCAACAAATAAAACAAACACAACGCCCCCATCGAGCTTTTTTTTCTTGGTTAAGTGATTCAGCCAGAAAAAGGAGTAGAATATAGGACTTACGTTTCTCTAAATACTACAGCGCATCGCCACGTATCAAAATTGAAATAATTCCCGTCCTATAACTGGATCGATGCTATTCAGAAAATCCATTTGTCAAAACGCACGCACACTCATCTCCGCGCATCAGGCCACGTAAACGGGACATACGAGCCTATACGTGCATATAGGCTTTGATCTATATAATACTAATAAGCACGACTGCAGGAAGTGCGAAGGGAAGAAAGATGTGTAGTAATATATGTGTGTGCGTGTGCGCGAAAGATATCGTCCTCTCTCGCATATCCTACGCCCCAATCTTGAATCGGAGCTTGCGTCCCTGGAACTCATGCGCTCGAGCCGCAATGAGCTTGTGCGGGAGGTGCGCTGCGCAGCCTCGAGATGTAAGCCAATCAGCTGATCCGTCGATAGCTACTGGCGCCGAGTTTGAATGTGCTCTTGATGAGAAAGAAGGTATACTTACTCTGTGATTTGATTGCGATTATTAGGTGAGGGTCAATTTTCGGTTCGCTTATATTCAGTGGTAATACAGCTGATGTACAGCGAGGCTTTGCGAGTTTTATGGAGAAAAAGTAGTCCTTATAATCGGTACATTCACTGGGTTTATAAATTAATTGTAAAAAGAAAAAAAAAATTAAAAAGGCGTATGAAAATTAATCTCTGACGCGTATTGGAAAATACTATTGATTAGATGCTTTTGAACGTAGCGAAACATGAGTTTTCGGTGTAAAAAAATTTAGGAAACGCGAGAAGAAAAAAATCGAAGAATGGGCGTATTCTACATTAGCGCAGAGGCGACAAATGCTTGTATCTCGCTGCAGTAAGGTAACGTGTACCTACAAAGTGAACGACGATATATGCGGGTATGGCAAACGTCAATGACCCACGACTGTAACAGTCCGTATATCTATATACATTTGCGTATATACACCTATATGTGCTGTAGCCGTTGTATATACGGATACGTATAGGTATAGTACAATATGCGTTGGTTGGTATACGTTGATTAATTTTTCAATTCAAATTTCCATTGTTTATTCATTTCACAAGGATGTAAATTATTGTCGATAATTTGGGATAAGTTAAAGTAAATAAGTTTTTTATTAAAAATCGAAGAGCAATGAAAATGCCGATTTTTACTGACGCGTCCAATAGTAGAGACGTCCATATAGCTTTGCTATAAAAAAAAGGATATACACCCTGATGGGAAACCCAACCCACTAATCATATTTCCTAGAACGATAAGTCACGTAAGTGGTTTTCCGATTTTCAGACGTCGTTCTTCCTTTTTTTTTTTTTTAATTGGCATATGCATCAAACGATAGCCGGTACAACGTACAAGTAAATATTATGAATGACTAATGTCCACAGCGATTACCGCGCTCAAACACATATTTTGCTCGGAACATATAGGCGGAAAGTTCCGTGTGCGCAGATAAATCTCCCATCGAAATAACGACTAACACGCGTCTCCAAGTAAATCCCAGCCTTCGCATCGAAGAATTGTTGCCGAAAAAGCGTGAGAGACGATAATACTCTCATCTCGTATCAGCCGGCGGATCACGCGTTGCTGATGCTCTCGCGACTAATAGCGTTCAATTTTAGCCGACGTCATAATATACATATATATATATATATATATGTATATTATGACGTATATATATATATATACACACGGTAGCTATATAGAGCGATAGCACACAATATATACACACGCATCCACTCACAATCTCCATCCGCCACACCATGCTATATATCTCATTCTCTCTCTCTCTCTCTCTCCTCTCGACGATGATCATTGAATAACAAAGGGCAATTATAAGCAATGTGCGCTCTCTCGCGCGCCTGATAGGGTCGTCGCCGAGAGTGTGTTGTAGCGGGCACACAGAGAGTATTACTTAGTAGTAGGTCGCCGCCGGCCAGCGACGCTTCACGATTCGAGAAAAGGCGATAAAACCGATATACGAGTGTAGAGTGTAACCCCCCCCTTGGCTATACACATTATATCGACACTTGTGCTTTTCTTCATCAGAGACTCGCTGCTGCTGGGCTTGTTTACTTCGATTCACTACTGGGACGCGTACAAGACTCACACCGAGAGAAAATTCGTTCTTACGAGTAGCGAGTAAGTACTTACTAATTCCTCTTCTTACTCGGGAGTATTTATACCAAGTTCGCGGGAATGACGTAATCCTCAGAGATCAGCGGAACACGGGTCAAGTGCATCAGCATAACACGTTGCGTGTGATCAGAACCGAGTAATCCGCATAAGCGCGGAGACTATGTGATCGCTGCAGCAGCTGACTCCTGACATCCACACTTGCGTGTATCAAGAATGCGTCGGGAATTGTCGATCGTCCTCTGCCTGGCGGCGCTGTCGTGCGCTGCCGGTCTCAACAGGTATGTCCAGCCGCTGTTTATTCCGAGAATATCATCGTATCTATTTTTGTTCTTCCGTTTACAGGAACAGGGGATACATCTTCACGGCGCCGAAACGACTGATCGCCGGTGAGACTGAGAACGTGTGCCTGTCGCTGCACAACCTGGAGCCGCCTGTGCACGTGAGCGTCGATCTGCTGGCGACATCGAGCGCAGTCGGCGTCGTCACGCCAGCTTCTGCCGGTGGGGCTCTCGTTGAGGACGATATTCTTGGAAGCGCGAAGAACACTCTCAAATCCGGTTAGTGCTGATTCGATTTATCGCGTGGGTCAATTTTTTTTTTTTTTTTTTATCCTCTTGAGTGCTAGATTGTTTTTAAGTAAGATTTTTTTAGATTTTTCGCACGCTTGAATTTTGCAGCTGTCAAAAAGCTGTATCAGCGCGAAGAAAAACTGAAACGTGCTTATCTTGACATTAGACCTCTTGAAAAGAAAAAAAAAACGACCGGATAAACCAAAGGCACAGCACTTCCCCCCCAAACAGGTCCATATCAATCTCTTGTATCGTCGAAGCTACTTTAATCTTAGTTCATCTTTTAAAATTCTTAAACAGAATCGAAATTAGTACCAAAACAGTCGCGTTATATTCCACGATGCGTCCACGGTGTTGTATACTCAAAAATTATCGCCGATCGATCCCCGCCTCAGTCGACGCGCAAAAAGGATGAAAGAATATGATACAGGGATAAACGGAGAGGAAAAAAAAAAAGAAGAAATAACTACGAAGCGAGCGGCTATGGCAAATTGAAATTGTGGCCGCTTCCGGCGGGGAGCCGGTGATTGCTCGCGGCATCGTCCCAGCAATCGAGCCTTATATATACACACACTTGACTCTCACTCTCTGTCATCCATATACACACGTATGCACGTTATATCTACATTGATGTCAATTTTAGTCCGACCTGCTGTTCGGTTAAGTTTTAAAATACACTGTACCAACTCTCCTTACTATAATGCTAGAGTGCGATATCACTGGGTGGTCTTTGTTAGGTTAACAATGAAGAATTAGGTGACGGTCGATAAATTTATAATATGCATTGCAGGAGTGGAGACGTGCCTGGAGCTGAGGGTGACCAGCAGCACGAAGTATAGCGCTGCGAAGTTGAGGCTGAGGCTCAAATTCGACAAACACCCGGAATACGTCGTCGACACCGAGAAGAAGGTCTTCATCGAACATGACGCTCTTGTCACCTTCGTCGAGACTGATAAGGCTATCTATAAACCCGGCCAGGATGTCAATATCAGGATACTCACGCTTAGGCACGACCTTAAACCCTGGATAAAAGCGGTTTGTGCATTTCACATGTTATATTCTCTACGATCTCGTTGTACAGCACATTGATCAGTGACAAAAATAGTGTCTTATTTCAACTGCGCGCAAGTTATGTATTCTATGCTCGTTTTCACGTGAGTCACGGTACCGTAGTTATAGTCAAGTGCATTACAATGCACACATACACGAAAGTATATAAAAGCCAAGGGCGCAGATCGCTCACGCTTATTA
Source organism: Trichomalopsis sarcophagae (assembly GCA_024372645.1). NCBI lineage: Eukaryota > Metazoa > Arthropoda > Insecta > Hymenoptera > Pteromalidae > Trichomalopsis > Trichomalopsis sarcophagae. The sequence continues at coordinate 2,449,242 of QLSS01000007.1, forward strand.
TAGTTCGTGTAGTAGTTCATTCATCTCCGCTATACATAAACGCACACTATACAGCAACTATTATTCTATCTGTGCGATGTAATGTGCTCTGAACTCCATCAGCTATAATATTTACTCACGAAGAAAAGTCATTTTTCAATTGTCTCATCGTGTATTACAGATACCCAAAGTTTGGATCGAAAACCCGTCGGAAGTGCGGGTGGCTCAATGGACTAATGTGACGACGGATAATGGAATGGCACAGCTAACGTTTCCGCTCTCGACTGAGCCCAGCTCTGTACGTGTTTATTCAAATTGTAGTTGTGAAATATGATAATGTAGCGATGCGATATTTTTTTTTGTAATCGTACAGGGAATATGGAGGATCAAAGTCGAGAAGAACCGACCGCAACTGGTGCATACTTCGACGTTCGAAGTTAGGAAGTACGTTCTTCCGCGATTTCAAGTAACCATAGGGGCTCCGAGCTACATTCTCGCGGACGCTCAAAACGCTACCTGGAAAGTGTGCGTTAGGTAAGTTGCATCGTTTTTATTTATATGGTCTTTTTATCCGTTAATTAAATGGTACAAATGAAAATATAGGTACAGCTACGGCGAGCCTGTAAAGGGAAAGCTCCTGCTGAGCCTGCGACCGCAGACTCCGATCTGGAAACGCAAGCAGACCGTTGCTGATATTAATTACGAAGAAACTGTGAGAACAAGCGCAACCGTTTATAAATCAATTGAGATAGATGTAAAACTAATAGTAGCAAATTTCATAAACAGCTGGATGCCAAGTCGGACGGCTGCATGAATTACACAGTGAGTGCCCAAGTTCTGGGTCTACCGCACTGGAAGGTTGCGCCGAACAACGTTGTGTTGCTGGCCAATTTCACCGAGGCCAAAAGCGGTGTCGTCGAGACGGCCACCAGTCGTTCCCCCGTCATGCACCAGCCACTCAAGCTTGAGTTCTCGCCGCATACGCTCAAGTATTTCAAACCTGGACTACCCTATCACGGAAAGGTACATCCCTCTTTTCTAAATAAAATTTTTAATAAAAAGAACAAATTTTATTCCAGTAGTAATGACTGATACTCTCGTGCTCGATTTTTCATTAGTTTACTTGAAAACGTTTATAACAGCAGTAGAAGCGATTATAATTTAAGAAAGGAACGTTTTGTAGCTTCGAGTATTACGAGCGGATGCTTCGAGCCCGGCTCCGAATGAAAAGATCCAAGTGTGTCTGAGGATCCGTCGCAAGGACGAGTGGCAGCGCTCGGTCGTCGAGTGTCGCAACTTTACATCTTCTAACGCCGACGGATTTCTGGATTTTATTGTGCCTCCGCAAAACAAGAATATCGTGCTTTTGAGCTTTGTCGCAACGGCAGTCAATTATCCCACCAAGTACTATTCACCTGACAAACGCTGGAGGGTGAGTTGCATTTATAATTTTAGCCTTTTTAAACTCTTCATAAATATCAATGTATATTAGGTATGCTGTTGAAGAAAATAAAAAAATAGAATTAATAATAACACAATTAATGATTTGGGTTCAGGTATTCGTAGACCAACCATCCGCGTACATCGATGTCGAACCTTGGTACTCTCCTTCATCGAGCTATCTTTCTGTGACGCGAGGCTCGCAACCCTTGGTCTGTGGTGAAAAGTACTCGTTCAATGTAATGTACACAAGCGGTACCAGTAGTACCGTCAACGCCACCAATCTCAGCCCCGATGATACCGAACCAATAAGTTTCCACTACTCGATCAACTCCAAAGGCGACCTCCTGGTCTTCGGCCACGTCAAATATAAGCCACGCAAGGACACGCTCCTCGACTATTCCGAGTTCAGGCATGTGCTCGGTGCCGGAGCGGGTAGTAAGCCCAATCCATCGGTGCACCGCTTTCCCCTGAGCGTCAAAATAACGGCGAGTATGGCTCCAGTCTCGGAGCTATTGCTCTACTACGTGCGCCCGGACGGTGAGGTCGTCACCGCGAGCCATAGCATCGAGGTCGGCCACTGCTTCGAGAACAAGGTCAAGACTGCCTGGCAACAGGAAAAACAGAGTCCCGGCTCGCTCGCCAAATTCCATGTCGAGGCAACGCCGTTGTCTCTTTGCGGCATCTCTGCCGTCGACAAGTCCACAAGGTTCCTCACACAGTCGCAACCGGTGTCGAGTGAAGGTGGCAGTGCCGCTTCTACTGGATCGAACCTGTTAGAGCCCGAGGCGACTTTTGCTAGATTGAAACCATTCCATTTACCACCTGAAACCATGCCTATGCAGAGCACCTGGGCCCATTGCGACAGTAATGACAATTTTTCAAACCGATGCTCGTGATATGTAATATTTGAAGGCTGTCTTTTGAAATTATATGATTTGTTCGTAGAGTCTCAAGGAGCCGAGGATAGTAATAGCGAAGAAGGACCAATAGAAGAAATTGACCACTTACCGAAACCAGCCGCTCGAAACAAGAGGCATTCCGTAACGTACAATGTTGCTGCCAACTACGTTGATGCAATACAAGCTTTTGATGTAAGTAAATATTTTCATTCTCAAAATACCTTAAAATTAACGATAAATATAATAATTATTTGGAAAACAATATTTTATTTATTTAGGATTTTGGAACTATCGTGATGAGCGATCTGATTTTGGAGTCACGACCTTGTCCTCCCTGGCGCTCGAGTTTCGGACGCGTACCGCTAGGACCTTCATCCGACGAAATCGATGAACCTGGTAAATACATATTCACGTGGTTTAATTAATTTTTAAATTTATTCTTTAACTTTATCGTTATTACTGCAGACCGAATGTTAAAGGCTGTGAAAGCCATGCCGCTGGCTTTCCAGTTCGGCGCCCCTGGCATTCCAGGTCCCGAAGCATCACCAATGGGTCAAGATGTGAATTACGTTAACCCGACATCAATGGAATCGCAGACCTCTACCATTGTCCGTTCTTACTTCCCGGAAACTTGGATATGGGAACTTGTCCCTACTGGGTACTCTATTCTATTATTACATACCAAATATTATCCAACGCACTAAATAGTTCTAAATAAAACATTTTCTCACTTAACACTAAAACTACTTATAAATATTTAATAACATCAATCATTCTACGCGTCGAATCGCAGAAAGGACGGCCGAGCAACGATCGAGCGTCAGCTGCCGGACTCGATAACCGACTGGATTGGCAATACGGTCTGCATCTCCTCGAAGAGTGGCTTGGGTATCGGGAATCCCGTGCAGATCACATCGTTCCAGCCGTTCTTCCTCGATTACAGCCTGCCCTACAGCGTCAAGCGAGGCGAGCAGCTGCGCCTCAAGGTATCGCTCTTTAATTACATGCAGCACAGTCTGCCGGTGCTGATCAAGCTGTTGGATCACGAGGGTCTCGACCTCGGATTCAATAGCTCTTCCGAGGCTTCCTACTGTCTCGGACCCAGAGATAGCATCGTCCACGAGTTTCCATTACTACCAAGAGAACTCGGCGAGATAAACGTCACCGTCGCTGCGGAGATCGACAAAGAACGCGCCGAAGCTTGCGGAGCTCCAACGCCGCTACCGGATAATAGGCGAGTTTTTAATATGGGTTATATTAAAAAAAATGAGTATACTTTACGTGTAAAATACTAACGAGATGGCGCGCCTTATTAGGGATGAAATAATCAAGCCTGTGTTGGTAAAGGCTGAGGGCTTTCCAGTGGAAATAAGCAGATCGTCGTTCCTGTGTCCCCGAGACTTCAGTGACGACACTTCGCTGGTCTGGGAGTTGGAGCTGCCAAGGCCCGAGGATGAGCAGGTGGTTGAGGGCAGCGTCTCCGCCTACGTCTCGCTAATCGGTGACGTGCTCGGGCCCGCCCTCGAGAATCTCGAACAGCTCGTCAGACTACCCATGGGTTGCGGAGAGCAGAACATGATACTTTTCGTACCTAATATCCATGCGATCGCCTATCTCGATGCCATTAACAGGCAGACGGGGTCCGAAATGAGGGCCAGAGCTATCAAGAATATGCAGAAAGGTGGGCTTGATGATATGGTTACTCAAATATCCAGTACTACGTCGAGACTTTTCATTACTAGTTATAGCTAATTGGCACACTTTCCATAATTAATTAATTCTGTAGAGAATTGTAAGGAAAACAAATTCTTAATAATTTTTTCCAAAAGTTAAGCACGTGAGTTTTCAAACTCATTTACCTAAAAGATAGATAATGAGATTTCTGCAGGAGAGTGACAAATGAGATTTCTCGAGCAGAAATGGCGCTTTAATCCCCGCAGCGATATTTACTCACCTTTATCAAATTCAGGCTACCAAAGGGAATTGAATTACCGACACCCCGACGGCTCGTACTCGGCGTTCGGCGCAGCAGCGGACGAAGCGGGTAGCGGCTCGATGTGGCTAACGGCCTTCGTTGTAAAATCTTTCGCACAAGCCCGCTCCATTATCCAGATAGACGAGCGCGATCTGAAGCTCTCGGTCAAGTGGATAGTTCGCCGCCAATTGGAGAACGGCTGCTTCCCGGTGGTCGGCCAAGTCTTCCACAAGGACATGAAGGGTGGCCTCCGCGAGGAGGACGGAAGCTCCTCGGCACTCACGGCCTACGTTCTCATAGCTCTGCTCGAGTCCGGAATACCTCTGAGCGCAGCCCTCGTTAACAACGCTCTCTACTGTCTGGAGAAGGCCAGCGTGTCCGACCACTTTGCCGACAATCCTTACACTGGTGCACTGACGACCTACGCCCTTGCCTTACTAGAGCACCCCAGGGCCAACGAAAGCTTGCGCTCGCTCATGGGACGCGCCTCGCGACAGAAGGATCTGCTCTGGTGGGAGGACAAGAGTCGACCTGGCTCGCTTGCTCTCAGCATCGAGATGACGTCTTATGGGCTGCTGTCGCTTATCAAGCTCGGGGGAGAGAATAATACCTTGGAAGCTCTGCGAGTCGTGCGATGGCTCTCGAAGAAACGCAATGCCGAGGGTGGCTTCAGCTCGACTCAGGACACGGTGCTTGGGCTTGAGGCGCTCACCAAGTACGCACTCAAGATGGCTAATGCTAGCGCGACCGAGCTTTCGGTCTTGCTCACTGCTAATGATATGGAGAAGCTTTTCAAAATCAACGACGAGAACCGTATGCTGCTCAACAGGGTTGAACTGCCCACTCTACCCACAACGCTCGAGATCTTTGCCGAAGGCGAGGGCTGTCTTCTCGTTCAGGTATCACGTGCCTATATGAAATATTAATTTTATCGATCTACTGTATATCAAAAATTAATGATTGTAGCTGCTTACATCGCGACCTGTGTTTACCTTTTGTACAGAGTAGCCTCAGGTACCACAAAGCGAAGGCCTCGGGCTCGGAGGCGTTCGACCTGTCTACCAGTACAGCAAGCGTCTCGACGGCAGATCAGACGCCCAACGACGGCTGCTCTATCCAACGTTTGACCGTTTGCACTCGCTACAAGCTCCCTGACGAAGAGAGCAACATGGCTGTGCTGGAAATTGCTATGGTCAGCGGCTTCAGACCGGACCGAGTCAGTTTGCATGACTTGCTCGATGAGCACGCGACCGGTATGTTTTTGCTTATAATTTTAATCTTTTTTCAATTGTAAACTTGTTGTATGTAATGAGTTAACTTTTGGCAGGAGTCAAGCGGTTTGAAGAGAACGATGACACCGTGGCCATTTATTTCGATAAGCTCACGGCTCAGAAGACGTGCATATCGTTCCAAGCGATCCGCGAAAATGTCGTCGATCATGCCGAACCTGCCAACATCAAGCTCTACGATTACTACCAGCAAGAGCTTACAGTTTCTACGGTATCGCTCGTATATACACTCTCGTGAAAGTTTTTAACAATAGGGGTGACACAGTTTGCTCTCTTTGCAGAGTTACGCTTTCATGGGTGTATGCGAGAAGAACAAGACCGAAAAGGCAGTAATCAATCACGAGGCTAACAACCCCGCTCCCAGAAAGATGCAGCAGCTCGACAATAGACTGTCCGTTAATCAACTCCCGGAGAAGATAGATGGAATTTTTGAAATTGACATGACGAGGGAGAAGAAAGTCGATCCTTCGATTTTTAAGCAGCGGTCGTCTGGTGTCACTATTCCGGCAACCATCTCTATAGACCGTAGAATACCATATTTCTTTTAAGTATCAGCTTAGACTCAAATATTCATAATTACTGTTGTCTAATTTTGACTGCGTAGTGGACGAAGGAAGCGGTATTGAGCCGGACGGTGAACTATTCTCGCCTAGTCCGATCCTGCCGAATATTGATCAGGATGTGGTCGACGAGGGCTTCTCGCCGGCCTTCATTGACGTCGATCACGAGCTGGAAACGCCCAATGGAATCGAGGGCCCTATACCTTTCTACGTCGAGGCACCGGTGTCGACTACGACCAAAGAAAGCGTTTTTGCACAGACCCCTCTGAATGTGAATCCATCGCTGAATTTTCACAATTCTACAAAAGTAGGCGTAATGTCTGATATTTATTATAAAATTTACTATATCGTTACGTTTAAGACTATATTAAAATTTTATCAAACTAAAATATTCAATATAGCTAAAGACAGAAGAGACAAAAATCAGTAGAAGTCTGGCTTCCTGCCCGCGATGCGAGGAGGGTATTCCATCGGACATAAAGGAACTCTACTGCTCTTCAGCAAGTGCTGTTAAAGTGGCCATTAGGCGATCGCGAAAAGCCCGCTTGCTTTTAGACTTGAGCTCTTCAAGCGCCTCTACGAGACTTCGCTCGACGATAGAGCTGAATATCAAGCCTGAATGTTCCTGCGCACCGCTCGATAAGCGTAAGAGTACACTCGCTTTTTTTCCTTTACTTTATATACTTTATATTCACAATAACGTTGTGTAATTATCATTATTATTATTTTTTTTTATCTGGATTGGTATTTGTAACAAACTCCTTTTGGTCAAAATGCTCTTGTTGAGGATAAAACTTCATTTTTAGCTGGAATCATGGCTTTACTGCTGAGTTCAAAGGATGGTTTTAATTTTGCGAAGTCAAGTGATAAATCCAAAGCTCTACTAGACAGGAGCAACTCTATGTTTGCTTTGACATCTGTTATTGGAACACCACATGAAATACAAGAGGCTCAACTATCGTGTTCGCGTAATCCATAGTTTTTTATCCTAAAGTTTAAGATTTAAACGAACTAGTGATATAGTGATGTAATCCTTGTACGCTGATGCGTTAAAGCGTACTTTTTTATAATAATTTTTTTATACGTAGCACTCTGTTAGATTTTATAAAACTTTTACGATACTTTGCATGAATGCTTTGAAAGATAGTTAATGAGGGCAGAAAATTTGTTATTACTGAACAGATTCAGGCAAAAAGTTTTTTAGAACTCCTTTTTTTTCTGGTAAACTTAACGATCTACATTGGTTGATAAAGGTTAATTAACTAAAAGAAAAATCAATATTTTGTAATCGCAGCGTTGCTATTTTATTGTACAATGACCACATAGATATCCCAAACATAGTTTTTCATTTATTTTTAAATAAGACAAAGCTTCTTTAAAAATAGCATACGAATTTTGATTTTTATTTACAGTTACAATAAATACGTTAAGAATTTTAGAACTATGTATAGTGTTTTTTTAACTACGCAATGCGCAAATGTACGATACATCTACATAATCGTTGAACAATGAAGAGAGGTACAGAGATGGGAAAGACGAGGGTAAATGTATGTATGCAAGAGAAGAGAGAATGAGGATGGAAGTGTAAAGATAAATAATAAAGATGATAATAAAAATCGGCTTAAACGATCACAAAAGTTTACTCAGATATTTTTTATTTCTGCTCATTGCTCATAACCTTGCGTTCTTCGCTGACACTGCGATATACAAGTAATTATTATTACAAATTAACAACATCCTTTAGACAGTAGCTACATTAAATATAGTTTATTTTCTTACAGCAGATTCACGCGTCAAGCGTCGCGGCGACACGTCGCCATCTGGCGCATCGGCGATTCCTTCCGGAACGATTTACTCGTCAACTTTTTATTTAATAGCAGCAATTAGCAGTCGATATTATTAATTCAATAATTAATACGTTTAAATTATCTCCTCTTATTATCGTTAAAACTTTATGTTTATAGTTTATTGGCAGTTATAAGTTTCAAATCGCCGACACGCGAGACGTCGTCCGGCCTCTTTTATAATCTCTTTTGCACTTTGTTAAACCTGCTCATTTAATACGAACGTGTATTTCCGAACTTATGAGAAATAATGGCGACAGGAAGAAACTGGAACGTCCCATTATCAAAAGGAACGCAATGAAAAAGTACAAAATAGCAGCAGCTACAATAATAGCGCGTCTAATTTTAATAGCAAAAATTCTTAATCTTTTGTATAATGTATATTAAGAAACAAAATACTACATTCATGTTAAATGAAAACTATTACTGTCTAAATTACAAAATCTATTTCATAACTGTGTCGCGTAAAAAAGTATAGGACAGTAAATTCAAGTGAAAATACACTTTTAAATTGTTAAAAACAACTTTTATCCTTTCAAAGCTTCGTTCAGATTTTTTGCTAGTCATAAATATATTACAGATTTCGTCAAAACAATTCAAAAAACGACTATAGATATATTTATATATACGGTTTGAAGATATGATAAGAAATCTGGATTTCTATAAGGGAAAAGGACTTGGCAGATATTTCTTCAGTAGCTTATTGAAATAATACAAAAATAGGGGTTATGCGTTCGCGTACTTTGCAAAATATTACACGAGTCTATGCGTGTGTAAAATGTGTCCCTGTTCCCATTTTTGTTTTTGCCTTAAGCCTCTTGATACGCTAATAATCTATGAGCTACAAAATTATTTGGTTAATATCACGCGCCCACGTGCGAACTCGTCAGTCGCACGAGGTGCCCTGGCTACAATTTTTTACGTTCCTCACGTTACACTTTATTTAATGTTTGCCAGTTTTGCCGCACCCGAGGAACAATCTTTACCAGGGATACGCAAAAGAAAAACGTAAATATCATCGCTCGATTAATACTAGGACGCTTAAGCATTCGAGCCCTCGATTCGGAAAAAAGAAATAAGCTTTCTCTCTCGGCAGAATCGTCGGTTCGTACGCGCTCAGTCTCTTGTTTCGAATATAATTGATAAAAAAGAAGGAAAAAGACTACGATAAAGTGATAAAAATATGAAAATGAAAAGCGAACGTTAATAATCAAGTAGAAAACGAAGGTACGTGTACATCCTGTCACGGACAGGTTCGCGGACGAGGAACATTCGCGTCGTTCTTTACTGCAAGTCAAGTGAACGCGCGCGCTTCCGCCGCATATAGATATGGACGTTTATAGGATTTTAAAATCATCTAATTCTTTTTGTTTCTGCACTATTGACCACACATACAGTCTCCAAATATTGTACACAAAATTGATAACACCTTTGATCAAATCTTACAAGTCATATAATTATATTTAAAACTAAAATTGTGTGTGCTGATTTATATAATATTTATACAAGATGAACGATTTTTTACTCATGCAGCGCAATCAAATAAATAATAATGCAATTTAAAAAGTGCTGAATAACTAACCAAGGTGTTATCATTTTTATCTACTTGTTAGACTGGGCAGACTTGTCGAATCGAAATGTTCACTACATATATAAGATTAAAGGAGAAACGACCTTTAGTAAATCTTGGGTGCCGATCTATCGTTTATAGGTCCAGTAGTCTTGCGTAAAGAAGTACCCCTTCGGATTTGATCCATAAGTGAGACCCTCATATCCCTCACTTGCAGTGGATCGATGATTGGAACACGGTTGGCCATGATACGTCTGACACTAGCAGATCTCATGCTGGTATTTCCCTGACCAGCAGTCCGCTGTTGGTGAGCTAATCTGGCGTTTAACGTTTCTAGAAACTCATTCGACGTTTTAGAATTTCGATTCTGCTGCTGCTGCTGTTGTTGTTGCTGTTGCTGCTGTTGCTGCTGCAAGTCCACTGATTGTTTTCTCGTGGGTTTGGGACTATTGCCCGCCGATGCCTCGTTTCCGCTATGACTTGATGAGCCCAGTGACACGCTGCTCGTTAACTTGGCACTAAGCACTGCCATGAAACTCTGGGCGACTCCTCCTGGGCCCTGGCTACTGATAGTCGCATTACTGGTGCTGTGAGTTTCATTCGATGTCGCTACTTTGGAATGACCTCGTGTATCTGGACTTGCGTGACGATTATGACTACCGCTCCCACTGTTGAAATTCAAATGGATTAATTTTAGCGTGCAGTTAGAAAAGATTTCGAGCGATACGCTACTTTTTCGACGAAAGCGTACATAATTGTGTCTGCTCCCCATTCTTTTTACGAACGGAGAGTCTAACAAATTTTGATACCATGCGTTCTTTTTTTCAGAGAAATTTGGACTTTTGCATATACCCCTTTATTTTTCATTAAAATTTTGGTTTCTAATGATTATACTTACACATTCCATAATATAAACCTATGAAATTTTGAAAACGTGCTTGTCATATTATTAATTTTTTCGTTACCTCGGCACATGACATGATTTTCCAATTCAAAAAGTTTTCTAAAACGTAGATACATCTATACAGATATACTACTTTCTAACAAGAATGGATAATAACAGCGTTCGGTGAAAAACTATTTGGATAAATAAAGAACTTTTAAAAAATTTATGAAAATAAACGAATGCGAGACAATAACATAACCATTGGATCTAAGTGGAGAATCATATAAGGAATAACACAACACAAGCTCATGAGACAAAAATACCTGATGGCCGTGCTTGCGCGTTCCATTGCGCAACAAGCAATTTGCATGACGGCCGAGGTACCGCTAGTACCACTATTCGTGAGCTGGCTTTGATGCTGTACTTGCGCTTGAGCTGCTATTTTACGTCGTAGAAAAGACGGACTGGCTGGCGTATGCCGCAGCTCAGTTAATGTTCTTACTGTTTCCGATACGGAGATAGATCTAAAGTGAATAAGTTACAAAGATCAAGCAAAGCACTTGTTTTCGATATAATATCGAAGGTGCTTGTATGCAATTGTCGACCCTTTCTAACGCCACTTAATAATTACTACCATCTATATTATTAGACTTTAACGCTCTTCTGTAAATCACAATATTTTAGATTTAAATGAGAAATCATATTTTAATATATTACCGTCGTTGAGAAGCTGGGCTGCCTGCAGCGCTAGGTGGGGAGGAGCCTTCAAGTAAGAAAGCTGGTGGAGGTGGTAAATTTTCCAAATCATCACCGTGATTGCTACCGCGCTCGTCATAATTTTCGGCGACGACGGCAGAAACTCGGCGGGTAGGTGGTGCGGGTCGGTTTGCCTGCTGTAGCGAACCTCTGCGTTGCACGGTGCTTACTGTTACGCGTTCAGTTTGTACACATTCTATGTTTGATTCAGTCGCTCCAGTTTCAGTCTTCGTTGTTTCCGAAGTCTAAAAATAAATGCACAGCGGACGTTCGTAAAAATAATTATTTTGAATTGAAAACTTACTTAGGTGTTAGAACCAAACAGTAAAACTATATTTCACCTTAGTCTCTGTAATACTTTCGGTCGTTGTTATTGTTTCGCCGGATGCTGTTGGAGGAGGAGGGGGTGGTGGCAACATCTCTTGAGCTCGACTCGCTGCTAAACTTGCTAATTCATGCATGTTCACGTACATGGGTTGTTGAAACAGTAGTGGCTGTCGCGTTACTAATTCTACAATGTAATATAAAATGATTAATTAGGCTTACGCGAGCTAGATAGAACTACTGGATTGACTTTCATAAATTTTCTTTGTAGTACTAATAAAATTAAAGTTGCTAATTAAATATGCATACCTTTCGCTAAGTGAGCTGGTATAGGCAGTTTAATTTTAGGGCTATCTGGACCGTGGCGCTGATTAGAAGTATCTGCCGAATCGATTCTTGCCGGAACAGAAGGCCTTTCCAAACTAGAACACCTGTTTGGGATAGGCGGTCTTTCGCGTCCGATGCTGCCGCTGCTATTTTTTCTTTGCTGCAATCTCGCGGCATTCTGTTGAATGTTCGCAGCGGACGTCGAAACTGGGGAAGCGGGTTGACTGTGGCAAGAACTACTTTGATCTGGTGCTTGAAACGTATACACGCTAAGAGCCGGCCTCTGGTGACCCTTTTCGTACGCTATTTAATCAACGAAATTATTATCTTTTAGTAAAATCGAAACTTTGCTATAATCAACTGTGTTAATAGGTATTTGTATACGAACAAACCTGAAGAAATAGTGTGAGGTCTTTCGTTGGTAGCATTTGGATCTTGTGAATCGAACTGAGCACTGGCAGTTTCTCGTTGAAGATCGGGCCATGTCGACGTAGCGGATTGTCTGGAGTTGCGCTCGGAATGAGGTAAGGTACACGATACCTGAAAATGGAACGATCGAATTAGCATTAAGGAAAAAATGTTTTCGCTATGCTTTGAAATATTATGTTAGATTTTTTGTTACATATATTAAAAAAAAAAAAACAACATTTCAATAACAAGAAACATTGACAATGGTTAGCATGCAGATAAGGAAACGACAATAGTTACGCTACGTCATACCTGCTTTCCGTACACGGGTTGTGAATAAAGGGTTTCCTGTAGAGAAGTGAAGCCAGAATCGCGAGAGCCGCTGTTGATGGAATGGCGGTAACGTAGAGTCACCATACCGTTGAAAGGCTACAATAAGTAGATACAACATTGACCACTACGTTTATAATGACGTTAAGCAGAGGTGTCTGTGTTCATGTGTGCGATGTCTGTGTGAGCTGAAAGTGTGTGTGTGTGTGTGTGTAATCGATGGAGCGCTTCTGGCTCATTCGCCTCGCTTTTTCTCGTCTTTTCTCCTCATATCGCTGCCCAGGAATTTCTGCATGAGAGGCTACCAAAAAATGGAGCAACTACCAAAAAGCCGTATAAACAGCATGCTACACATTACGTTCAAATAACATCTAACGACGACTATTTCGTAACTCGCACGTGCAATCGCTATTATAATAGCTCAACATTGTTACAACAAATGTACACTATTCTAATAAAATAAAAAAATTAAAAACTAGGATTTTTTTTTTTCATTTTCACAAATCACAATGTTGAGTTTTTATAACCATGCTACTATTGGTGCGAGACTATTTCGAGCGTAATCTTTCGATTTTCTCCGTTACCTGCTGCGATACGGATCTGTGCCAGGCTGACGAGGGATGACCGGCCGGAGGGCTTGGATGACTTTTGCACGAGCCGCTGCTACTGCTGGTCAATGAACTGATCGAGCAGACGGAACTTTTTCGAGATCCAAGCGACAGCGATGGGCTTGACGGCGGCGTCGCCAAGGACCACTGAGCCGCATCGCGACCTTTGATGTCCGTTATCACCTGTTCCGAAGCTGCCGGTAGTTGTTGCGGAGATGCGGCGTGCTTCTGTAGCTGATTGGCGACTTCTTCGAGATGCGTCAATTCCATCAACATTGCGATTTCTTCGTCCTATCGGAACGAAAAGAAAATGGTTAAAATCAATTAACGCGTGTAAAAGTCTCGAGATATGACATTTTCAAAGTACTACTTACGAGCACAGGTTTTAAAAACCTGGCAAATTGACAAAACCTGCCCCTTTCTTCTAACAGGGCAGCTCTCACTGCCTTTCTCTCCGTCTCCTCTAATGTTTGACGTTTCTCCTGAACAACGGCGGCCGACGATTCAAGCAATCTGCCTAATTCAACATCACTGGAGGCAAGATTGGAGGCATTACCTTGGCTGACACCATGTGGCAGTGTGCCATAAATCTGTTGTGTCTGCAAGCCCTTGCGAGCTTTCTTTTTTTGCAGTCTCAGTGTATCACTGGATTTTTTCTTTAATTCCGTCCTAGCTTTTTTATATTCTAAGGGTAACAATTCATTCGATTAGTCAGTGTTTTGGAGTATGGATTTTGACTCTAGTGCAAGGGTTTTAGGACAGTACCTTTAGCATGCTCCTTGTCAAGGTAGACCAAAGACTTTTTCCAGTCCTCCAGTTTCTCTTGCAGAGGCAACACCAAGCAATCCATGATAGCACTGGAAAAAATCATCAGCTTAGAAAATTTCAATTTAATAAAAAAAAAATTGAGAAAAGAATCTAGTTCACGAAATACCTCGTAAACGATTTGACTCTCGTCTCGACAGCCTTGTGCCTCAGACAGATCCTCGTGAGGGCAGTTCCAATCTCTCTGGTAGCTCCTGAAATCCAGATTCCCATTAAATTAAACTAACATTCCCCATTATTTTCCCTCGACACTCGTTACATCTGCCAAACCAACTGACCTCTCGCGTTCGTCGCAGCGTCCGCGATCTTCTGAAAAGCCTCGAGATACGCCGAAATCGCCAGGATCGCGGCCCTAAAATAAAAAAAAATAAAAAATAAAAAAAAAAAAAAAATCGTAATAATCCGTAACATTCGGTCTAGTTTTCTCAAAAATCGCAAAACAGAAACTCACTTTAAACAAGTGTGCAGCTTGGTCGCCTTGGAGATGAGGTCCTCCCACAGCGGAGCTCCGTTCTGAAATCGAACGGGATAACGGGGGTCAGTGCATTATGTATAGCAGGTGTCACACGCATATAATCGCGCCAATCATCAGGCTCATAAGGAACATCAGCGTCGTATCTCGGAGCGGGAGAGATGAGATATACGAGGAGGCGGGCGAGAGAAGAGAAAGGGACGAGGTATAGTTTTGTTCGGCCTAAAAGGCGAACGCCGAACGCTGCTGTATATATATATACGTAAGAAGTGGGGGGGGGGGGAGTATATACAGCCGCGCGCGCTATATGAGAAAAGTTGTGCCAATTGTCTCGAATTATACAACTCGTGGTGCGCCGATGCTGGAAGAGCGATATGCGGCGATACGATGCGAAGGGGGAAAAGCTAATTCCTATCGCGGAGAAAGAGAATATAATAATTGATAAAACTGACCTTCATGTCCTGGATTATCTGCTGGAAGAGACAGCCCAGCGCGCTGCACTCCCTCTCGACAGTCGCGTCCATGTTTACTCGCGACTGCGTATACAGAAAGAGAGTCGATATATGGTTATAGTATACAGTGGATAGCCGCGCCGCTGCACGAGACACAATAAATAAAACACTCGCGAGCGTTATAATACGCGCTTCCTTCCGTACGCCCCTCTCGCACTTCCTATTTCAGGCAGACATACAGGCGCACTCTGATGGCGAGTCGTGAGCGCTGCTGTATAAACATACGCAACCTTTGCCTATGTTATGCGATTATATAGAGTTGATCCAGATTTTCAACAGCGAGCACACAAGCGCACTCCCGATTATTAGCATTCAGACGAAGCGGCGCAGCATAATAAAGGCTGATGCTGCCGTCGCTTGGCTAAAACTTCGCAGCTCGTCTTTGCGATGATGCTGATGCGCGGACGACAACAACTGCGCGCCATTGAGAAGACACTTTACGAGTACACGCTAGCTCCTTCTCTCTCTCTCTCTCTCTCTCTCTCTCTCTCCCGCGCGACTATGGACACCACTGCGGACAGACAGACGCAAAATCGAGACGCTAGACTCGCTCTATACAGCTTCACTGCTGCTGCTGCTGCTCTTTCTCTCTCCGCGGGACTCCCACTCGCGCGTCACCATCGCACACTGTGACTTCTTTAGTTCTTTGCCCTCTCTCTCCTTGTACAGGGCCCTTATGGATATAGGGGCGCGCGCACGCGCACTTTCCGGACTAAACTGTACGGATATGCTATGTATATATGTGTGTGTGTGAATGCTCTCCTCTCCAGGAGATCACGCCTACTGCACTCGCGCCGCGCGTATTGTTGTCGTTCGTTCCCCGCATCTGCGCTTATGGCCTTTTTTGCTGCTGCTGGCCTCTCACGTTTCGGCAATGTGTTTCGCTCAGCGTGTGCGACTGCACAATGGAATCTGGAAAGTTTCTCGCAACTGCGATCGTAAATCGATCCGGACCCGACGCGCTGCCCGGTATAACTGTAGCGCGTTTCACAATGTTTACGAAAAAAAAAAAAAAAAAAAAAACGAACGCAAATAAACGTTCGAGCTCGCGCGCGCGCTCCGAAATAGATCGAACGAGATATACCTATATAGGTGTAATACTATATAGCCGACTTCGAAATTTATACGATATCGGCATTTAAATCCTGTACGTTATATATACTCGCCCGCTGAATCATCCATATATATCTGCGGACAATAACAAAATGTCAAGTTCGCGCGCGCTAAACGGCTCCGAAACGAGCGCAGCAGTCAGTACATGACAGTATTCTGCGCGACACATAGCTGCCGTAACCGGCCAGTCGACGATAACATATTCGCAATATCGCACGCACTTTGTGTATATGTATATGTATATATATATATAGCGTAGATTCGCGCGCGCGCTCATAATAACCTTAAAAAACCGTGCGTTCGCCGACGCGAAACATAAACAAACCGTCGACGTTTGAATGAACACTCGCAGAATCCATCAGCCATGAACAGCGGGGAGTCAACGCAGGACGCTATCAGCGGTCGGGATGTACAGAGCGGTGAGGTGGGTACGACGAACAACTCGGTCAGTGAACGGGAACGCGAGTTGGCCCGGGAAGCTCTGGCGGAGTTCGTCCGGGCCGACTTTCAAGCCTGCTCCGCTATTCTCGAGAAGCTCGAGGCGCTGCGACCTCAGGATCTCAAGGTCACCCACAACAAGATCATCTCGGATTTCTACCGGAGCTGCGAGCCCCAACGGATGGAGATACTCCGCAAGAGCCTTAATGCTATAGACGTAGTGCGGCCGCCTAACGCACAAAACTCGGAATCCGAGGAGGCCGAGAGGAGCATGCTCAAGTACAACCAGGCTGTGATTCTCTTCCATTCGAAGAAGTACCGGGCCGCTCTCGACATCATCACCGGTATCTTTGCACTCAACGAGCCCTTGGGTATGCTTCATTCGCTACTGTTTTACCATTAATAGCTTTTACTGATGATTCGTCATTGTTGCCGTTGTTGTTGTTGTTGTTTTAGAGGAGTGTTTCGTGCACAAGATTTGTACAATACTGCTGGAGATACACCTGATATTGGGGAAGCCTGATACGGCGATGCTACTGGTCCATTTTGTGGAAAATCAGTTTACTTCCTTGCCGGATTCGTCAAAGTCAGTGCTGGGCGAACAAGGACAGAATCAGAAGCACGAGGGTCTGATCAAAGCTAATTCAAAGACGACAGCCAATTTGGCTGCAGAAAAGGAGCAGAAAAAAGACAGCATTGATGTGGCCGCTGAAGCCTTTAGGATAAAGCTGATGAAGTTCAAATTGAGGATCTATTTGAAGACTCTTCAGGTTAAACTTTGCAAGAGGGAGTGGAAGAGTTTGGTGTCTCTAGGGATGCCAACTGTAAGTTTTATATATTTTCATATTATTCGCAGGGTTCGGATGAAATAATGCTGGATAACCAATGTGTTCGTTTTCAGAATCTTTCCACAATTTTCTTAAAGGCTAATTTGGAATACTTGAGGAAAAATTTTAAAAAGGCAATGAAAATATTGAATTCCATCAACAGCGAGACGTGTCCAGATTTCAGGTTAGTGCTCATGCTTTTCCTATAAATTGAGATTAATTCTGATTACTGAAATTAGCACCATTTGATATTAGATCCAGTGGAGAATCTATTGCTGTGTTGTATTATAATAACATTGCTAGTCTTCATTTTGCCATGGGAAAACCACACTTGGCATGTTTCTATTTAAAAGCAGCACTGGAGGAAAATAAAAAATCCATTGAGAGTGTAAAAGGAAAAAAAGATGCAAATAATTCCAACTCCACAGATTCATCCACCCAAACAACAGTGCCAATTCATGCCCAAGGAAAATACAAACATTATGAATTAATGTACAGTTTAGGTGTAAGTTTACTTTATACGGGTCAAGCTACAAAAGCTTTCAATTGCTTCATTGAAGCGTCACAAGTATATTACAGAAATCCAAGACTTTGGCTAAGAATGGCTGAATCCTGTATAATGTGTCATAAGTCTGTGAGTATGCAACGAATACAAATATATAGGAATATATTATACTTTACAATAAGTTCATTTAATCGTAAACATTTTTTCTCCAGTCCAATAAAGTTGATTTTGATGTTGCTGCAAAGCGTAAAGACATTGTTGAGAGGGTGATAGGAGATAATGAAAATGGAGTCAGCAGGAAATTCGTTTTAGCATCTTCTCTAACCAAAAATTGTAAATACAACAGCGAAGGACTATCTTATGCAATGCCACAACTAACATTAGAGTACGGAATGCTGTGCCTAAAAAATGCACTGTTTCTATTACCTATGGCAGAAAAAGAAGATTCAGGTGTACCACATCCAACTTTTAAAACCTGCATTCCACAAGAAGAAGGGCTGAAAAAAACATCAGGAAATCAACCACAAACTTTACTTGGATCACTTTCACCTAATTCTCAGAAAATAGGTACTGCAGTTAGATAGATTAAAATTGATTTTGCCTAAAAATACAAATAAACATTATTAAATTTCCATAGGTAATCACAATGTTTCGAGTTCGCATATAGATAACGCGCCGAAAATTGCATCTCAACCTTCTCAATGTACCATAACAGAAAACTTAAATTTAAAAATCAGTATTTTGGCTGCTAGTTCTTATATTTCATTGTGCCTGGGTGATTATGTAGTGGCATTGGAACATGCCAAATCTTTACTCAGTATAAAGAATTTGCCAGGTGCGCATTGGTTACTTGGTAATCTATATGCTGCAGAAAGTCTCATTTTCTTAGACAGAATTTTTGAAGCTTTAGAGCACTTGAAACTTGAAAGTCTTCAAGATCTTAGTACGTATATACCAATTGGAGAAGTTGTTGGTGATAAAGAAAAAGTTGTTGAAGAAGTCATCGAACAAAAGCCAAGCAAAGGTAAATTAATATTTTTTTTTACTTTTCTGCATATCAGAGAAAGACTTACAAATTTTTAATATTCCAGTTTCGTGGTATCCATCAAATATAGCTACAGCTAAATCAATACTTCGATATAATCTAGCTGTTGCGTATGCTATTCGCGGAGAACTCGATAAATCAGGAGAAATTTTGAAGCAGGTAAAAATCTGATTTTATCTTTAAATCATATGCTATGATGACAAATAATAAATGAATGGTTTCATTAGGTTTGGACGTCGAAAGGTCCTGATTGTGATGTGCCTATTCACGTTATCATGTTAGCTCTTTACATTGAATTACAACTAGGTAAGCTATAAATCAATAATTATATATATATTTTTTTTAAATTAAAAATTTTCATTTTGTCTGCAGGTAATATTGATGTTGCACGTTCACTAATAAAGCAGCACTACTGTCTAGAACTACAGCAATAACACTGAACCATTTTAGTCAAATTTTTTTATATGAATTTGTAAAAATATTTGTATATACTAGATTTATTACGTTATTGATTAGCACGAGGTGCTATATAATGAACTTTTGTAGCTTTAGCAGTCTTTTTTTATTAAATATACAATTGTGTACAAATACATGAAAACAAATGTAACAAGATTAACAACGCCATCTTTATTTATTCCCAGTAAATGGAATGTCTCTTTAAATTTTCAGCATACTCTCTTTAAAGACACTTCAAGTTTGTAAAGAGAAATTTGTTCAAAAAAATCTATTATCAGTCCATTAATAATTTATGATGCGAATCTATAGGCTATCCATCCAGCAACTGCTACAAGCGTTCCACCAGCCAAACTCCATGTAAGTTTTGCTGGAGTTTTCTTGTTACTACTTGCTGTTCCAACGTTATTTTGTTTATTATCAGGTGTAGCACCCAACATCTTACGATACAAGTTCTTTTCATAACGTGCATCTTTGGCCGTTTTTTTCTTTAAAATTGATAATTCTTGCAAAATAGCTTTGTTATCTGGTTCAATTTTCGAAGCCTGACTCAATGTCGCACAAGCTTCGGCATGTTCTCCTTTGTAGTGAAGAATTTTACCTAGTTATTGAAAAAAATTAGCATTTGTTTTTTAATAAATAAAAATGAATTGAAATATTATGTTAAAATGGAAGTACCTTTTCGAAATAGGGCTTTGACATTACGTGGTTGGCATCTCAGAACATTTTCAACACTCTTCAAAGCAGCATCATAAGCTTCACATTTTAGTTGTGCAGCTGCTAAATTGTTGTGCACCTTTAAGGCATCTTCAAGAAGCGCTTGCAACTCAGCGTCAGTAGGTTCGATAACTTTTTTCTCAGGAATTTTTTCTGCCATTACATCGTCATTGGACGGTGAAAGGTATTCCAAAGCCCTTCTGTAGCAATGAATAGCCAGTGTACATTCATCACGTGCAAACCACCAATTTCCTCTCTCTCTTTTTTTGTTGCTAAAACATAATTGTTAATTAATTAAAATATGCGCGTGTTTTATTTTGAATGACTATAAATTTTGTTTGTATAATTACCCAATCTTTTGCCTCTCTGAGTACTCCAACTCATCAATATCAGGTTCAAACTCAATGCTTTTAAGAACAATATTGTATGTTATTTTTGCATCAGGTCGTATTTCTGGGAAGGAGGCTGTTGCTTTTCTCCCCAAAGAACCATATGCAAATCGTGAAGCAGTCTCTACTTCTGCTTCTTCTTCCAAGTCCATCAGCGCGACTGCTAAGTCTAAACCCTGGAAAAATATAATCGTATATTGATTTCCATTGCATTTCATGTAATTTTAAAATAAATTACCTGTATAACTTCCATATCTCCTAACTGTATTTTGATGTCTTCTTCCTCTTCGACGATGGTTCCGTCCTCCAGTCTTCCAGTAAATTTTAGAACGCAAACATCAGATCGATTGGGTCTGGAATTCTCTTTTCCAGCCTTTAACACCTTCTTTCTCAATTGTCCATTGCCCAGAATATCCATCCACTCGTTCACAGGATGATCACTCAAGCTTGCTTTGGTCAGAGGATCATCAGGATCAACATCAAAGTTCAATTCCTTCTGAATAAAATCAGACTGTGTGTGATTTTCTTCAGGTCGAGGAAGTGTTTCTGTCTCCATGACTCAATCTGACGTTTTCTTCAGTTAGCTACGAAGATACTTGAATACTTAGCACTAAAAAAAGGTTTAAAAAAATGTGCCAATTCATCGCAGGTTCTACACTATTCGTTAGAAAGGTAATTATAATAGATAAGCTCGGCGCGAGAAACTTACGAGTTTCGCGTAAGTACTTACATTGTCTTGCTTTTAACTTTCGTCGCTCGACTGAATATTGGCGAATTTTATCTAATTTCGCTATAGAAAAACAATTTACCGGTTGACGAATTTTCTGTGCATCGGTCCGCTAACTGTATCAGTGCGAGACTTGGTTTCGTGTGTATTTTGTGAGAGCCTAACCTTAACTACGATACGATCTCTATTTGTGATTATGCATGTGGTCACTGGTGTCACACACTTGTTTTTTCTGGAAATTACTATCAAGGTAAGTATATATAAGTATACCCGATGTATACAATAGAGGTTGTTCGCTTGATCAACTTGGATGCGCAAACGCACATACGCACAAACTATAGCTCAATTTCAAGGATTCGAATATCAATATTTTTCTCATATTGTTTTTATGTCAAGTCAAGCCTCTCCCTATCTTATTACTTACATGCGTACAGTATATGAGTATATACTGAAACCTATATATATATATATATATATAGGTTTGAATAAACTTTATATAATATGCAAGTAACTATTTATAAGTGGGTTGAGCGAATAATTATAATTACTAAATCAGTATGTGCTGTATCAAAAAGTAATGAACTAAAATAATTTCTCTGTTTCGCATTATAATCACCATATTACAATTCTCTTATTGTCACGTAATTGAACTTCGGAACCTGCGCTCAATTCTACGAAATTGCAATTAATAAAGTCAAAATATTTATAATAATAGCAAATACCTTTTCTTGCCTAAAAAACTAAAAGACCAAGATATTTTTACTATGAAATATCAGTGTCCTTTTAATAATAATATTGATGGGACGCGTTCGAACTAATAGATTCCACAGTGTACAGTATACGAGAAAACTCCTTTTCTATACAGGATATAGATACACACCATTACATAACGCCAATGGGAAATTTATGCTAATTCAATTGGTATGCCATAACATTGCCAACATATAAGTGCCATATATTCTACGCACACTGCATATATATGCTGGATAGTTCGCGATTCGTAAAAAATCGAACAAGTATTATAGAAATTATATGTATATATATATAACCAACCTCACACCTGCGCAGGAGGGTGTTACGCAATATATGCATCCATTAAAATCGTTAAAAAATCGAATTGAATAAACGGCGCAATCAGCCCGGCGATTATGAATCTTTTCCGAAAATATTTGCCAATTAAATTAACAACAACCGAAACAGGATGTCGAGTACGCGCGAGAGACAGAGAAAAATGCGGACAACGAATGAAAAACAATGAAAGAGCCGCGCTGGTCCGTTGCAAAATAATAAGAAGGCACGTCGTTAGCCCGGCTGTTTATAATTGTTTACGGTACATATATTGGCACAGCTTAAACAAGGCAGAAGCCGCGAAAAAGTGTGTGTTTTCGATGTCCGTGCGCTACCTATTGTGAAAACTCGCGGACCAATCAGGACGTTCCAGCGGAGAGTCGCGAGCACTGCGCAATCTCCGGACACATATATATCCCCGAGAGCGCGTGTGAGTATATAGAGTCTGCTCCGACCTCGACGCGCTCTCCGGCACTTGCTCGCCAGCGAACAACGAGGATCGACTTGCTTACCCCCGACTCGCTGCCTTTTTTTCTCTCCTACATCCCCGTAAGAATCGATCACAGCACTGCTCATCGTCATGAGGAGCCTAGCTCTCGTTCTGTGCCTCGTCGTCGTCGTCTCCTGCTCCGGATCCGGTGCCGAGGAGGCCAAGAAAGGACCTAAAGTCACCGACAAGGTATAAGCTTTGTATATCTATATATATATATATATATATGTATACATACGTATGCGCTTGTATGCACTGTTTACCTGCAGCGTGCGGGATGCAGTGCTCCGATTCGAATTCAAATCGCGAAACAAAGATTCGTCGGTAAATTTATAAATATCGCGATGACACGCGTTTGTAACACACCGTCTGACTCGGTGAATTCCAACGAGATCGTTCTATTATTTTCGGTGCAGATGCCGCGGAGTTCGAACAAAGGAACTCGACGCGTGTCAAAGACTCGTGATGAGCATCCTTGACCTTGACGCATCATCTTTTTGTTCTGTTCAGGTATGGTTCGACATCGAGATCGGCGGCGAGAAGGCCGGTCGTGTGGAGATCGGACTCTTCGGCAAGACTGTGCCCAAGACCGTGAAGAACTTTGTTGAGCTGGCGAAGAAACCCGCCGGCGAGGGATACAAAGGCAGCAAGTTCCACCGTGTCATCCGTGACTTCATGATCCAGGGTGGCGACTTCACCAAGGGTGACGGAACTGGAGGTTCGTTTCGAATTCGCGCAGTGCAATGTGTGCCGATAATTGACGTTTTTTACGGACTAGAGCGATTGGAATATAAAATTTTCATGACTCGATGCCAAATTATGTGCAGCTGTTGACTCGCTAATCGAAATTTTATCTAAATTAGCATTGAACATTTTTGTTGGAGTTTTATTTTTTGTTTCAAAATGTTGTATTGTCTAAAAATTTAGTTTATTCATTTTTTTAATTCATAATTGAATTTCTCAGGAAGAAGCATCTACGGTGACCGCTTCGAAGACGAGAACTTCAAGCTGAACCATTATGGAGCTGGTTGGCTCTCGATGGCCAATGCTGGCAAAGACACCAACGGCTCTCAGTTCTTCATCACCACCAAGCAGACCCCTTGGCTCGATGGTAGACACGTTGTGTTCGGAAAGATCATTAAGGGAATGGTAAGAATTCATTGTACCAGCCCAAGTTGTGTAATAAAGCAAAGCATTCATGAATCTTGTTATTTCTCTTTGCAGGATGTAGTTAGGAAAGTTGAAGCTTCAAAGACTGACAGCAGAGACAAGCCCGCTAAGGACGTTGTTATTGCAGACTGTGGTGCAGAGACTGTGCCTGAGCCATTCAGCGTTTCTAAAGACGACGCTACTGAATAAACCTGCCAATTTCCTCTTTTATAGTGTTAATTTTTTATAACTGCGCGCACAACGTATTTCCTTTTTAAAATTAATGAAATTAATTGAATGAGGAATAAAGAAATTTATTTACTAAGAAAAATTTTACCGACTTTCTTCTTTATCCCAAAAAATCCGAACTATAAGTTGTGGCTTATCTCCCATGTATGCAGAAAACAGATGGTATGTTCTAAATCTTATCTATGCTATATAGGTACTCTCCCGAGATAAGGCGGCACTGTGCCGCGTTTCAAAACTATAGCGGTACACTAAAATTTTCTACCTATGTATGACTGCGCAGGGGATACCTGTATAAAAAAAAGTTTATTATCTATGAATACTTCAGCTGTGATATTCTATTTCTCAGTCGCTTTCCATGCGGATAGCTGTATACACCGACGATCTATATAGTCGCACTCTCGGCGTATTCTCTCTATTATAGTGCTATATATGTGTTGTGATTTCGCGTAATATAAATGTATCACGGCTTGGGATCTCAACCTAACCTTGAAATATCAAATTTTGGCAAAGCATCCAGTTCAAACAAACAGCCAGAGCATGACGAATGCTCTTTTTAAGTTTCGTTATTTTAATTCCACAATTCTTAGTATCAGTCTACGGTAAAAGTCATCGCCTGTATTTATAAACGGCATAAAAAATGCAGTTTCAATCAATCAAAGCACCTGTTGTATATGCAATTCTGTTATCAATTTCGTTGTCGGTTTTCGTGCTTTACATAGTCGGTGCAGCTCATTATCTCACCGATCATGAAGAAAATACGTGTGATATGACATATATGTTCGAGTATCCACAATACGTGGTTCGTACTTTCTCGAAAATTGAGAATTTTAATTAAGAAACATTCAATTTTTTACTCTCTATGCATAATAAATATTTGACGATGTTATTTGTAACTATGATGTTTGTACGTTAATACTTTCAGAGGATAAGATTAAGTAGTAAAAATGATGACGTATCCGAAGATTACGTATACCCAAGGTATGGACTTTTTGCTTACGGAGAGGGTTTTGTTACTGAGAGGCTGCGAAGAATGCACTTTACTGGTATTCCTGTGCTTTTTATTCCTGGAAATGCTGGATCACATGAACAAGGTTTTCAAGAGTTTTGTGAAATTTATTTAAATAATTTATATGTCATTATAAATCAAATAATAATTATATTTCAGTGCGTTCTCTGGCATCAATCAGTTTAAGAAAAAGTTTGAAAAGTCGAACTCCGTTTCATTTTGATTATTTCACTATATCATTTGGCAAAGATTACTCAGCACTGTACGGAGGAGTATTAAAAGAAGAAACTGAATATGTGGCCAAATGCATACAAAGGATACTTTCCCTGTATCAGGGCAAAGTAAAAAATATCATATTGATTGGACACTCGATGGTTAGTATAAGTCACAAGCATGTGATAAAGATTAAAAGCATTATCAGATGAGATTAAAATATTTAAAAATGCTTACTTAATTGATTTAATTTTTAAGCTCTTTGATGTTCTGACTTTTTTATGACTGCTTTGAATCTTTTAATAATATTAGATTGATACATCTCAAAAAACTACCTTAAAAATTATTTTACAGGGTGGAATAATTGCCAAAGGTGCTCTGTTGTTAGTACCCGAAATTAACAGTAATGTTGCTAGTATTTTACTCACACTAGCAACACCACACAAACCTTCTGTTTTTCCTGATTATACTTTTTTAAATTATTATCAAGAATTAACAAGTTCTATGGCTAGTATTAAAGAAAATGGAACAACTGTAATCTCTATTGGTGGAGGTCCAAGAGACATTTTGGTTCCTTCTTCTCAGACAATTGATCAATACGCAGATATCAATACTCTCACTACCAGTATTCCAGGTGTCTGGAGATCTACAGATCACCTATGTATATTATGGTGTAAACAATTGATTATGAACATTGTAAGATCACTTTTTGATTGTGTGGATACATCTCAAAAACCAGCAGTCATTTATGAAAGCCATGAGCAGAGAATTAAATCTTTCAATTGGCATTTTGCACAGGTATGCAAGTAATCAAATTTTGTAGAATATATATTGATTGATTGATGGAAGTAATTCAAATATTTTGTACAGCGTTTCACCATGGAAAAACGATTGCCACGCACAGTTTATAAGGAAAAAGTGGAATTTCCTATGAATGAAGAAAGTGAATGGATTGAAGATATGCGTAGACAATACGTGTGGAGTAGTAAAAATTATACATACAGTCGTAATAAATCAAAGAAACCAACTACAATATATCTCATGTTTAGAGTTAATGCACCCATCGATACTCTATCTATTGATGCCATTCATTTAAGAAATAGTGATTGGATTTTTGCCTGCTCTGCATCGAGTATACGCGGGCAGTCAAGAATTTGGTAATTATACGAAAATTACGTTTCTAGCTGTCGCGAAAAAATTTGTTGTTGTATAAGTAATAATGTCTGTCTCTGCATTTTGTAGTACATGGGGCTGGAATTTGTCTAACCGTACGAGAATTATCCCAGGATCAACTAGAAAACCTTTTAAATACTCAATAGACTTGGATCTCAATGAAATTCGAACTTTAGCAGTTTCTCACGTAATCGTGAGGATTCCAGATCAAACTGTCTATCGTTATGACGACGACGACGACGATAACGATGACGACGACGACGATAATCAAATAATTCAAGTTGACGCCTACACACGAGCTGCTAGGTATAAACGAATTAGCAATGGAAAATCTTGGTCTTCCGATCGAGGAAATCTTCGTTATTATGTTGCCCTAGACGGCATTACTGACGCCGTATCGGTAGAATTCAAAAACTCAAATTGCACCGAGAACAGTTATTTCCATTATTCCATTGTTGAATTGTCAGAACCATGGGTGCCTGGATCCGGGCAGATGCAATTTATCGCGGAAAAGTAAGTTAATAAAGTCTTTGTATTATTACACGATTACGACAGATCTTAAGCAATCTTAAACATTTTTCCTGCACCTTTACAGCGAAGACAGTCCAAAGATTTTGAAACTGCAAACTGTACATTCCCAGCGTTTGAGAATGATGAAACAGCAAAGTGCTGAATTGAAACTATCTCTGGATCCTGCTTGTTCATACAACATTCATGTACAAAGAGCGAATCTAGTTGAAAGAATCGCATGTATGGTACGCGATAGATGGACTTTCATATACCCAATAATAATTGGATTACTTTTACTCAGTATTGGCCAAAGAATAGATTTTTATAATGAAGATAGAACGAGCATTACGGCCATCACGATAATCACGATAATTCTTACCGCGAGCTTGAACCTCGTTCTCGAATGCTGCGTTGGCATTGCTATCCTACATATCTTAGCTATTGCAGTTTGTTGTTGTGTAGTATTTTTTGGATCTGTTGCTCACAACATCGCCGTTCGGTAATGACAGCATTAATAACTTTAAATAAGCCTTCAAATGACTTGACAAATTTTTTTCACCAATTAAACGTCTGTTTTTTTTTTCCCACTCGCATAGATTTTTAGCGAGAGCTGTAACTTTTTCAACAACTTGGTCGGACTGGTTACTGGGAGGAATAGTAAATCAGCTTCCTATTGTAGCTGCTGGTGTCTTACTCTCTATGATACCAGCAACTTGTGGAGGCTTAGCGGTGCTCCTTTCTATTTTTCTACACTTTCTAAGACTGACGCGAATGTATGAAGATTATTTGGAAGAATTATTGCTGGCGTCCATGAGACATTTTAATCTCTTGAAAAAGCGCGATAAAAATAATCAGGAATCTGGTGATTCGGTTAGGCAAAATATATTCAATCAAGTATTACTGTTTTTGTTTTGGTGCTTTGCCGCGTTACCGGCTGTTCCATCGACGCTTGTTTGGGCTAAAAATTTCAGGTAAAACAAAAACCTGATTTCCTTTTTTTAAAATTCAATCTTAAGCATATTAAATTAACTTTTGCATTTTAGTTTTAGCACGAGGTTGATCACGGAAGATCAAGTATTATTATACAGTTGGATTGTCATGGTTGCCTGTGGGACATCTGGACTTGTACAAATACCAAAATCTTCAGTTAACTCATATAAAACTAAGATGCTAGCTACTTTGTTACGCTGTTTGGGCTGGATAGCACTTGCAATATCTGCCACGTCTAACACGGCGTATTATTACTGGTGCTTTCCACCTGGTCTAGCGATTGTTGTAGTTCTAATTTCTCTAAATTCGCTACAAGCGTAAAATTATTTAATAGGCTAATTTTTTTAATTCGTCAAATTATTGTTTATCAAAATCGAATGTTTACAAGCCGACTGTGATTAGTTGTAAAGTTTTTGATGAATTTTGTGGATTAGAATTTTGTTAAATTATATAGATATAGATATATATATATATATATTGTACCGTCTGAGTTTTAATTGTTATAGAGAAAATTTAACTAAATTGAAAAATATTTGTTTTCTTTGCAGTAAATAAAAGAAAATAAGTAGATCAAGATTTTAATAGTCAAGTTGTCAACTTTTTTGACAACGGTTGTGATTGTATAATGTTAGGCAGGGTAATCAATTCATTTCCCAAATCAAGAAATAATATTGATACAATGATAAATAAAAACACAATTCTTTAGTTAAACTAACTTTTTTTTTAAATAAAAAGTCTGAACATATTTGCGAATAAATGTTATCGCAATTGATTAAATTTTTTAAACATTATGAACATAAAAATTAATTGAGAAAAAACGTAATATACACTATAAATTAGGTATTGTGCGAAAATTTTCAACACCTTACAATTTCTATAAATGTTATTCTGTATTCGATGTATAAACAAAAATATTTTTTAAATATTCTTTTTTCACATCATTTGTGATGCAAATCTCGAGACTAAGCGGCGAAAAATAAATCTATTATGAAGTTATCATTTCATTATAATGAACATTTAGTCATTTTTTTTTATCCCTTCCTTAATAATCATGAGCCCATTCATTTTCTTGCAGAAAAGCGTCCACTACCTCCTTCATTGCGAGATTCGGGATAAGTTGATCCTGTGTTAATCGGACACGAGTCACTGGATCAAAATGACCTACTCTTTGAAGGTGCTCTTCAATATCTTTTCTTTCATACGTTATTCCACTTGGTGTGATGACTGGTTCTTGAAGAATTTCAAAACTAATTTTACCACATAAATAATCAGGAACTTCTCGTTTCTGTAATATAAAATATTCCGTATTACTTAATTGCAGAAACAGTAAAATGTATTAATGTATTATTATAGATTAACTATTGCAATATCAACCTACCCTTCGATTATCATCAACTTTGGCAAATAATTCATTTAGTAGGCTTAATGATGTGTCTCTTTTTTCTTCAATCTCTCTCCTAATAGCTGCTATTTTTGACTCTGTCGTGTGATCTTCATCCCCTTGTTCTTTTTTCTCATCATCGCCTTGGCACTCTTTTTCTTTGAGCTCCGCTAAACTTTTTTCTGCATCTACAGCTATCAAACGATTCAGATAGGATTGGAGCTCGATTTCCTGATTGATCCTCTGTTCCTCCTTAATTTGAAAGCGCTTTTTCCTTGCTTGTCTTAGAACACTCGTCATATCGTCCCCATAGTTGAGCTTTTGCTCCTTGGCCAGGTCCACAGCTAAGCAAGAGCATCGACATTTTCATGTCGAGCTTTATTTAATTGTTTATTTTTTATTTACTATTTATTAAATATGCAAATTCAACCCATAACTTGTAATTTTTAATTTGACTATTATATTTGATACGAATAATATTGCACTCTTGAAATTATACTAAAGCTACTTAATTAAGTGTTAATATTCAATATTATCTGAATTCATTTGAGATACAAATGGTTTCTTTATCTCTTTTCAATAAAAAATCTCAATTCAAACAAATGTATCCTATATTTCTGTCTATGATGTAATATAATTATAACCACGTACCTCTTTGAAGATGTTTGATGGCTTCGTCGTACAACTCCATTCCTTGAAGGGCCAAACCAAGAAAAAAGTGACCTTTTACAAGACATGGATCTAAATCTAAAGCACGGCGACAATCTTGACACGAAGACTCCCATCGTTTTAGCTTCAAGTATGAAAGTGCTCGATTTGTAAAGTACAGTGCTTGGTTCGGATTCTTTATCTGCAAAGAATAAATATTAGAATGTTAATCACAAAGTACAGAACATTGTGGCTTATCCAAACAAATTACTCACAATGGCTTTAGTATAGCAATTTGCAGCATCCTCGTACTTGTGGAGACTAAATAGACGGTTACCCTGTTCCTTCAGCTCTTTGTCCGTAAGGTTTGCTGTTGAATACATTTTACTCATTTTTACGGCAATTAATTGCGCGCTAAAAACTTTTTGTTATGTAGGCGAAAACGAAACGTATATACGGTGCTACATATGCGCCTGAAACAAGTTTTCTTCGACTTTGTTTACTTCTAGAGCATAACGCCTTCACTGTGCTGAGCAAATAAACTAACTAAGGCACGGAAATAAAGTCGGAAAGAATATCCGCACGATGCCGAACATGTCTAGCCCACTCAATTCGCGGACTTAGGCGAGTTTCTTGACCATTTTGTGCCTTTGTGTGCTCTTCGCATTACACTTTCTGCCGTTCGCGAACTTACGACGATCGTGCTACGACTACGACAGCAGTGTCATCGCCGCTGACTGCACTTGTAGTGGTACCTACCTAGCGAACTAACATCATCTTAGACAACACATTTGTACACAGTGGAGAATACTGCGCACAGCAGGAGAGTTGTTGTTTGTTGAGTCGTCACTCTGCGGTAGTGCCAACTTGGAAGCTCGAAAGTGCAGCAGCGATTCAGCGCTGCTGGTGGGCATTTAAATTTGAAACGACCAATACGGTAGATAAAATATGAAATTTATTTTCCCTTGAAAAGCTGTACACATTGATAACAATATTATAATCTTTTTATATCTGTACACGTGTAGCGGTATTTCATAACAAATAACAGAATAAAATTAAAGCTATCATAGAGTAGTAACAATTTGTACCATGATTGTTCGTATTAATTTAGATTTACATCACAGGTAAAAATTAATTTAAAAATTTGCTCCTAGTTTTATACGTCGTTAAGACTCTTTTGTGTCAGCTACGCTGTAGACACTTATTGGCTTCTTGTTTACTGGGTGTATCGCCTGGGTCACAGTGATGCCCATGCCATGTTCCAGATATTCCTTTACTTTACTAGCCAACAACCGGTTGTTGTCATGCACATGTGGATGTGACATAAATTCATCTAACTGTGAACAAACAATATTATGGTTATAAATTGAAGCATTAACAGTATGAAAAAAAGGAAGCTGAACACAACTCACTTTCATCCACTTGCATTCGCTAATCTCCCTGTCACACTTGACAATGTCAAATGTCTGCGGAATCAAGCAAGAGATAGTGTAAATATCTGAACAACCAAAGGCATATCGGTGTGCATGTCTGAATGCCAACATGCACTTAAATTTGGCTATGACTCCGGTTTCCTCGAGCACTTCTCTCTCCACCGCAGTGGTCATATCCTCCCCAGGCTCTACGTAGCCCCCTGGCAGTTTCCAGTGTGCGCTAGCAATACTATGCCTCTCTTTGACAACAAGAATCTCCTTGGTCTCCTCGTTCAGAACCACAGCACCCACACCCAAGTTTGTGTGAGCGTAGGGAGGCACATTGCAGGTCTCCACTTCAGGAAGCCATCGGTACAAGGTTGCCTGTTCCTGCTTGGCATGATGGAACTGAAATCCTCTCTTTGTCAGCTCTGGTATCCAGTAGCTCTGATCCAGATCCACCCGGAACCATATC
This sequence comes from Trichomalopsis sarcophagae, assembly GCA_024372645.1. Taxonomy (NCBI): domain Eukaryota; kingdom Metazoa; phylum Arthropoda; class Insecta; order Hymenoptera; family Pteromalidae; genus Trichomalopsis; species Trichomalopsis sarcophagae. The sequence continues at coordinate 2,481,227 of QLSS01000007.1, forward strand.
GTCCGTCTTTTATCTTTCGCCCATTGATCTAAAGACGCTGCAATAGTTAAGCAAAAAAAAAAATCTCACGTGAGTCTCATGATCTATTGCAATCGCAAACAAGTAAGAAGCGCATAGAAAAAAAGTGTTTGACCTTCGAGTCGCTCGGGAAACAGAGCGACGTCGCAGGGCTCAGCCTTAGAGTCAACGGTGATGCCGTTGTATCGATCGACTTGCCCACGAAAACAATTCTCTTGATGTTGAGCCATACCGCTCGAAAAAACGAACCTGACTCCACGACCCTGCAGACAACGACTGAGCGCCTTCGTAAACATCGACGCTGCCTGCAATGTGTACTACTACTACTACTACTACCTCGCGCGTGCGACTCTCCCCGCCGCGTGTGCAGGTGTGTATAATACGTTTTCGCGCACACGTGATGCGCTAAAGTGAATAAGCGTATATATGTATACTACTATATGCGAACGAACACGCGCATGCTCACGATGCGTCAGCTGTACAAGTTTCTCATGTATACATAGATCTTTTAATCCATTCATCGCTGATCACGCGCGTGATTCGAAATCCAAGAAGAGCTATAGTATACATGTAAATCAGCACAGAGTCTACAGCGATATATGTATATAATATGTTAGGAACGTGCGTGCTGCTACAGTTTATCTCGTGCAATCACTCTGCAGTCCTGTGTATACAATGACTTCTGCACCGCAACGCAATCGTCATATATCGCTAATGACGTGCGCAGTCCCCGGCCTCGCTCCAAAAGCTCTCAAGGTCATGGTAAATCTTCTCCGTCCTGGTATTGTAATTGAGGGCCTGACAGACTCGACAGTAATGCCGGGAAGAACTACCGAAATAGCCGTGCTCGTTGATAACCCGGTACCTGGACCGCCAGGATTTCAGCCTCGCGTATTCCCGAGGGTTGCGGTTGAGATATTGAAGGTAATTGGCGAGCGACGACGGATTGGCGAAGTCGTCGACGTGGAGGTAGGAATTCGGCGGTAGGAGACGTTGACAGTCGTCGCGAGGTGGGCCCATTATCACCGGGACCGGGCCTTTCTCGTACGCGTTCCAGAAGATCTTTTCGCTCATGTACTCCCGGCAGTTCGAGTTCTCGAAGGCCAGATAGAACTTGTAGCCCGAGAGAAGCGGACAGTCCTTGGCGAAGTGTCCCGGACAGGCTGTCCGGTTGCCGTTGAGACAGCGGCCGAAAATTTCTAGATCGTCACCTGTGGGAGAGAGTTATTGAGATCTTTATTAGCGACAAGTTTTAATTGTTGGTTGCATAAAATAATTGAGCCATTCTGGCAAGATGAATCACAGGGACTGTTTTATCGTGCAATGACTCGAGGAAGATATCGACCGATTTCATTAACGACTATATAGCGACCGCTAGTAAAGTTGACTTATATAATACATGACTATACCAGGAACAGGCACGCCTGAAAGTCGCAGAAACGCACGTACGCCCGCACGCAACCCTCGCGTTACATCCAATTCCTCTATACTAGGCAAGCGTTATTTGTATATATTTTTAAATTGAAACTTGGAATCGGAGCGTTCATGAATATATAATTACTTTGAGAACTAGTATTTTTCACCTGAAAACTTTTCCACGCGTTTATTTCTTTATTCAACTTTACGCGTTTCTTTTTAGATTTACCATATCAGGCACTTCATTGCGCATAAAGATAAAATGGATTCGAAATCAATTTAATCAAGCACTTGGATGAATAATATAGTTATAACTAATATAGATGCTTAATATTATTTTATCAGCAAAATGATATATATGATGAGCTAATGTTTTATCTAATTGTGCCATCAAATGTGGTTTTTCCCAAACTTAAGGAGCACCAATGATATTCGCGAAAGTGAGAGCAGTTTTTGATCATCTAAACTGATAACGATTAAATTTTAAACTTCGATGCAGCCGATGTAAGTAAGCTTATCGGGATAACTACAGTTATGAAGAAAGCCGAAACCTATAAAAGAGAGCTGCCTACTAGAATTTTAAAAGTAGTATCACAAGTGTAGCAGTTCAGATTAGTCGATTTTTAAAAGCACTTAGAAATTCATACCGACTGCCGTCATCTTTTATTCTCATTCGGAGGTAAGCAAAATTATTATACGAGTTGAAATAGTAGAATTCTCATTATGTAAAATAGATAAGCAAGATACATTTTCTAATTAAGGCATTTTTCGCCTATATCGCAAATGCTAGTCTGGTACTGATAACTGCGCGACGACCAAATCTCTAATGTCGCGACCACATATCCGACTCCTCTTTACACTTCATGACACTAGACAACATCCGATAATCTAATCGATTTGCCGATATATTTTAGTTATTATATACGTGGCATCGGTTCGTTCCTCCGATAATAGCATAGCCAATCGAGAAAATTATTAACAATTACTTCACAATTTCTCACCCAAAACGCTCTTGAGCTCCTTAACATAATGCCAGCGATTATTATTGCCTGAGCAATTACTGCCGAGGATCGCGACTAATTTTCTATTAGCCTCTCTCTCCTCCAGAGAATCTATCTCATTATAATCCATAGTCTCCTCGTTTACGTCTCTGTTAGACAACGTTCGCTTAAGAATAGTCCTGCCGTAAGGTACAGGAACATCGCTATCCATCCGATAGGTCATGGACCAATTAAAAATACCGTCGTAGTCCGAAAGCTTCTGAGGCTGTACTAAGAAAGTATTGATCGGCGACTCATCTGTCAGAAAAATCCATCGTTGTTGCAGATTCTGACGCTCGGGCAGAGATTTTACTCCTCGCGTTCGATGCAGGTGGAATATTACCGCATCTGCCATGTCAAGCTCCTTGCGTTCGTACGTTAGAAGACAGTTTTTTACCGAACAGTCTTCCCAAGCCGAATACCTGTGAAAAAGTACAATATTCTATACGAACGTATATTTCCTAGAGATAAACTTTTTTTTCAATGCACAACAGCAGATAAGACAATCTATAGAAAAGATTTTTTCCCGTCTAAAAAAAAAAATAATAATAATAAATACGTATATCCGACGACACTTTACGATGTTACCGATTTTTCTGAGGCCCGACACAAGACGGATAAATACAATTTGTAATCTGTATGCACATATACATTCAACATTTACCGGATGAGACTCTATGTACATACCAACCAGCGCTCGTGAGGATATCTTAACCAATCAAAAAGCTCAGTTTTACTTTTGGACACACCCCTCCCATCTCTATTGCGCGGAACAATACGCGAAACATATTAGTTTTACCCTCAGACCTCCGAAGAGTGAACATCGTTTATGTAGGTGCCATTCTTTGTTATTAAAATATTTGTTATTCGTGTGCGTGAATGAGCGTTATTATATTTTATAAAGGATTTCTTATCCGAAGTGAACATTATTCGTATAGTCTGCTGAGCGTTGAGTTGTGGCATATTAAAAATTAATTAATTAACAATATTTCTACAATTTACCTAAAAACCGAAACATATATTTTTCACAAATCATACCTATTATTGGATTTTAATATTTATGTTTTTTAAAAAATGAATATTTCTACAGGCTAGTAGAAAAATTCGTAAAATAAGAGAAAATTAATAAATCGTAAATTAAAAAGAAAAATTACACTTTGTTCCGGGAAAATCGCCTGAGATGCCGTCTCTCGAGAAAAGGTCCATACTCCCACACGAGTATAATAAAAGGGTTAGATCTGTTGTCAGTCTTTGGCGGCGCCGGACTGTCTTCTTGCGACAAAAGCCAATTAGCCAGCGGCGTCGAGTCATTCCTGAACCGTCGCTTTTGCCACTCGAATTCTTCCACGGACAGCTGATCTTCCGTCCTCTAAAAAAAAAAAAAAAAAAAAAATTCGCCAGATAACTCGGTTACTCAACCATTATAACCGTCGTTACGTACGACCATACCGAAAATAAAAAATTCGAACGTGTGCTCATTACTTACTATATATACGATGTGAAAATCGCCTATAATACCGCTATAATGCAGGTAAATGGTGCATATGGAGTGCTTACACGCTGCAATTACACGTGTGTACAACAATTACGGTCGGAAAAAAAATGGAGCGATAAAAGCGCGATATCGACTGAATAACCACTAATATTAGATTTTTCAATCGTATAACACGGAAAAGAAAACCTAGTACAGCTATATATATATATATATAAGGACGGTTAGAAAAGGCGGCGATTCTTCAGTCATTTGATCGATTTCACTCGGTAAAGCGTGAAAAAAGCCTTTATAGATCGCAGCTTTCTTTCACGGATGTAAACTTTTCGTGGAATCCATAAAAGAAAGAGACTGCATAATTGGCGATGAGTTTTTTTTTTTTGTACAGTTACGTAGGGAAACTATTACAGCCTAATTAAAACTCGCAGTTCAATACACTCGCTCGAGCTGAAACTCCTTTTTTTTTTCCCCCCAGTACAACACGGCCTTTTCGTTATCATCGAGAGCAGGAGGCATTAAAAATAATCGATTCCGCTCTAATAATGACTCGCTAAAACTGTAAACTCCTTTCAAATTAGACTCCGTATCCCAACGTCTTTTTAACACACACACACACGAGATATCGCGGCGTGAAAGAGGCGACTTCCCCGAATTTTTCCAAAACACTCACCCGCAGCGTCAGTAGGTCCTCCGATGATGCGATATTCCTTACCACGTTAGGCACGTCCCCGGTTCCGAGAATCGCGACGACGAACAGCCCGACGAGGCAGAGAACACAGCCGAGCAACAGGAGGTAGCGCAGCGAGCGCAACAGCATCATCGTCGTCGTGCCACTAGTCACTCCGCACTGTAGCAGGCCGGTCCCGATTTTCTTGACTAGCCATGCGTACATACGCCGGTTAGGTCCCTCTCTTTCTCTCGTTGTTATGGAGAACAGTAGACGACCACCACTTCTGCATGTAATCCGCGCGAGATAGATGCAAAGACTCCCTCTCACTCGCGGCGGGTTTCTTTTCTCGCGGCTGTGCATGACCGTCTCGACTTTTTTCCTTTCTTTCCTCTTGAGAGACGGCTTCTGTTTATTCTTTTCGTCGACGCTTAATTAATTGGCTTTTTTGCGTACGTTCTTTGCCAGTACGTAACGCTACAATGACGCTTGTCGGTTGTCTCGATATAGCTGATAATCGGTAAACTTATAAATTCAGGAGGTTACACCGCTCACTTCACGCGTTATTATACTTTCGTCAGACTTCACAAACGAATTTCCCGCCTCTGTTTTCAGGCTACGTTGGCAGAACTGTCCGCGTTGTTGCCGCATTGGACTTCAAAAAAGCCGAGTTTTTTTACCGCGGGGAGAAGTTGCAGCACAGCGCAGTCGTGCGTATATACCTATATACGTATAAATTTAGTTGCTTCTGGGAACAAGAGTCCGCCATCATCGGCGCCGCAGCCACCAGTGCGGACGCGGTCTGAACTTGCAGGAACACGCGGGAGATCACAACAATGAGAGGTAGACAGAGCGGCACTTAACGACAAAGACGATTCACGACTTTTGCGAAGGGTGTTTGCGAATTTTATACAGGCGCCCGGCCAGGAGCCGTCCTCGCCATGGATTTCGAGAGAGTCCTCAAACGGATTGGCGAAGTGCCGGAGGAGGTAGTGATCAACAAAAACTTGGTAAGTTATAACCCCCCTTCGAGAGGCCTGAATTTATCTCCCTAGTTCTTCAGCAGTATACCAAGGATACGCTTTTGAGACTCGCGTGTTTATTGCCTCGTTGGCGCTTTTGAATATTCGCGCTTATATTAATACGATTTTGATGTTATTATTGCAGTTTTCCTGCGGACGGATGAATGAGAGTGACCTCGTGTGCTTGAGTTTGCTAGTTTCCAGGCAGCACTGTTTGTTTACGAAACTGCCGGACGGTTTATATGTGACTGATTTGGGGGTAAGCAAATTTCCTTTGTTTATTTGATTTCATTTTCATGGAATTGCCAAGGATTAGCAAACGACTAGGGATTCTTCCTTGATTATATCTTGAATCTTCTGCTCAGTTCCGTGTCTGTATTGTACACTGTAAAGACATACGTACAAACTTGGGAGCAAGCAGTGGATTTTTACTTGACTCGACTTTCAGCTTTTATGTTTTTATATTTTTTCTTTGACTAATATAGTGCTTGATTTGTTATCACAGAGTTCGAACGGTATATATATTAATGGAAAAGTACAAGAAACAAAGAAAACCATCTTACTAAATGAAGGTGACTTGATTGGTATAGGCTGTGCGGAAACTACTAATTTGGATCCTAAAACTATGTTTGTATATAAAGTAACAAATCGGGTAAGTATTTCTGCCTTGGAGTCTGTTCTTAATGAGTAGCAATGGCTTGCTTCTTCAATAAAAGAACCTTAAATTATAGTGCAAAATAAAAAGCTTCTCATTAGAAATTTACTTTTTGTTTGTGTTTTTCCCTCTACTTTTAGTTTGTTAAATACTTTTATTTCATTTGTCTTTTAATGCTAACTTATTCAAATACTTTTAGAAATGCTTCAAATTTTCATTGTAATTTATATTTTTTTTGCACCTTGCCCTATTCAAATAATAAATTATTGTTTTTTATTCGTTTATCAAGGTGGTGCTGTGTGATAGCAGTACTTCTGATGGTATAAGTAATGATAGACATGCTCGCAAAGAGCAATCTAAAGAACGTCGAAATGAATCAAACAATAATGATGCACCAGCTAATAAAGTAGCAAGAAATTCTAGTAATGCAATTAATGATGATGACGATATCGAAATTATTGAAAATTCTTTTAATGTTTATACTGCAAAATCTCATGAAATGGCAGAAAAAAGGAAATCAGTCAGGCAAGTATCAGAATGTGCTCCTAACTTGGGTCCAGCTCGAGGAGAAGTCAATGAAAGTACCAAAAAGAAAGAACTCACAAGACAAATAACTGAATGTTCAACTACTTTTGGTGTAACTGATCAAGAAGCTAGTGCAAACTTAAAAAGAAATGAGCATAAGAAACAGTTTACAAAGCCTTGCATATCAAGTACACCTCAAGATGATGACGATATTATAGAAATCGATGTATCGCCACCAAGAAGTAATGTTAGCAGGGAAGTTATACATACGAATTTAACCAACAAAGAACTAGAAAATTTAGATCAATTCGTAGCTAATGTGAATATTAAGCAAGAGCCACAAAATCATCCAGAACCAATTGCTCCTACAACAACTATAAAAACAGAACCAGACTGGCAATCTTTTTCACAACTTGATATTGTAGAAATAAATGATGATGAAGGCTTTCCTTCTTCACAACTTTTTGACAGATCAATTGTAAAAGAAGAATCAGAAGAGAAAGATGTTGACAGTAATGTTCTTCAGACTTCATTATTTCTTGGTGATGATGATAATGTTGTAACAATATTGAGTAGCGATGATGATGATGACGATTTAATTAACGAAGATAACGTGATACATCCAATCCAAGAAATAAAAATAGAATCTGGAATAAAACCAACTTTAGAATTTGTAGATGTTGGAGTAGCTGCACATCCTACAATAACGAATGAGACTAATAATGTGTGCCAGAACAATTTAGATTTTCCTAATCATGAGCAAGTAGATTCTACAGCGATGCTGATTGCCTCTCTGACAACTGAACAATCTGTCGAAGAACAATTATTTGCGTTACATCAAGAAACGTCACTTGAATCATCTACTTGTAAAGATCCTTTGCTTGATAAGGAAACGTCTGTTACTAATGATACTTCGACTAAAAAGAATATTTCTACCGCCAATGATATGGATACCTCAAGTACAAATAAAGATACCAAAAAATCGAATAGAAAAGGTTTGGAAATTTGTGAACCACATTTTATAAAGCCAAAGAAACGAGGTGAAAAATCTACCAAAAAGTCGAGAAGTGAAGATCGATTAGGCAGGAAAAGGAAACATTCTTCAGATTCATCTCTCATTAAGGATAGGCATGAAAAATCGACCAAAAATAAAGAATACAAGAAAGACAAAAGTACATCAAAACACAGTACTAAACAAAGAAGTCGTAGCAAAGAATCAAGCAACAAGGATAAGCATCAAAGTACTTCATCAGAATTAGAAAGTCATCAGAAAAAAAACGATGAAAATCATAATAAAAGTCTATCCAAATCTTTTGAAAATAGTTCTAACAATTCTGATATGCTGAACCAATCTAGACCAAAGAATAAGACGACAATAGTAAAAGCTAAAGTTTCAATAAAAACACGCGGTGATATGCTTTGTGAAGCAATGCAAGTGCCAAGGCCACAGCCAAGGAAAGAAGCAAAAGCAAAAGCTTCTGAACCTGCAAAAGAAACAAGTGCACCAAAACTGGATACTACTTCATTCGTTATTCCTCGTCGACAATTTCCGTCATCTACTATTCCATCCAGTTCTATCTCTATGGTTAGTCAATTGAACACTCCAACATCAATATCTCGATCTAGAGATATTCCGTCTAGTCTGGCAAAAGATCCATCAAATGACAGAAATAGACCTCTATCTCCACCAGTTGGTAATGAGAGATCTCCATCCCCATTAACAGAATCCGAAACAAATCGCAATGACGTATCAGGTATACCAACATGGAATTCAAATTTAAAATCGGCGCTAAAATCTGCCAATCTTAACACTTCCCAAAAAAAAGTCTTGTTTAAAGCCAACATTGCGGCCGTCCGTGAATTTCCTATTGAAGAAGGCAATCTATTGAGGAACATTAAAGATGGTAATAATTTACGAAGTGGTAAAAAAGATTTCATTGGGTATAGAACAACTGAATTGAAAATTGAAGATTTTTTGGCTCGCGTATTTGCATGGGAGCCTGTTTGGTTGGAACAACAACAAAAAATTAAGGCCTTACCACCTATCGTTAAAGCAGAAGATATGCAGCAACTACCAAATACTTTTACTTCTTTTGACCAATACTACAAGAGAATGGAAGTTTTATTATTGTTAGAGACCTGGCAATATTTGGTTAAAGAGTACGAGTGTACTGGAAATAGGTATGTATTGAATGACTGTAATAAACCAATTTTAAATTTTTACGAGTAAACTGTTGTAAAATCAACATTTTAGGTATACTACGTCTGCAGTTCTACCATGTAGTATTGTAAGATATTCTATTAAACAGATGATGACTCCTAATAAATTACGATATACCATGATGACCATTCATACGTTAGTGACGGAAACTCAATTGGTAAGGCAGGAACATCCAGTTTATGGGGACATGATAATTCTTGAGTACACGACAAAGCATGGCAATTCTCTCCATATGAGAAGAGCATTTGCTTATGTTGTGCAGGTTCAGCAACAAAATGCTTCGAAATATTTGCAATCTAATGATATGCTTCGTGAGTATATTATTATACATTCCACATACAATATATTCAATCAAAACTAAAACTAACATTATGAATCAAAATTATACAAGATATTTATCAATTTTTCTTCAGGTAAATATGTCAAATTCCCCCAAGCTCTATTGACATACTTTGTGCACACAAAAATGATTGATGAACAAACAATTCAGTATGATCAAGTAGCCAGGTTACGAAGTATTTTTTATATAAGATCACATCTTCGTTTACTTCAAGGATTACAGTATGTACCCCGTTCAGAGCTCTGTGACGCAATTTTAAATGTTGATATTGAACAATTTCAACTTAAGCCTGTAACAACTCGAGAAATTAAAGAATATGATCTTGTGACAAAAGTATTTATATATTTATCTTACCACTAAAGCTTTTTACTTTATATTCAATACTTACGAATATCGGTTTGACGAATTTCAGGATAAACTTAATGCTAAACAAATGGAAGCCGTCATCAAATTTACGAATGCATCTGTAAAGTTAGAACCTAAAATTGGTTTACTCGTAGGCCCACCAGGTCTTTATGCATTCTTTTTTTTTAATGGTGCAATATCAAATATTGTTACTGATATTCTTTTATTTTTTGCATAGGAACGGGAAAATCAAAGGTCATTGCTAATTTAGTGACTCAGATACTGTATGGAGATGGCAGATATGTCGCTGGTAAACCTCTTCGAATATTAGTATGTGCTCCATCTAATGCTGCAATTGATGAAATTGTTTTACGTCTTCTTGAAATACGCGGTGCTATAAAAGGTTTTTATTGAAATATATTTTATTTCTATATAACAGATAGATCATTATTTGAGGTATTAATGAAAACGAAATTAAATGTTTATAGAGCACAGGTTTAAAATGGTCAGGATTGGCAGGATGGAATCAATGCACGCGGAAGTGAAAAAAATATCTGTAGCTGAACTTGCTAGAAGGGAAGCTCTAAAGGCAATGTCTGATCACGTGCACAAAATTTCAGAAGGTATCGATCAAAAGGTAAAATTTTTAATTATAATTTATTAATTGATTTTGCATTTAATTTTGTGAGTGAATTGTCTTCATCGCCCTTGATACATAATCACTTTATTTTTCTTTGCATTTTGAGTACTTATAAGTTATTGTTTACATATAAAAGAAAAGTTGCAATTTTGTGATCCTTAAAAATCTTTTAAAAATACGGTATGGCATGGAAATTATAAATGTGTTTATACAAAATTTAATATATTTATCATGTATTAAGTAGGTGATTACAACTTTTAAAGATACCTGTCATTGTACAGCAATTCACGCTATGTTCGTCTCTCTTAACCGATAATGATTTCATTTTTTTAGTGTTGATAAATTAACAAATAAGCAAGATACTATGTATTACGATTTGGTGTTTTTTTACAGAAACGCAAAGTAGAAGATGAAATACGCGCACTTCAGTTGTTGGTTGCAAATAATCCCAGAAATGTTAGTTATAGAATGGATCTTGAAAATTACAGAGAAAGACATAGAAAATTAGTCAATAAAATGCCGGTAAGTTATAGCCCGTGAGTCTCTGGAATAAAACTATGGTCAATTTTATTTTTTATTCGCCTTGGTAAGAGCACACTGGCGCCAATCGGTTACACGTAAATTAAATGATATGGCGGAAATTTGAATCTTAATAATTAAAATAAAATACATTGTTCTTATGGTAGTTCTTACCAATGCGAATATCGTTTCGTTAATCGACTACTTTAAACTATAGTACGATACGTGTGACTTATGCGTCCTGTTATTTCATGGCGTGAGGTTAGTGATAATCACGCCGTGCAGTGGGCAATTAAAGTCACGAATATCGTATACTATTCTTTACCATACTCTCTTTGGATCATATTCGTTCCAAATGTGGGAAATAATTCTTTCACTGAAAAAAGTAATCAATCACACAATTTGTACTAAATCCGTGGCGAAAAAAGTCTATAATCAGCAATAATTTCTCAATTTTAATAGAAAACAGATCAAGAGATGGCCAAATTAGAAAATGCTGCTAAAATGGTAATTTTACAAAAAGCCAACGTCATTGCCTGTACACTTACTTCATGTTATACTGGTCAGATGGAATCTATATTTGGGTGAGTTTTCTGCACAACATTTTATGATTTGAATGTAGCTTAAAGATGTCTAATAAACCATTGCGAATATTTTACAGAGGTGATACCGAAAAAATTGCAACATGCATTGTAGATGAAGCTACACAATGTTGTGAAGCTGAAACATTAATACCTTTGATGCTGGGAGTAAAGAGTCTTATTTTAGTAGGTGATCCCAATCAATTACCAGCTACTATTATGTCAACTGTAAGTCAAGCGTTCCAATAATGAGTTGAATCAACTTTTTATTTTATTTATGATTAATAATATGCTACGAAAATTGTTAATAGGATGCAAAGAAACTTGGATTAGATAGATCTTTATTTACAAGAGCGAAATATGCTTTGAATACTCAAATTAATAATGAAAGGAAAGTTCATATGGATCCGGTAATAACACTGAGTATGCAATATCGTATGGTGCAGGCTATATCGCATTGGCCAAATCGCTTTTTTTATGGAGGAAAGTTACAGGATATGGCAGATTATAGAAATAATTTTCCATTTCAATCTTATCGTATTTTGAATCTTGATGGAATACAAGATAACATCAAATTTCAAAATACTAGTGAGGCAGTATTTGTGGGTAATTTAATAAATAGCTTAATGACATGTAACAAACTCAGCTCATGGAATAGAAAGATTACAGTAGGAGTTATTACGCCTTATCAAAATCAAAAGTCTGTCATTCAATCGAAGATAACAGAACAGTAAGTTTAAAAACAAATCTAATTAATTAATGAAAAAGGCTGTTGTTCGTGCACGTATTAACAAAAATAATATCTTTATACTTTGTTACATTTTAGGATTAAAAATGTACCTAATACATTGCAAGATAAATTTCATATTGAAGTTAATACCATCGATAGTTTCCAAGGTCAAGAAAGAGATGTCATCATAATGTCTCTTGTGAGGAGTAGTGGAATAGGATTTTTGTCAGATCCGCAAAGGCTATGTGTTGCTTTGACGAGAGCAAAATTCACCTTAATTATATGTGGCAATTTCACAACGTTTCAGGTAATTTAATCAGTATTATACTGTTTTTTTTTATTGTAATTAAAATCTTATGTTTTGCAAATTCAAGTCTCAATTTTTATTTTAGAGAGACAATATGTGGAAAGACTTATTGCGAGATGCACGTTCTCGTGGAGTTGTAGCACGTTTAAATACAACTGCCAGGCCAAATGAAATCCAACCTCACGTCGTAAGGTTAGATAAGAAATAGCTTATTTATTTCTATAACTTACTTTATGGAATAAGTCGATAAACTTGTGCCATTATTTTTATAAATTTTGTAAATTAGTAGTCGTTAAATGTGATTTAGAATCAACTAGTTAGTATTTTTTTTTTTTATATTTCACTTTAATGTGTAAAAATAGTAAATTTTTTAAAATTAAATTTATTTTTGTTTAGTCCAGTTGAATGAATTGTAGTATTATTTGATTTTAAAAGTTATGAATCTTACAGCTTTGAATGGCTGTTTTTTTTTACCAATAACCCAATCAAGTTGCTTGTCGAGAAATATTTTTTTTTGTTACTATCAATAGTAGAGATAGGATGAGGTGACTAATGATTAGTTACGCTATCAAAGTCCGATTTTATTTTTTATTATATAAACAATCTAGAGCGTATGTACAAAAGAGCTTAATAGTAAAAAGACGTTTATTTTCAACAACATTCTCATCAGTGTCATCATTCAGAGATCATTATCCAACCTCATGCATGAAACCTCATACTCCTCGAAGAAATCAAATTAAATATGTAGATGGTTGAGCTTATTATAACGAAGCTTACAGAGGTACTTCTGCTCTGATGCAACGTAACCGACGACGACCTAACGCTCGTTGGTATTTTTTCCGTTGTTGTGGATCCTAAAAGAAAAATAGTATGATTGGTTGTCACTGGCAATCGTATATTTTTCGGATCAAATTTCAAGTTCTTACCTTTTGTTACACCTCGTGACCTCGTCGTCATAGGCATTTTTGTCGTCACCGTCTTTATTGGTGTCGTTATTTTCATAATAGGAACATGTGGACTCGTTTTAGTCGCTATCGTCGGAGCAGGACTAGATGAGTTTCCGTAACATTGGCCTGAAATTTTAATGATTATTATTTAATTGAAATCAAGGCACGCATGGATCTATCAGATTTATTCTAGATAACTGAAAATACCTTTTTTGTACAATCGCATTCCTTCAGTTTCGGGGTCTATGTTTCTAATACAGTAATCTCCGGCTTCCTTGATGTAAATTTCCTCATCGCTTACGATGGTTCCAACAAAGCATTCGTTTGTACCAGTGTCGTTTCTCATCGTATATGTATACGTCACTCCTTTTTCTTCCCATTGTCCGAGGCACAAGTAGGTTCGCTCTATTTTAACATCGATAGTTGTAAATTTTGTAAAATAAAGATTTCAAAGACTGAAAGAAATAAAGAAGAGAATAGAAGAAAGAAGAGAAGAACAGACTTATTACCTTCGTAAAGCTCTCCTGAATTGCAATCGTAAACTTGATAGTACATAACTTGTCGATTATTGCAATTGCTGCTCAGTTCGGCACACATTCCCGGCAAATCCGTAATCTGACCTGTATATTGGCCAGTAATCGGACATGGAGATTCCACCGTACGCTCAAGTCGCGCCAATGTCCACCAAACCGCACTTGATCTGTTCAACAATAGATTTGTATCGTCGCATAAGAACTGCTGATAAATTGGACTCGAAATAGTGCCTGTGATGTAAGTTTATTTTATTATTATTAATTATTTCTCTTATTGCTCTGTATGATTTTACATGTTTGTCAAACTGACCTGTTGTGAATTCCAAAACATTCTCGCTACGTTGTTTCATTATTAAACATACATAAGCCTCTTGCTCACTAAAAAAAGCAAATTTTTAAAGTATATTGCGTTTAACATAACATTTTATTTATTTTTTTCAGGTTAAAATGGAGATGGATCTTACCACTGATCTCTGGAAAAGACAATATATCGTCCAGTTTCATCGTTCGAATTGACGGTCACAAACGTGAAACTCTTGTATCCATTCAAGTCATTGAACGTCATCGTTCCATTGACAATAAGCGTTTCTTCCCATTCGCCCTGGGCCCAGTGAGGGAACCTATTTGATCAACAAGAAGAATAGTATTGGGCAAACCTGAGATTAAAAATTAACAATGAGCTATGAAACGGACTGACACTTACGTGGCTAAGTTACTTATAACGTAACTAGGCATCTTTTTCTGAGTAGTGGTTTTGCTGAGGACTAGGCTTTCATATCCACTGGTAGAATTGTGTAGATTTTGAGTACAGCTTGAGTCGCTGCTAAGAGTAAGATATATCTTGGCAGTTTTGCTATCAACGTGGTACAACTAAAATCATACATTGAAACGAATTAAATTTTCAACGTTTAAACAAACAAACCTTAACTTAAACCAACTAGTATTTTTTTTTTACGAATTAAAATAATTTTTTACAAATCGATTCACTAACATTCAAATTATCGTTTTAAATGCCTCTTGAAATAATTTTGAAGCATTACTTATACAGTTGTAACTGATGAAACATTACTTATCGACGCTCCTAACGAAGACTGGCACCACTTAGCTAACTACGAGCTCTAGCTCATTTCACGACTTGTAACGAATAATCGCACGAAAACCAAGATTGCCGCGATGACTAGCTCGCTAAGAAACCTTTGCATCGAATAGTAGTACGTGTTGCGAGCTCGCAACGAAAACGAAAATTCTCGGTATTCCAAGCGGCGAAAACTAACTCCAAAACCGGGTTTGAGACGTAGTGAAGCACGCTCTGTCGTCTCTGTGGCGAAGACTAGCGCGTGAACCAAGTTGCGCTGAATTCTAGTACGCTCGCCCGTAATCCTAAACACATAGATCACGTTAACGAGGGTTTCTGCGAGACTCAAAGGGTCTTCCCTATTTTCACACTGCAAATGCCGCATTATACACAAAACTTTGTAGAACACTTTTTAATATGCGAAAAATACCGATTTAAATGAAATTCGAAAGGTAAAAATCGGACGAAATTTAGTTATTGTGCTGGTAATTTAACGCACCGATCAATATATATATATATATATATAGATATACTTGTATACTTGTCAAATATACATATAAATATTATCCGATTTTTACCATGTACAACTGAAACCCGGTTTCTTAGCGAGCTAGTCATCGCGGCAATCTCGGTTTTCGTGCGATCCTTCGTTACAAGCCGTCATATCATTCTTGTTTTCCCGATTTCCCGGTTGTCCCGAAACGCGTGGCAGTCTTCGTTAGGAGCGTCATTATACAGTTGTGACTGATGCGCTGAACTGTTTCAATTTATTAACGCTCCAATAATAATCGGTTTATTATTTTGTTTCTACAGATCAATCACATTGATATAGATTCTTTTTAGGACCAATTTTTCTAAAAGTTTTTGTTCCTCACGATACGACCACGTCTTTATTTCCACATTAAACAAGTAGTGAACCCCATAGGCTTTGAGCTATGAACTATTCCAAATCTAATGGGAATGACAACCATTGTTGATTATTTAGAATTTAAAGATTTTAAAAATCTGACAGAAAATTTGGAAAACATTAAACAACAAAAGGTGCATCGTATACGTCTCAATACCCCTGAAGAATTAAACTTATTTTCTTCTTATTGATTGAACGAAAATTAAAATAAAGTTCTTTAATCACAAATAGATGTTAAGGAGACATCATTTTCGGTTTCCCTCCGCTTCATCGTGATTGGTTAAAGTGTTCTATATTGTCATTGCGTTCACAAATTGGGCTACGCCATGCATTATCAAAGAATTAAATATTTTACATAATTAAAACAGATAGGAAGAAAAAAAAAACAGATTTACAACAACAGGATATAACATCGCTATCTTTTGTTTTGCAGACTGATATAACTTACACCGCATCGATACCGGGGCCTTCTTCGTTTGGCGGGTCCAGAAAAGTCTGTCAATCCTCTGCTATCCAGAAGTGCAACGTATCTCGGAGAGTTACTGCCTGATTCAAAACCTGACGCTGGCCAAGTACCAAGACATTCAAATTGGATATCTTATCATCGTTGGAAAACAGATGCAAAAAGTTCAAGATTAGCCAAGTTAATATATTGCGCCAAGTATGCTATGCGTTCGTAAGAATGTGCAAATAACAAAATTACCATGATCGTCAAAAGTGCATTGCTTGAATTGCAAATGCAAAATAGACCCGTTTTCAAGGCAGTTATCCAAGTCAGAGGAATAGAAGTTGCACTCGTCCTTTGTAAGCGCGGCATTGTTGTTCTCGGCAGATCCGTATTCGTAATTGACGTTGTACTTGAAATGATATCTTCCTGCGATTGGGCAGTATTCGTTTCGTATCTTCTCTCCTCCGATTTCGCTAGTCCCTGGTTGGCAGATATGCATTTTTTTAACCTTTGATTATGTATTATACATTCTACACTTTTTTTATCTTTATTTTTATACATACGGTATAGAATGGCAGTAGTATTCAGTTGCTTGCACGATTCAATAGCAACGGTTTCGTTTGTGTAGCAACTGTTGAGATCCTTCGAATACACTTCGATGATATTGCGAGATCGCCGCGTCAGCTGGAAGCACCTTATGCATTCACCGTAGCCACCTCGACTGTAGGCCAAATGATTTATTTTTTAAGTATTTTATCATGTATATATTATTACTATTTTAATCAATTGATTTTTTGAATCTTCTACTATATCAGATGTTTATCATTAACATGTAACGTCATAACAATAATGAATGGAAACTGCGTTGATAAGTCGTTGTCACATGACATTTTGCCATATTTTTCTATCCTAGATAATAATTTTTTTATATCAATTTACTATGAACTTACTATAGTACCACTATGAAATTTCAAACGAGACGCACCGCAAGCCAACAATTAAATACCGAATAAATCAATTTTGTTCACTGTACAATACATTTCGAGAAAACAATATTTTTTTGATATTTTTTTAATACGATGACTGTTTTTTAATACTAAGCGTAAATATAAAACCGTTCTATTTTGCTCGTAATTTGAGCTCGAAGATTGATTAATTGAGAAGCTCAGAAGAATCGCGCACAAGTCATATGTAACGAAAATATTTGTAATAAACTTAGTTATACCAATTTATCACGAATCAATTCTGTGAAAACGTCATACCTGTCCATCAGCAGGACCTTGTCGTCGATTTTCTTGTGACAGTATCCCCAAACGGGAATAGAGTTAAAGGTGATGTTAAGCGTTGAGTACTGTACGATCGGTTCGCCATCGTCGAAGTTGTTACTGCTGCGAGTGTTACCAATACTGTTGCCACTGCTCACCTGCATAACGAACTCGCCTTGGTACTCGGCGGAGAAGTAGCAGCCCGACGTGAAAGTCTGCAGCTCGTGATCAAGCATCTCCTCAGTCGCGATCGTCGATAAGCCTGTAACACAGACGCCACACATACGTTAATATAATAATATATGATGTACGCATTTAATAATCATAAGAGTATATATAGTCGAGCCGTTACAGAAAGAGCGACATAATGAAACGGGGAAACGTATACTCTCGGCTTAGGCGCGTGGAGCGTGTCAAGTTCAAGCGGTGCGGCGGCATCGGGAGTAATAATGACGACTAAATCCCCGGGCATTATCCCACGGTCTTAATCGCAGCGGCAGAGGCGCTTTTTCTCCTTGTGCAATCTTTTCGCGCAAATCGGTCCCGTCGAGCTCCAGCCAAGCGCGACGGCTGTGCTCTCTCTCTCTCTCTCTCTCTCTCTCTCTCTCTCCGATGGCAATTAAGCGGCCTTATGCGAGAGAGTATAGAAATGGAACAACAGGAACGAAGAGCTCAGCTGCTGCAGCCCATCCGAGAGAGAGAGAAGAATGTCAAGGCGCGGCGGCAGGATCACGCGCTCTCCTTTCCTCTTTCCCTCCGAGGAACATTATGTATAGAGCGAACTAATAATTTTTATGTACTAATCCGCTTGCGCATAAGTGTATCATTAAGACGAACCGCAGCCGCGTAATAACTCTCTCACGGTCAAGAAGCGGCGGTGGCAGTGCGCCGGTAAAAACTGAAAGCCAGCGTATATAATCCGATACTTTCTATACGGCAAAACGATTTCCGGACTTTCAATGGAATTCCTTAGCCATTGTGGCGCTCGCGCTCTGTGTGTGGATAGAGGAGGTAGCGGCATTTTTTTTTTTTTTTTCGCTGAGCTGAGCCGTTGCGTTGTGTGTTACACGTGTATATACGAGCATGCGAGTAAAGGCCTGTGTACCTGCTTGCGAATGCGTTACGCGACGGCCCGCGCGATGTAATAAAACAATTAGGGAATGAAAGCGCATGAAGGATTGTACAGTGTATTGAGATATTTCGGGTTTCGGAGTCAAGGAAAATTCTTATTGTAAGCGACAGTTGGAAGCTGTATGCGTGACATTATATAATCTCTAAATTAATTACACGAATTTAATGCGCCCAATCTAGATAAGAACAGTAGAGAGATAACTCGGACATCGTACACGCGCCCAAAGCCTTATCTCCGTCGACATAAACATCCCATCAAAGACAAGCCCCAACTCTCTTTCCATATCCATAAACAAGAAAACCTCATCCCACAAACGAGCATATCTCAATACACGCTAATGGAATTTCGCAACGCGACCGGGCTCGGCAACATCCTCCTCCTGCAGCAGCAGTGCACATCCCTCTCTCTCTCTCTCTCTCTCTCTCTCTCCGTTAGAGAGAACAGCGCACGCGAGGCGAATGATCCTGCCGTGGCGGAGAGAGAAATTATAGGCGCAGGTACACACACACACGAGACAAGAAACTCTAGAACGGCACGTGCGTGTATGTGTGCGGAGCAGCGCTCGAGGCGTATCCAGTGAGAGCGGAAGTGCGCCTCGAGTTTTTCGCCCGCTCGCTCGCGCGCGCGCGTATACCTGTTCTCTCCTCTCGCCGGTGCGTATTGTAAGCGTGTGCGTGTGTTTGTGTGCGAAACCCGGTTCTCTCTGTCGGGTTTGATTCTGCGAGAGGGGAGGCGAGCATAAGGGAAGGCGTATTATTATGATAGCGTGGTTTGCTTTTTGCCAATGAGTCAGTTCTCTGCCCGCTTCTAATTCGATTTCTTTCTCTCTCTCTCTCTCTTTTGTGTAGAATATTGTCGCGACACACAAAGGCACGTTCTCTCGAACGTGGAAATATTTACACAAAAGAGAGCTGGTTTTCGGTGAGAAACGACCGATAAGTACACGACTCCTTTTTTTTTTTTTTTATCAGTTTTCCCGTAAAAAATTACAAAGGAAGCGCGGCGAGTTGACTCACGCCTGGATACAAAGGAGGCTTATAGGTGTACATTCTATACCGAGGCTCGAAACGGAGATCCTCCGACTTTGGACCGAAAAGAAGGTGCCTCGCGAGCGATCTAATCGCCCGGCGTCGCCGCGACTTCCGCTGTTTTGTTCGGCCAGCTGTCGGTGTGCTGCGGACACCCCTTCGGGATTCCGATATTTTAGGAGTGTGCGTGTGTGTGTGTGTGTCGACGGCCGGTTTTTGGCACGGACCGACTCAATTCCAGGCACGTTTACGCGCTCGGGATTTTCTCGTCTCTCACTTTGATCTCTCGGCTGTGTGCGTTAATGCGTTCACTCGCGCCAATTGAACGCGTAATAGTCGAATGTGCGGCGCTGTTGTTGATTGTGATCGAGGTGACAGGTTTATGGAAGTCGATTAGCGAAAAATTGTAGCTTTTTATCGTATCAACGCACACGTGTGTATTTTAGCAGAAAATGTGTGTTCATCACGGTACACAGGTGCGCACCTACTATCCCGAAGAACGTTATACAAATATTATCATTACGGCGAGCTTTCATTCAATCAGTCATCGTCAAACAATCGTAAATCAGACAGACGCACGCCGCCCATAAAAATCTTCTCTCCTCGTCGAAGCTCGCTATGTACACGCGTCCCGAGGCTCCAGAAATAAAGGCAACGAGCTCTACGTCGGTTAAAAAACGTGGCGTCGACCGAAAACGGGCTAAATTTATCGCGCACGAGAGGCTCTACCGTATATACGATTCAAGCGCGAGTATATACTCCTACTACGCGCTTGTCTGCGCACTTCAGAATGTATACCCCGCTCGCTCGTGCGCGCTACCACTGATCTCCAACCGACGCTTTTTATATCTTCGGAGAGCGATTTTCAGCGTTTGATCGAAATTAAAAGCTTTCGAGTGCTGCGATGCATTCTTCGGAAGATACAATTTCGTATTTTTAGTCCTCAAGTGCCTGTATCCAGGCGCAGAGAGAGAGAGAGAGAGATTGTCGATGAATCATATAACATACATTCTATGTTTCTGCAGCGTTATCGCCGAGAGATAGCAAAATTCGAAAAGCATGTTTGCCGCCTGTATCTCCGAAGAAAATTGCATTTCGTTAGAAGCGATATTTACAAGGGCAGTATTACAAATCAGCAGACCGGAGCTATCAGAGTATTATGGAGGGAACGAGAAACTATACACACACAATTCAGCAGCAACGAAGATAAGGACGTTTCGAACGATAAGCAGAGCGCATGACGCGACGTCACTCTTACCCATGCAGTGTGCAGCCCTTGTCTCAATTAAGCTGTCGCGCAATCGTATACCCGGGGGCGAAATGAGCTTTCAGAGTCTTATAGGTATCCGCACAGGCCATCTGTCGCTGCGGATATATAGGGTGTGCGTATATGTATAAAAGTACAAGTGCGAGTATAATTGGCCGGAGATACCTGGCTTCTTCGTACCTAGAGGAAAGCGATACCTTTGACGCTGACCGTCCGGTGTGTGTGTGTGTGTGTTGTACCGGTTCTTCCGATCCGACTCAGTTTTCAGCTGCTTTAATTTCAATATTTAAGTAAAGTTTAAGCTTCGAACGTACTTGGCAAATCGAACAAAGAAAGAGAGAAAAAATACACACCCTGACATTATCTCTTTTCTCTCTCTCCATAAATCACCTCTCGCGCCAAGAGTCAAAAAGAACAGTCGTCGTCACGATTATCCGGAGCATCAGCGTCACCGAGAACGCTATAACAATTTGACGAGTCAGCCAGTCGTGTAGAGAAAGAGAGAGAAAGAGAGAGCAACGATTTGCTTCAGGACAGATCTACGTGTGTATCAACCGCGACGTTAATATACCCACCGCGCGCAGAGAAAGAGAAAAGGAGAGTAAAGACACGTATACCTTATACACTCGCGCGAGTCAAGGCTGTACGTATACGTATACACTCTCTGGGGAACAGCTGCGATTTTGCAAGGAGCGTTGAGCCGCTTAATGAAGCGTGTGCAGCTGCATCGATTGAATATACGAGTGATGTATACATATATATATATATATTCTATACTTCGCGAGCTGTACATGGGAGTCACTGGCAATTAGACGGCTGAGCGAGTCTCATTCTGACTGCGCTTATTTTTTCTTTTTTTTTGTTCGGCGGTATAGTTAGCCGCGGCGATGATTGCCCGGATATTGGAAGGACGGACAGCGACACGCTTCGCGGGAGAGACTCTCAGCCCTTGACGCTGTTGTGCGGACGAAGCTTGGGATTTTATATACTCTTTGTCTCTCGGACTCGTCCTCTGTGTTTTGTGCCATCTCTCGGGGTTTATGGCTTTGCCGAGAGAGATGAGAGTTTTCGTAAAGTTTCGATCGGAGTCGATCACGAGTTTTGTGTACGAAAAATCGAGCGCACACACACACACCGTTAGTCATCGCTGGAGTAAAAAATATCCTCGCAAAAACCCGAACCTCTTCGGCGTGCGATCGAAAAAACAATAAACTCACCAAGACGAGTGCTCGTGCAGTGGAGTATACCTGCGGTTCACCCCCTCGAAAAACGCAGCCCCCCCGTCGTCGATCCCCGAGAGAGATATAGCTCGGTCAGGACAACGACTTCCGGTCGGAGAGAGCGAAAGTGACATTATTACATCGCGTGGATTCGAGTGCGCAGCCCCAGCTGTGCTCGATCCCTTTCGCATTATTATTATCTCCTCTAAATTGAAAGCTCGTTTGGGAGAGAGAACTTGATCCTTATCTTCTCTCTCTCTCTCTCTCTCTCTCTCTTCTTACGAGACGGGAATGTATAAATAACGCGCGTGTGTACGTGTATACACACGAAAACGAGCCGTAATCCGGAGCGCGGGATGATACATACATATTTATGCGCCCCCCGCACGCGCGCCGTGTATGATTGTGATATTATTTTAATGCCTCGCTCTATCCTCGTAGATGAGGTCGAGCAGATAGACGCATTTTTCGTTCTGGGAAGACGTCTCTCTCTCTCCGCATAATTGTAATGACAGAGTTTCTATTATTGTCGCATGGCTTATTAACCGCGTCACAGAAACAACAATGCGAGAAAGAGTCGTACGAGTTGTACACTATACATATAGTTCTCTCTCCATTCACGCGCTGCACACGCGAATATATACCGAGCGCACACAACAACACACAGCGTGAGAAAGTAGTCACCTGGCGGGAGGCTGCAGTGATCATTGAATTATTATTATTCTATAACGCTTACGACGATCCACACGGCTTATCATCGAAGGAATGCCAGCCGCGTGTAATATGCAAATGCGCCGGTACAAGGATCAAAGGAGCTGACCCGAGCGTAACCGGTCCACCCACGCGCTGTCTCTCTCTCTCTCTATTATACCTAATATAAAATACTCGCTGAGGTATTCCGAGCCGGGAAAGTCGACTCGGTCGTAAAAACAATCATCCTCAGAGGGGAGCAGTAGACGCTGCGAGTCCGAAAATCCTTGAATGAAGGGATGCCAAGAGAGTGTATTGTAGTAAACGCGAGAGCGCAACTCGCTTCATTCATACAAGTCGGCTTACAGTACCGCCGACAGGTATTTATGAATGAAAGAGAGAACGGCTCCGGAAAATTCCTCTCGACGGCGCACCTGAGGAGCGAGGCAAAGTGGAACCGGAAGCTGAGTGAGAGAGAGAGAGAGAGAGAGCGCATTGTCCAAGCTTCCGAGAAGCGGAAAATTCACCGTATAGTCCCTTTGTGATTTTCTCGAGAGATGCGACGGCGCAGGTTTTAAAACAATACGGTTGTTTGATCAATCGCGAGCTAGTCCTTCTCTCCGATCGAGCGCACAGTCTGTGTGTGTGTGTGTGTGTGTGTACACAATAACATCGAAACACGACAGAAGGACGCTCTCTCTTCTCTTTTTTCCGTCTGCTATATATACCGCGGAGTCGCGCTGTTTATATCGCGTGTGCCGTCTGCGTTCGAGACAGGTGAAAAAAAAAAAAAAAAAAAAAGCGAGGAAGATGTTGCGCGCATCGTGTATGGGAAAGGAATGGCCGATGGAAAACAAAAGAGCGCGCGCAGGAAAACCGGTACCTGCGCAGAGACGTTGGAACATTGTTTACCGTATAGGTATACGACACACACCGGCCGCGCGAGGATTATCGTTATATATATATATATATATATATATATATATATATATATATATACGAGTATTATCTCTCTTACCTTCGACGTGCCGGAGTAGACTCGCCAGACAGACGACTGCGACGAGTAGCGTCAGCGAAACGTTCCTCCTGGTGTCCATCGTCATGGGAGGTAAGACACGAACAAAACGCGATAGAGCTTATAGCTTATGTTATAATCGTGCGCTTGTGTATATATATCGCGCGAGTTTAGACGATGAAACAGAGCGTGCGAGAGCCAAGAAGTCCGTTGCTCTCGGCGCATGTCCTATCCTCTCAGCGATTCAGTCTGATTATCACAAGATCCCGACTGCTTCATCTTTCCTTCTCCTATATATATAAGCTGTGCAGCGATCGGATAAGCCGTCTAGACATGTATATGCTTCACTCTGTACGCACACTTGCACACGCGCACTGTTTTTTTTTTTTTTATTTTGTCCGACGATAAGGATTATAAGCTGACGGATCGCGAGTAATGGAACAGGTCGAGACAGGCGCGTGCGAGGGACACCGGGCCTCTACGGCGCGCGATCCACTGGCAGACTGCGACCGGAGAGAACATAACGCTGTGTGTGCCGCCGGCGCGAAAGAAAGAAAGGGAGGGAGGAGAGTCAGAGAGAGAGAGAGAGAGGTGCGTAGGTATATACTGTATACACACACATATATATATATATATACATGGGCCACCGGTCTGGCTATCTCTCTCTCTCTCTCTCTCTCTCTCTCTCTCGCAGGCGCATAACTCGATCGGAGCAGCTCTCTTTCCCCGCTGCAGCAGGCGCGCTTTCGACCCCACTCCTCTGTAGCTGTTATAGGCTACCTTGCACGAGAGGCGAGTTTTTGCTCATTCAGTTTTTCGACGACCGGTCTCGCTTCCTTCCTAAGCGACGAACCGCTCGCGCTCTCGTCTGCTGCTATACGGCTTTTGTCTATGTGGCGCGTTGCTTCGCTCATTCATTCGGTTTTGTTTGTTTGTTTGTTTTTTTTTTTTTTTTTTTATTTCGAGCGAGGATGGGAAATTTGCTCGCTGCATAAGAGATATTCCGTTTTTGACGAAGGAAGCGATTTTATCTTTGCAATTTTCGACTATTCGCCGGAGAGTAGACGCGAGAGCCAAATCAACATTTAACCGAATTAAAACTTTACGCAACGAACACAGCTCGTCGATCCACCGCGACATCCGCCTTTCCCATCGTCCCTTCACAGCGATCTCAACTCTCTCAATCAATTTTTTCCTCCCAAACCGCAGCGGCAGCAAAATTTCCGCCGCTTCTCTCCGTCTCCTTCTGCACCGGCTGCGAAATTGGGAAGAAATACACACACACACACACAGACAGACATTCGAGCATCAGGAGCAAAAAGTTCGAAAGCCGAGAGCGCGCTCGAAGGAAGGAAGAAAAAAAGGAGTAAGTATATACAGAACAGCAACCACAAAACTGCGCGCTGGGCCCATTCATCTTTCTCCCCTCTCTACTATGCGCTCACGGCTCTCCCTCTCTGTCCGATGATGCGCGATCGCGTCTCGAATGACTGCCCGCTGTGTCTTTTCGCGCGATAGAGAGAGAGAGAGAGAGGGAGACTCGAATGTCCGCATGCAACGTGAGCTGTCCTCGCGCGAAAGAGTTTCCCTTTGTCTTTACGTTCCGCAGCTAGCTGTGTCTTATTGAATTTCAATAGCCAGACGGAGATACACGCATACGCTGACCGGAGATAAAATTAATTCTACCGCGAGACCTGCTGGCGATTTCTCGCTTATGTATGGAGTCCACGGAGTCATTGTACGGAGAGAATTTCGAAGAAACTAGATCTCCTCCGCGGAAACGGGAGAGTCGGGAGAATTCATTGCTGTTTTGTAATTGCTTTTGAATTATCCTTAAAATAGAATTTTCTATAATTTGTTACATCTTGTGTATGAATTAATTTCGCGGTATACAATCCTTCTCAGATTTAAAACGAAAGTAAACGATGACTCATTGATTTGTCAGTGGTTGATGGTTTATCTTAATTTTATCATCGTATTATGCGAGTATATTATATTACAATATCAAGCAGCTCTCGCGCAGTCGGATTGAAAACGACACCTGCTCCGCGTCGTGCCGATCCTATGAGCCTATACGATTTATCGCCTTTTGTGCTTCTCCTGTCATATACACACAGAAGCTTTAACTTATTGTACGCGCGCCAGACTTGATTGTATCCCTCGGACGTACGAGATCGAAATTTAAACATTGCAACAATAACGTACAATAATTATTTCGCGGAGAATCCACACAAGAGTTCCCAGAAGCTCTACGCTCACGCATCTCATTCTCGCGGGGAAAAACTTAATGGATCCCTGCCCTCGCGCGCACAGCGCAAACAAAACCAGAAAGGCGTCGCGCGAGGGAGGCTCGTCGCCAAGCATTCACACACGGTATATATGAATGAATAGCCTACGCGCGCCCACCTCCCGCATTCCATTCTTCCCTTTTTTCTTCCGTTCTCTCTCTCTTTCGCGCTCACAGCTCCTTTATCTCTCGCGCGAGCGCTAAAACCGGAGCGAGTCGAGACTCGTTTGCTCTCTATGCTTATATAGTTATATTATGCGTACATAGCGATTGCTTGGGATATACTATATATATATATATATACTGCAGATCGCCGTTCTCCGAATGCAGCGGATTAATGACAATGCGGATTAGCGAGGGTTTCCGGGTTTCCGGACGCCGAACGTGTCTGCGCTCGCGATTTCCGATTTTTTTTTTTTTTTTCCTATACTATTATACAAAGGATCGATCGCCTCAGCTTCGTGGAAACAGGAAGCTTTGCCTCTGAGAGTGTTTTTAAAGGATTTATTCGTAACGGTTGTTTTAACAAAAATCGGAAGACAGAGTCCGATGGTTAAATGATCGAGATTTGGCAGGTCTTGCGGTCCAAGCAAACGTCGAAGCAGCACTTGAATCCTTCACCGCACTCGTCGTCTTCGTTGCACAGCGTGGGCGGATCGCTGTCTCGCGGACATTGAGGCCTTAGATCCGGACAACGTCCTTCCAGTTCCGATGTTGGTGGTGGTGTATTCCAATCGTGAGATGAGGAGGAACGAGGAAACACGATTGGCCAGAGATAGTATATCCAGTTGTTACTGATCGAAGTCCAGGGGTCGTCGTGCAGGTCGAAGAGCTCTCCCATGACCCAGTGAAACATGTTCTTTTTGATGGTTTTGCCGCTCGGACAGCAGAAGTACTTGGGTCTGTCTTCCTTGCACCAGTACCTGCAGGTCCAAGTTGGTGTGGTATCGGCTGTGGTGATGAGGCTCAGAACGACGATTAGCAAGATCGGGAACGTTATCTAAATAAATTATGAAAAAGAAATAATCAATGGAGGATTATACAGTGAGTAAGTCGAAGCGTGTTTTTCTTTAAAATTCTATATTTGAAAATTGAGTAAACATTTATCGTAAATCACTTTTTAATCGATCGCCTGGTCTGAATAAAAACTTTACGATATAACGCATAACATACTCTAGAACATCAAAATATCACGTAACTATGCAACAATAGGATTGCATCCCTTCTATGAACTATTCGTTTCCAGAAAATATGCTTATACGATTAAAAATGTTTAATTAAACAGATCGCCGCGTAAACGTCGATCCGCGGCTAAATTATTATTATTGTACAAATACAAAAAAAAAAAAAAAACTTGCTAACCAAAGCAGGTGCCGGCGCGGAATGCATTTTCTCGAACGAGGCTGGTCCGCGAGTACAACACTGCGCATAGACTGAGCATTCCAAGTGACAAGCAGGCTTACTTATACCCGGCCAGGAGGACCGTGAAGAGAGTCTTTCTCGAGGGGGATGCAGCGTTGTAAAGTCGGATTTTGAAGCAACGCCGTTAAGCCTTCGGACGGATATATGTGTCACTCGATTAGCCGTACGTCACTCTCAACTCATTGAGTCGGATGAGAACGCATGGCGTTCCGTTGCACTCGCACGCGTCTGCAAGACACTTCAATTGACTGCGCTTGCACACGGATAGCTTAACTGAGTTACGAGCTAGCGCTATCATCTCTCTGGGAGAGAATTGCTGATGCACGATTGGATGAGGGACACGCGTACAACATTTACATATAGACACGCAGGTGCGATTTTCTTTATAAAAAATAATGTATATTTTCATCATTTAAGTATTTCTCCTCTTCTCTCTACAACAGAGAAACGGGCTTGTCACGTTTCGGTTTATACAATTTATCGATGTTCTGGTACATAAAATAACAACGCTGCCTACTTTTCAAGGCTTCAGTCGTCTGTGCCCACATTTTCGCTGCCACGGAAACTCGTTAGGCCTATGTATGTACTTTTCGCGTTCTTCTCGGAAAAGCACAGCTGTCCCGATTCCGCCTCAACAGTCGTGAAAATTGAGCTCGTTTTAACATGATTAAGACTCATTCTTGTATTCAATAGCACTGCGCTATTTTCTAAGTTTGAAAATCAACATTAATCACGTGATGTTCACGTTCTCGGAGAATTCTACGGTTTATCACTGCAATATTTATTGTCGGGTTGCGATATAAATGCGATTTTACTCGCTGAGTAAGAATAAACCAATTGCGCTTGTAATAGGATCTCGTTAGATCTTATTTAAGAAACAAAGCGATTTTTCTTCTTTCGAAGAAACAAAATTCGAACAAAGTTTTATGTACAATTGTTCGCGTTCTATTAAGAGTGACACCTAAACCTACTCAGAGTCGACGGCGTCAACTATTAGTCGACGGCGTATTTGTCAGTAAAAGAAAAAATTAAAAACAAAGAATACATGTATATATTTTAGTCATTGTTCAGGCCGTTGAACCGCGTGGGTAGCATGGCGCACTCAAGTGTAAAGATTTAAGTAAACTCGCGATTGTCGTTGTCTTGCGAAGTGAACCGTGCCGGAATGAGGGTACTCTCTGTAGCGTGTCACCCGGCGAAGACGGTGTCTTCTTTCACGGACACATCTGGTCGATCAAACTCGCGAGTTTGGCGATTTCCTAGGAGGCTGCGCTCCGATTGACTGGTGTAGCATCGTTGGATAGTCCGGACGGGCTGCTTATCTGTTGCTTGGCACGTCGGCGTTTGTTCAGAAGAGGATTGTTTGTGTGGTCGAGTTGTTTCAGATTGGCAGTGTCGTAGTCGACGCGCATCGTCGCCAGCGAGCGCGTCATCTCCTCTTGGACCTCAGGCCAGAGTTCCTTGTCTTCCCGAAGAACGTTTCCGGTGTGCAGTGGCGTTGCTGGCACTTCTGTATGTTTCTGTAAACATGAAGCGATAATTTTTCATATTTGACAGTATCAGAAATTGCCGCAGTATTACGCAATTTCAAATCAATATTAATGTCTTGTAGAACGCGAGAGGTGGGGATATGATACGTACAGTGAAACTTCATTTTGGCATTGACTCGATAATATTGGGTCAACTATATACTGTTGAACTTACGGATATCCATTTATTTTTCATGACTCCATCGATTTGCAGCCTCTCAAGCGGGTCAGTGCAGAGCATACCCTTAATGAGGTCGCGCGCTTCTGAGCTGACGTTTGACCATTCCGGCGCCGGAAAATCATACTGACCCAGTCTGATTCTCTTCTTCATTCCGGGCGATATTGCCAAACCGTGATTGCTGTAGAACGGAGGGAAGCCGCACAATCTGTTCAAGTTTACAAAAGCGTTTATTAGACTTTTTATTGAAATGGTAACTTTTTTCAATGTGCGAATAGAATTGTGCTTGCTTACAATATGTACATGATAACTCCCAGTGACCAAATATCGCAGCTTTTGTCGTACTTTTCTGGTCCGAGAACCTCAGGGGCTGCAAATATTTCACATTGAAACCGTGCCAATTAAAACTAATCACAGATAATTGCTTTCGAATTACTCACCGACATAATATGGCGTGTAGCAAGGCGTTTGAAGCGTGTCTTTGAGATGGGTTTCCTTGGCAAAGCCGAAATCCGTCAATTTCAAGATACCCATGCTACCTGGAAAACGAATCATTCCGTGAGTAAATAATTAGGTAATCTCGACGATATTGCGCGATCAAAAGCTTATCTATGTCTAAATCTAGTTAAATGCGAGGTCTAATATTAATATTAATTAAATTACCAATTGGTAATTGTTGATCGACTGACTCGACAACTGTGCCAGTTTTAAAAAAAAAACAGTCAGTTTCATTATTTATCACGAATGTTAAATTATTTGAGCATAAAAAGCGCTTGATTTAGCACATACCTGGCTTCGAGTACAATAAATTTTCCGGTTTGAGGTCTCTGTGTGCGATGTTGTTGTCGTGCAGATGCTTCACCGCGATGCAAATTTCGTACATGATTTCAGCGGCCTCTGCGAAGAAGAGAGAAAACCGCAGCGTGAGTTAGCACCGAATGTCATTTGCACTTAGTTAAAGCGTGCCTCTTTCTCCATCGCGAATATATTTTATTTTATAACCGCGCTAACAAGATAAAAGCAATGGGAATTATACAGTAGGTTCGAACAGGTTGTTCCAAAATGATCAAACGCGCTAATTTAAAGAGAAAAAAAAAATATATATATATATATATATATATCTACGAGCGATACAAGAATACGCTACGGACTAGATTCCTCGTTTGCAGTTCGTTGAAACGAGTATATCTCAGCGCGCTATGACGTCCGGAGCAATTAACACCCGGAACGGAAAAAGAAGTCAGTCTCAAATACCTCTCTCCGTAAAGGCGCCGTCCTGCCTCTCCTGTATTCTCTGGAAAAGCTCGCCCCCTTCCATACTGAAATAAAAAAGAAAAGCAACGTTATCAAGTAACCCATTTGAAACGCTCACACTGCAGCGAATCGATTTTTCAAGCTCACCATTCCATAACGACGAGTAAACATTTGTTGCCGCCGTAGGTGTTCTCGTATACCTCTTTCACTTGGACGATGTGTTTACAGGTGGAGGCCCTCCAGTGCAGCTCGACCTCGCGTCTCGCCTTGGCGCAGTCGTGCAAAACCTGCGAAAAAAGTACGAACCTTTTAAAATCTCTTTCGTCGATTTCTACATACTCGTTTATTCTCGATACACAACGCGTATGTGTCGAAACACACATTCCGTCTCTCTCTCTCTCTCTCTCTCTCTCTCTCTCTCTTGCATATAGCTGTAATTGAAAAAGGCTCGTTAATAATCTTCGATAATAGGCGTATCGAGATAAGGCTCTCGTACGTATGGACGTTATCGCGAAGCGTTTTGAGAAAATGCGCGACAGGTATGCGCCGGTACAATTTAACGACGGTTCTCGCCTCGAGCTGTTTGCGCGCGGGTATACGAGATGAATACAACTATATATATATGAAAGCGAAGTCTCGAATGCGAAATGAATCGGCCACTCCGTCGAAAATAACGGAGTGGATATGTATAGCTTTTAACTTTATAGATGGAATATTGATGGATGGATTATCCGTCGCGCGTGTAACCCGATTCGACGATGTCTGACTAACAAAATAAACACGTTATATCGCATCGAGAAATGATGCTTTGTTTTGTTCTTCTTACATTTAATAATTACTAATCTTTCCAGACTCGGAAGGCCTTGGCATCGATGCCGTCAGCGTCGCGCGTAATAGTTTTAATTGCAACGAAAATCAATTTTTTGAACTGTTTTGAAGCATTACTAAGATTAAAAAGTGATTCACCTCAATCGGTATATATAACAGAGTAAAAAGAAAAAAAAAAAAAAAGCAAAGCTATCGGCGAAAGCTCGTCACGTGCTCGTAAACCGAAAGTCAACATATAATATCAAGCAGTGCGAATCTTTCCCGTTCGTTGGCGCATTTCTTCTAAGGTCTCGTATAGACCTTAGTGATTATTTGCATTTTCCATTTTTCTCTTCTTCCTCGTATCCTACTACGATGAATCGTTTGCGCAGCCAACCAAGCGTATCTACCATCGATAATTCAAAGTCGCAAGCAGCGCGTATAAGCGATAGTGGTAAATCACGGCAATAAATGTATGTACTCACGCCGCATACCGAAATAGAAATTCGAACGTTACTTACACACTGCCGCAATTTCACTATACGGCGCCGGTGCACACGAGGAATTTCGTTATCTCTCTCTCTCTCTCTCTTGAGTAAATAGAGTAAAAGAGCGTATGCGTAGGTACGCGTCCGGTTTAAAAATAACGGCTGACTCGAAAGGGCGACGCGATTCGCGCTCGAGAGGGCTGTGTGATTCACCGCCGCGCGCGAGGAAAAAATAAAGATTCCAGACTCCTCGAATAGAGTGAGAGAGAGAGAGAGAGAGAGAGAGAGAGAGACGGACTTCCCCGCCGAGGTCGTTTACTCTCTCTGACGAAATCGAACACATACGTACATACTTGTAACGTGACCAACGCTATCGATTGTGTCTCTTTTTCTACTCTACTCGACAGGAAGTCGCTCTCGGGCATTTTTCCGGAGGACGCGCTTATCGGGCTCTACCCGGTTATCGTGTGCCTCTGGACACTGTCGACTGTATACGCGTATAAAAAAAAGTCCAATCGTTATACCTTGAGCGCGTACTTCTCGCGAGTCTTGCGATCGTAGCACTGCACGACCTTGCCGTTGATGCCGAGTCCTAACACGTGGTTACTGATCTCGTAGTCGTCGGTAATGGGGCTGTTCTTCGGCTGCAGCCTTGCCTCCTCGCTCCAGTAGTCCATCCTCGTCGCCGTTGCCACTGGCGGTATTTCCAGCGCCGGTGGCGGGCTGTGCTTCTTACGCTTCGTTACGTCCACACCGCCGGACCTTCCTCTAACCCTCTCTGCAAGACGACTCAACATTGTATACAGTGCTGTCCTATACGTATCTGTATATATAAGCACTCGATGCTTGCGATATAGCTATATATGTGGAATTCCGGTTATTATACTATATATACACTGATGCACCAACGATGCGTGTATACGCGGCCTTCCGTGAAAATACGCAGAGTCACGGAGAGAGATGTGTGTCTAAGTACGTCCATTAGCGCGAGCGGCTACGCTACGACTGACTGCGCTTTACTTATCTATCTCGCGATTCCCCCGAGTAGGATGTGTTGAATTTTGCGCGCGCCCCCCATCGACATGTGTGCATTTGCGTAAGTATATATGCAGTTATTATATATATATATATATATATATATACTTTCATTCATCGTCCGTCCGTATATGCGATGCGCGTTTGTGTTGTCTTATACGCTTTTTCGTTCGAACAGAGTTAAGGAGGGAAGAATGTTTTGTTTTCCACTTATGCTAGATAGTTGCCACATATTTGCGAAAACGTTGTATATTTTTAAATGCTTGACCTCCTGCCAGAAAATTTACGGAGATGCTTATACACACACACACACTACAGTCCGAGTATAGGTTTGGTCACGCAAAACATAATGCAATGGTGCACAAGGAAAAAAATTCATCGAAATTCAAATTTTACGGATATACATGTAAACTTTGGTTTTAATTCATGAGTAGCGCGCGATTAAAAATTCAGCAGGAGTATAGCCGACTGTAGGTAAAATGTATAATCGACACGAACGACGGATCCACTGCGGCTATTACGACTGCGACAAAATTAAATCGGGACGACCCAACGGCCGATAGCTCTCGTTATGGAAAACGAGACTATATACATACGTGTATACATACGCGTGTAAAAACTGGTGGAATAAAAAATGAGAAAGAGAGACGCGCACACGACTTGTGTACATGTACTTACATGGCGACGTGCGCTGAAGAGGGTTAAAGCTGAGAGAGATCAGTGGTGAAAAAGCGTCGTCCAAGTGGAGAATCGGTATACACTGGGTGTTCGATGCGTCGATAGGCCGAACTTGGAAAACTCGACTCACTCGCGGTCGGCTCTACTCCGAGTCACTCTCTGCGGCGGACTCGTGGCTGCGCTGATCCGCGATGCCGAGAGTGGAGTGCGCGACCTTAATGCGCCTGCGCGATGCGGCGAATATTCGTATCGCGGTTATTGCGTTCTATCGATTTCACCTATTTTTTCTTCTTTTTTCCTTTCACTGCTACGTACTCTTCGCCTTTTTCAAAGTTACTCCGTTGATTTTTATCTGGCTGTGGATCGTCGTGCGATACGCGGATAACTATAATTGTTATAATTTTTAAGCCGTACGGATAGCCTGGCGCCCTCTGTCATCGAATCGTCGAGTTTCCGACTACTCTGTCGCATCGTATAATTGTCAACAGAGAGAAAATAAGTATTACACAGAGCTCGGTCTCGCAGCAGACAACTATTATAAGCGAGAAAAATATGACGTGATCGGTGTGTAGACGATAATAAAAAAGAGCCGTGTGTGTGTGTGTCCATAACAAAGCGGAGGTGTTCGGGAGAGGAAAAGACTGGCGACTTGGATTCAATCTGGCTCCGTCGAAAAGTTCAAGCGCCACAACAGTCATGCTGAAACCCAAAGCCTTGACGCAGGTTCTCAGCCAGGCGAACACCGGAGGAGTGGAGAACACTCTGTGAGTTGTTATTCTAACCTCTCGATAATAGCTGTCAAACGTCATTGTTGTTGTTGTTGTTGTCATCGATTTAGAATTGCGAACACTTTATCTTATCTAGCGAATTGCTTCGTTCCAAATGCCTAATTCATTAGAGCGCTGATTTTGTTCGGTATCAATTAATTCGTTACTGTATTTTCAAAGGCTACTCAACAGAGATGGTGGACTGCTGGCCTACAGTGGCTATGGTGATAAAGATGCCAGAGTGACTGCAGCGATAACCAGCAATATCTGGTCTGCCTACGAGAAGAATGGTCGCAATGCATTCAAGGAGGATGAACTCAAATTTGTACTCATGGAGTGTGCGGTTAGTGTTTGTATAAAGTTCATCGAAACAGTCCTGCCATCAATGTTGAAGATGATTCTTCTTATCAAATATCTCTCTGAATTTTCAGGAGGGAAAAGTAGTCATTACAGAAGTAGCAAACTTGCTGCTTTGTTTATACGCCCGACAGAATGTTGGCTTTGGACTGCTGCGAGAGAAGGCGCAAGCACTGGCAAAATACCTTGACAAACCACTGAAAACTATAGCGAGTATGCCGTGAGAACAAAGTTTGCAAATTGATTGCAAGGAATGCGAGTGGGATGATTGTCTAATTTATCTAGAGTTGGAATATAATTTTTTAAACGTTATATAAAGTTACTATATTTGAATAAAGCTTCATTTGTACGCAATAGGGTATTTTTATTCTTTTTTTCTTTTTTTAATACAATTTACAACCGATACAAACGATGCATTATTCTATGTACGATGTGTTTTCGCGCTTTTTGTGTCTCTTTGCAATCGAGCTGATTAACGCGTGCATATATAATTCAAGATAAATCTAGTCATAAAATTTATATAATATATTCTTGAAAGCCAACTATATACGGTTGTTTCTCGTTCCACGTTCACGATATAGTTGGCTTTACTTTAGTTCTTCCTCTCACTATGTACAACTTATGCGTCGCAAACGTCATTAGTTTCATATATAGAATGGTACAAAAGTTATTGGTCGAGTTTGAATCATCCGCGATATGTCTCCAAATCATGGATTTTAGAAATCGCGATCTTTCAAAACTCCCGATCTGATTATACGAAAGATGACTCCTTTTTTTATATATATATATATAGACTAACCGTTTTTATCGCGACGCAGCGTATATTATACATATATATGTATATAATATTTGTATATTGTCCAGAGTGGATTTTTTTCTCTACATTGAAAACTACATCGTGGTTGTATATATAATCTACGCTTATATACTATATGTATATAGACTGTATACTCTTTTTACACGAGTTTTTGTAACAGCTCTTATATATCTTCTTATATTTTCATCACTTGGTTACTCTTTACTTTCTTCCCATCGATAGTCGTAATAAGGTGAATACAGAAGTTTTATCACAAAATTGAAATACCACTTACATAATGACCAGAGTGAGATGTCGGTACACTATAATATATTATTTAAGCATCATCTTGTTTACTGCAGCGTAATGTTCGAAACGAATGTGCTTGCATTTTCTTTAAATTATTGTAATCTAAGGTATACGTTAATGATAATAATAATCAATGCCGCGTAAAACTTTCATTGCAAAAGGAAAACAAAAGTCGTTATAAACGTAAGTAAGTCTATGGCGCACCAAACTCGATGAATATCCGCGGCTTTTCGCTCACGCTCCTATATATCATTATTGGCGTATAATAACATACAAAACATGTTGCTTTTTTTCCGACTCACTGAATCGTTATTACAAGACCGTGGATATACATATACAGTTTTAGTATTTATATATATGTATACTACATATACATAATGTATTTGTAACTATGCATAGGATTAACGTTTAATATTGCACTCCACTTTATGTCATTTCTAAAAATCTAACGGTAACGATCAAAGGACTCTTCAATGTTTTCATTTTGTATAAGCGATCTTCAGCCGGTAATCATATTTTGCTTTAGATTTTTTCTGCAAGAAATTGTACTTTATCCAGTTCATTACAGGCTATCATTTTCGTACAGAGTCTCCGTTAAAGTACAAAGTTATATTATTTTTTTTTTGTTTGATGAATTATTTTGTCAAATCGGTTGACGTTTTTTTCCTTATACGTTTGATTTTCTTTAGAACGCTCTCGCACGCTAAATAATATTTTCTAAATTCTTATACCTGGTCGATAAAAAATCGTGTTGTAAGTTCACAAATATATATATATATATATATACTTATTATGTTTTTACGGCGGCAGTGCAGAGGTATAAGTATACAATTATACAATACACGATTACATGCAATGTACGTCTGAGAAGAGAGACGAGACTGTGTTTCCAAAAGGAATTGACTACATTATCTAGAGTTATCATTATTACTTATTTATATGTATGTATATATTATTCTCATATTAATTATTAATTATTACTCTTGTAAAAAAAGTGTAAATCATCATAATCGCCTCGCCCTTTGCGGGGAAAACGGGAACGAGTGTTGCCATATTATCTTGCTAATAAAGTCGATATGAAAACGACGCTCGGGTCGCGTTAAAAATTATTTATCCAAATTTCTTAATCTCGATGGTACAAAGATCTTGAAAGTCCCCCCCGTCAATTGAATCATCGTGGGACGTGAGCGTTTGTTTTTAATTTTATTTGGTCGTTAAGAGCGTCTTCCGGATCATGACACACCGTACTTTCCTCTCGCGTCGTTTATCGTCTCGACTATAATATGTCGTCGCTTTTTTTTTTCATATAACACACCGTCATTGTAATAAAAAAATTAACAAAACGACACAATTTGGTTACACGAAGATCTTACACCGTACACACTTAGCCACTGCGTTCGCGTAATCTATATCTCTCGTCATTTGTTACATGTATATATGTACCCAACGTAAGAACTTATTCTTGAATCGAACTCTTTCTCTCTCTCTTATGTATAGAAATCTACACACATATACGTACTTCAAATAGGTAAATGCGGGCTTCGTAACGTATAATAAAAAACGCAGTTCGGCCTCTCTCGCTTGAATCGATTCGAAAAAGTATACGTCGGGATGACAGTATTATAGATTATAATATGGAAAAACCTAAATTAAAGAAGACGAACATGAGACAGAGTATATGCAACGTTACATTATATATTAGGAGTAGCTGTCCGTGTGCCGCTGCTGCTTTGATTATTTAGTTGTTCCAGTCTTCTGTTTGATGATCGTTGCGAAGAGCTTTGCACGAACAGTCGGGGGGGGGGGGGGAGAGGATATATCTGCCGCATTATTAATCCGAGCTGGCAGCCCTCGCACTATTTCTCGAAACGAGTTATATATATATATATATATATATATATATATATATATATATACATATACATGACATATATGCATCTGGTATATACGCGCGCTCGAGTGTGTGCGTGTGTGTGTGATGTCCATGTATGTTTTGTAGTAGTAGTGTGCGTATGTGTACTTCTCTTCGCATCGGGACACTATATATATATATAGACTGACTCTAATCGCTGTGGCTGGCCAACCAGGTCGGCGAACTCCTTGGCCAAGAAACGTTGATTCTTGACTTTCTCACGAGGTATTTCAGTAGCGGCCACAATCGCGATAGGCAGCCAATGATAGGGACCTGGATAGGACTCGAATATTACATGCGCGAGCCTTTTTGCTGGAGGACCTAGAATAGACAAGACATCCAGATTCACTTTTCTTTCATGTTCTTTTTTTTTTGTTTTTTTTTTTTTTTTTGCTTCCTTTCATTATAATCGAGGCTCGATGTATATACTTTTGATACTATATGTATATATGTGCATTGTACGCTCTTAAATATATGATTTCTTTTTTCACAACGCATTTAGTCTGTATATGTACTTGCAAGCTGTGTCCATATGGTCGAATTTTAATTATGATTTTTTTTTTTTTTGTTTTCATCGATTCGCCATGCAGAGCTTTCTTTTAGCGCGGGTGAAATGGGAAACGCGGAAAAAATCATTCGGCGTTTCGCATGTCCCCCTGTATATATACGAAACCAAGTTACAAGCGCATGTTTGTGTCTTTTAGCCTCAACCAGAAACCCAATTTTAGTGAACATTGCGTATTGTTATTGTATGGCATTAAATTTCTTGTACTTGATACGATATCAGTATATACTCAAACTCTAAAACCAAGCAAAACGACTGTTTGTCAAATCTCTAGATAAACATACAAAAATAATGTAGAAAAAAAAATGAAAACGAGTCAATACAAGAGCTACGGTATTATTTATGTAATATAAAAAAAAAAAAAAAATTGTGCACACAACAAGCTTGAAAGCGTATATATAATATTTATAAAAAAAATAAGACGCCTGTCTCCCTTGTAAACAGTTACGTATAACGAAAAAAAAAAAAAAAACAAAGAAACGACAAAAATCAACGACGGCTATATACTTAATAAAATATGCGCAATATAAATAGTAATAGTAATAATAATACAGAGAGAGATAGTCGTGTACAGATACGTGTGTTAATGTAGCCTCGGCTCTCTCGCTCAACGCTCCAATCACCCAAAAAGCAGCAAGGACCTGGTACTTACTTTGGCATTAAAATCCTCCCTCTCGTAAGCGTGTAGCCCCTCTTTTGAGTGAGAAAACCAGCAACGGCGACCGCCAGCACACACAGAGAAAATGTGGTTCGCGCTACACACTGGCAGAGTAGCCTGCATGCACCGTTAAGTGTCATGCGGATCACGCAAAACAAAAGGAATCACTAGATACCGATGAGAGGAACAGATCTTTATTCCAGTTTTTTTTTTTTTTTTTTCATTTTTGTTTGTTTTTTCTTTTACTTAAAATCTGATATGCATGCTTGCGTTACAATAATAATAACAACTCTGCGCGCGGGTTAGACGCACAAAAAAAAAAAAGATTTACAAAATACCATTGTAAAAGGACACATGCTCATGCAGAAATATGAACCCTTGGCAATAGTATATCAATGTATAATGGCTAGATGATGTATAAACTGTATATAAGTGCGGTATCCTTTCGTGATGAAAATATTTATGTTTTCTTTCTCGAGAGCGAACGTCCTTGTGTGATTGTATACATTGGTTTGCTCAATCGTGACAATACAAACGTGTGCAAAAAAAAAAAAAGGAAACGAAAATGTATTTCATGTATATACTTGGAATGCTAATCTCTCTGTGAGTTTCTATTAGTCACACGTGTTGTTAATACTTTCATCAGAAATTACGCAATTAGCAATTAAATGTAAATCCATGTCTTTAAATACATCTACTATATACCACTAAGACTCATCGAGTCTGCCCTTCTCTCTTAGTCTTTTTGTAATTAATAAGGCACGATTTTTAGAATTTTTTAAAATAATATCAGCGTAATATCAGTGATGATTTGATGAAAGAGGCAGTCTTGATGAGTTTAATTAAAATGTCAAAAGCATTATTACTGTATTAGTGTCTACCGGTAATAGTAAATAATTTGGTACACAATATTCTCATTAAAACTTGAGCTAATGTAAAGTATAGGCCTAATTTTGAGTAGTTGAACGACTCTGGCCAGGTTGTGAATGCACAAAATTTGTTCGGGATAGGAGTGGTACCTTGACACGATCTGTAGACTCCTGTTCTTTGCTGGTCAATTGCGTGGGTCCGTACTCTCGACTAACAACGCACAAAAACTCGGCGTGGTCTTCGTTTCCATAGGTGTACTGAGAGCCAATGTTGATTAGCTGCAAGAACAGAGAAATTAGTAACAGAATTCATCTTGAATCTCCCATGTCCCACAGAACATAAGTGAAAAATAAGTAAGTAAAATACCTGTTCAAACTTCCATCCATCCGACATGGTGGAAACCATCTGCGTCAGCTCATCCTCGTGGCACTGAATAACTCTGTAGACGTGCTTTTTAGAATCTCTGATTGGCCGCGTATCTCTGAGGATGATCCTCTCCTTGATAAGCTTGATGAGCTCGGTGATGTTGTAAAACTCGGCCTCCTCCAGAACACCTTCCTCGGCAAGGTCCTTATTTATGACGAGTTTACCGTGTCTCAGGTAGTTGAGGATAGGACTGAAGTATGTGGGGTCTCTGTCAATAAGGTATGCTCCAGTTTCATCCTACAAAGAGCAGAAAAAAAATAGAGCAGAGGTTATAGACACAGTTGACTGGCCTGGCCAGAGAGCGCAACGGCACACAAAGGGACGAAAGAGAGTAAAAGGCCGCGCACTGTACACACACACACACACAGCGCGATCATGAATATATATAGAGAGGGTGAGAGACGCGGGGTTGCACAAGCAATATCTCACCGATGCACTTGGCGCATGCACAGGCCCGAGAGAGCCGAGAGGGTGTGCGGGTGAGAGAGAGAGAGAGAGGGAGAAAGAGTGCAGTATGTCAGGAGCTGCTGCGAACGACTAATGAGGCTGCACGATCGAAGAGCTCGTGCGCGCGGGGTCGGGGTCGAGGAGGCTCATGTACACAGCATCGTCCACAACACTCAGCTTTCATATGCGTATCATCTATCACGCAAGATTCTAAGACTAACCCTGTCGGATATGAGGTCCGAGTCCTCCTGGCAGAGTCGACAGAGAAACGAGTTGGGGTCGCGCGTCAGGGTGGTCTTGGCTGTGAGAAAGTAGGTGCCTCCAACGTTGAGCCTGACCCACTGATTGTTGCCCCGCTGCGACTGGTGATTGTTCTTGCCGACTTGGTGCAAATTCGTATCGCAAAACTCCGCCATGTTGACTAAATATTACAATATATATCGTCTGTATACGAGAAACACGAGACTCTCTCCTCGTGTCTAGTTATGCACTCGATCACAGTGATGCTCCGTCGCGATCAGGGTGCACGACGCCACTGCACTCTCGGGACGCGCGCGAGTCTAGCTATAGCGGCTCTAGCCCCCCCCGCGCACAGTAGCGCTCTGCGGTGATCTCCACAACACTGCGCGCGCAGCTGCAGCTCGATATGTCTGTGTGTGTGTGTGTATATGTATCCTATATACACAGCTGTAAACTCTACGGCGACGTTATATATTATATTGCACCCTGTGTACGTAACTTGCCCCCTGCGCGCGGCTGATGCTCTCTGCAGCTTCGCTGCTCCGAGATTATACCGGGGAGAAATTGCTGAAACGCGAGATTATAGGCAGGTAAACACACCGGATGCCCGCAGGGGGGGGGGGGGATCAGTGCAGACTTGACTCGATTATTGCGCGCAATCTGCTCCGACTTCAGATTACTGTTATATATATATATATATATATATATATATATGAAATTCGCGTACATTACGCTATAGAGAGCTACCAGTGCTACCACAAGCAGCGGGGCAGCTAGTGCTCTGCGCGCACAATGCCCCCGACATCGTCGCTCCTAGAGCAATCGTATCCCAGTCGTTTTCCCTCTCTCTAGATCTTGCAATTCCGGGTTCTGGTCGTGGTATAATATCTCTCTCTCGACGTTATATCTCGACATACGCCAACGGGCAACGGCGGGAGAGAGCTACGCGAATAAAAGTGTCGCACTTGGCGAGCATCTCTCGAGTATAGCTGCCGTACACAGCTGTATAACTATACACTTTGTCGAGGAAAAGAGAGAGAGAGGGAACGAGCAGCGGGGAAAAAACGTAAGAGGAACGTCCAAAGTCGCGAGCGCGCGAGCGGCCATCTAGAGCAGCAGCAGCATCGTCGTCGTCCTCGTCGTCGTCGTCGTCATCGTCCGATCAGTGCAGAGAGAGAGAGAGAGACAGACCGAGTGAGAGTCAGCCAACGGAGAGAAAGACCGAGACCGAGCGAGCTAGAGAGAGAGAAGTGGTCAGCTATAGCCGTTCGGTCTTGTGATGTCCGGCGGCTCCTCCGTGTTGGAGAGGCTGCTGTTGCTGCTGTTGCTGCTGCTACCGCCGGGTCGACCTTAGACGACTCTTAGCTGATCGAAGATATGCCGGTCAAGGTGGACGTGGTGCCGCCGCCACCGGCCAACTCCAAACAGCCGGGCGTCACCAAGTCGCTCCTCTATAACGGCTCGCGCTTCCAAGGTTCCCAAAAGTCCAAGGGTAACAGCTACGACGTTGAGGTCGTGCTGCAGGTGAGTCTCGCGTGCGCGCGCGCGCGCGCGAATTACGACGATAACCTAAAGCGCGAGAATCGTCTTACGTGTCATGTATGTAATTTTACGAATTTTTCCTCTATCTCTCTCTCTCTCTTTCAGCACGTGGACGAGGAGAACAGTTACTTGTGCGGCTACCTCAAAATCAAAGGTCTTACCGAGGAGTTTCCCACTCTGACGACCTTTTTCGACGGCGAGATCATCTCCAAGAAATACCCGTTTCTCACTCGCAAATGGGATGCTGACGAAGATGTTGATAAGAAACATTGGGTGAGCAAGAGAGATGCACTTGCGGATAAGATTTTTCCTTGGCTTATCAGTTTTGCTAATTTTTCACTCTTCGCTTCATTTTTCCAGAGCAAATTCGAATCGTTTTGTCAGTACGTCAAGACATTCAACTCTGACACTTTTGATTACGAAGCACTGAAAGGAACTGACTACGTTTTCATGAGATGGAAGGAACACTTTTTAGTGCCTGATCACACGATCAAAGATATCAACGGTGCCTCCTTCGCGGGCTTCTATTACATATGTTTTCAAAAATCTGCCGCTTCCATCGAAGGCTATTACTATCACCGTAGCTCTGAATGGTATGTATTTCTTAATCTAAATTGAGCTGTTACTCTTCTTGCTGGTGCAAGGTATATAATTTCTGCTTTTTCCATCAACAGGTATCAGTCTTTGAATTTGAGGCATGTGCCAGAACACAGCATACAGATCTATGAATTCAGGTGAAAAAGGAAAAACACGCCCCGTCCGTCTTCGCGACAGCTCCGTGATCCATTCCTCACTGAACTTTCGTGGTGGTCCTTGTAATATTTTGCGTTCTTATATTATATTACTATACGTGTCTGTGCTTGATAAACGGACTAGTGCCTCGAACGTCGGTGAGTGATAGTAAAGCTAAAGCGCTTAATTGTCAATCGATTTTAGTTAAATTAAGAGTATCACTGCAATCATTATTTTCGCTTTACCGCGCATTTGTGATCAGGTATTTTATTTTCTAATTTCGTTTTTTTCTGCGACAGCTGTAATTTCTAATTTCAGTGCTGAACATGTACACAAAACTTTTTTATGAATAGGAATCATTAGAATTTTTACGATTTTCAGATTTATGACTAAAAAGCGTGAAGAAAATCCAGAATTACCTCGTACTAGTCAAGCTACGAAAAGTCAAAATTTAATGCTTTTGCGAGCAGTGATTACTTAGTTTGAAAAAATTAAAACAAAAAAAAATATTTTAAAACGTTCTTAAAAGAATTGAAATTTATTAAAAAATCAAAATAATAGTTTTTGAATTAACAGTTATTTAAATATATATTTAAAATTAGAAGCATACTTACAAATCACTGCTTCCAAATATCTTAATGTGTGTAACATTTAAATAATCATTGAAAGGTGCATTACCATCAGTGTATTGAACTTAATGCATCAACAGAACAAAGAGCAATCTTTCATTGAATTAAAGAAAATCATATGTATAGATAATAATAAACAATACAATGTAAGAAAGAGAGTAGACGAACAAGTACGTAAGAGGGTGGATCATTCGATTGATTATTAATGAAGACGATGACGACAAAATTTGTTCTGTTTGGAGAAATGAAAATTCCGTTTGACTGTCCCTATATGCGTGTTGCCCGTGATTCGAAAATGATCTGTAAACCACGAAATATTGGCAAAAGACGAGGGCAATTTACGTTTGCACTTACAGATTTATAATTTATTAATTGTAAAAAGTAGTTAATTGGGCTGTGTCTGTTATAACAAGGATTTATTGAGTAATAATGCGACCCGTTTATTCATCCATTCATATATTCATTAAA
The DNA here is from genome assembly GCA_024372645.1 of Trichomalopsis sarcophagae. NCBI lineage: Eukaryota > Metazoa > Arthropoda > Insecta > Hymenoptera > Pteromalidae > Trichomalopsis > Trichomalopsis sarcophagae. The sequence goes on from QLSS01000007.1 coordinate 2,525,668, forward strand.
ATTATTTTTAATTTTTTTTTTTCGTTTCATGTGATTTTTGCGTGAAAATGTCTGACTCCATCAATTTTTATTGTACAAAATCTTGCGTTGATTTTAAATCGGATGAACTTTTGTGTTTTTTTAAAAATATTTTTGCAGTTTTCGTCTATTTATGTACATATAAAGGCGTTAGTTTCTATTATCTAGATGCTATGGAATACGCATATTGACGAAAGTACTTTTGTACATCCTTCACTTTATTCGCGCATAAGCTTGAATGGATCGAGTGTATGTATTTGATATTTTGACAATCCTCCGTTGTACATATGACAAAAAATGTCGCATTTAAAGTAAGCAAAAACAAAAAATTAAAAATGATAAGCATTAACTCAAAGGCAGTATATGTTAGGACTTGAAAGAAAATCACTGTCGGCTAATCCGATGTGAATTAGTGAGTAGCTTCGCTTGAAGTATATATTACTTGAAACGACTTTATTGATTATTCCGCGTGTAATATACTTTATAATGTTCAAACACGCGCTGAAGATAATTCACTAATGACAACGATGATGCTCATATACGTGATTTCATTTAATCGATATTTTTTGTTTCTCCTTATTTATTATCGAGACTAGTGCAAGAAGACGTGGAGGAATTTCAATGAATGAGAATATATTCACTGCGATTTGTGAAAATTAAAGACAAATTGTATGTGTAATAAAGACTAGTGTTGTATTATAAAAAGAAGAATGTTCTCTGATTATTTGTCATTAATTATTTATGCCTTCGAAAAGTTACAGGTACTTCGAACTAGGCAACTAGATACAATATCTTATCTATAACTTAACTATACTTCTGTTTAATTAGTTTTATAAATATCATGTCAACATTTGCAATTATAAATATTTTCTTTGTCGATATAGTGAATTTGCAAAGTATGAACTTGAAAATAAAAAATAAAATTGAAATTTTTATTTTGGTATCTCTACGAAGATGGCTGCTAAGAAGAAGATATATATTTCTTCAGATTTTTAGCTATTTTCATGGATAATGAGTAAAAATTTTGATACGTGGAGTTGACAGTCATAAACTTTATTTTAATTATCGTCATGTATAATAATTACAAAATTACAATCATTGTATAAATATATAAGTTTATTTACTAATGTTGAGGCACATCTCATATCATTGTATGTACATTGCAACTGTCCCTAATTTTGAATTTAGTTCCAGACCGCATCACGTAGGCAGTCCTCAATAAACGTTTTGTTAAGGTTACTATTATTAAAGTATTTGTCAATAACATTATTATCATTATCATTATCATTCTCAATAAATACCAACAAAAACCTTTCCATTTTAGGGAGGTTCAACTAACTTATAATAATTCTTCGTCACTTTGAAAAAGATAAGAAAATATTCCTATACATCGGTGTTTTCTTTTTTAAATTATGTTTCTTATCATTTATTCGTTTTCTTTTTATACTGTTCATTGCATTAATAATAGCTCTTTATAAAATTTCATTTTAGAAAATACTGTCGTTAATTTTAAGTAAATTTAATACGGTTTTCTATTCGTGCATTCTTACGTGTAAACACACGAATGTAGTTTCTATATATAGAAATAAAAAAACAAGTAAACACAACATTTCATGTTCGATATTTTGTTAAATGAAAAAACACGCTTAAATGCGCTCGGTTATTGTCGTCTTATAATTACAAGGAGCCATGCCGTTCTACAATTCATTGGAATTATAGATCTGACGTTTTAGTCAACCTCTCATTTGACTTTCAGGCTCCATTTTGCAACAGTCTTGCATGGTAAGTATGTAAGGCACTACACTGGCTACGCTTACTCTGCCTATGAGTCCCGCAAAAAAGAGATCTTCTAATACTCGAGGATTTATCGATCGAAGAGGGGCTAATCGCAAAAGCAATTTTGGTAATCTGTCTGAACCCACTCTTTGTTGCAATTCAGTCCAAGCGGCTTCTTGCAGTATTTGGACGCGTTTTCGCCAAACGCCCGCAAGAACGTTATCTGAAAGTATAAAAGATTTATAACAATCTGTATATAATTTGAGTTACATTTCTAAGTAGTTTAAACGTTTTAAATGCATTCACATACCTGCACTGAAAAGTGTAAGCGCTTTAAGGTACGCGTATTCTACAGAATCAACTTGCAATTTGTGAAGTGAACTGACACAGTCTTGCAGACGACAAATATGCTCAGTCACAGATTTAATTTTATTCGCCGTCATTTTTTCTTGAGCAATACTAGCTTGAAGATGATTTATGATCCATGTTAGAATACTGGGAAGAGAAAGAGTATAGGCACATTGGGCTAATCCAAGAGTAAACAATTGTCCCCAGGAGCAACGTACCAATGTCGTTTGTATTTCTGAACTATAATAATAATAAGTAAAGGTAAATATCTATGGAAATCGATAGTTTTACGAAGATAAATAAAGCTGCTTACGGAAGCGATTGAAAAGCAGGTATGCCTCTGGCCCAGTGAACGGACAAAAATAGTAATCTTGCGGCACTTTCGCAAATGTAGTGGATCGACAAATACGCTGGAGCTGGACTAGGAGCTCGTAATTCGAAATGCATGTGCCTTTCAAACAGTAATTGACCACAATTCCAATCTTCCTCTGTATCACCATCACCGCTGCCATTTATGTTCTAAAGAAATTAAGCGAAAATTAAAAATTAAGCAATCTAAATTTTCACGGATTCATTATATTATAAACGAGAATAACTTACATCTCCAGCCATAAGTTTAGCCATATTGTCTAAAGCTTGAGAGATTAGAAGTCGTTCACGGGCTAACGTTAAGGCATCGCTAAGATCGCTGTCGCTACTCTGATGATCTTCCATATTAGGACTTTCAGGCTGATGTTGCTGCTGCTGCTGCTGTTCCCAAGCATTAGGCGCTGCTGTTGTTTCAATGGTAGGCACTGGTTGTGGTTCTGGTTTAATACGAGTTCCACGAGTAGCACCCTTTCCACCAGCTCCTGCTTCATTACTACCCAGAACAGGCTTTCTCTCGTGTTGAACAGCTGTAACAATTATTTTGAATCGACATTCACGTGCTTATTTGCATGAGATTCTTTTCAATTAAATTATTCATCATTAATCCTTTAAGCAACTTACAATCACTTCTCATGCCCATAGCTAGACACTTCTGCAGCCTGCAGTACTGACAACGATTCCTGTGGTGCTTGGTAACTTCACAACTTTTACTTCCTCTGCATTGGTAACCAAGTTGTTTGCGAATACTACGTTTGAAGAAACCTTTGCATCCTTCACAGCTGATAGCTCCGTAGTGTCTTCCGCTAGCTCTGTCACCGCACACAACACAAAGTTCCAGTGACAAACCTAAGCCCAAGCAAGAATTGCGCCCATCTCTGGCTATCTTCATCTAAAAGCAAACGTAGGCATTAAATCTGCAATTTTTGTCACATAAAACTCTGATGGGCAGTCACATCTACTAACCTCCATGTCAACACCTGTGTTGCCTCTCATGTGTTCCATGCCAGTCTGAAGGTGATGGTGTATCATACCAGCAGCTGCGGCCGCTGCAGCGGCAGCTGCGGAGTAGTCTACGCCTCCGAGTTCTCTCTTCAGCTTGTGATCAGACATGTCCAGATCCTGAATATTCTCAATGTTGCTGTTCTGCAAATCCAGTCCGATGTGATGCCTTCTGAGAGAACGGTAATCCCTCACCCCAATGCTGTGCAAGTCTGGCTTGTTCTCGTTGTGTCTGTCCTCGTTGCAGTTTGCTCTCAGTTTGTTGTTGACAACGGGTTTGGACTCCTTCTGCAGAGACAACGATCCATGAGCACGTGAAGAATAAGAAATGGAGAGAAGAGAAACAAGAAAGCAGTCGGACTCACCTCGGGGTAAGCGTCAGCTTCGGGTTCAGCCTCTTCGTCCTCTTCCTCTTCCTCGTCATTTTCCTCCTCTTCCTCGGGCTCCTCCTCCTCTTCCTCTTCGCTGTTGTCCTCGTGTTGTTGCTGCTGCTGTTGTCGTCGATTGCGATTGTGTGCGGCAGCGGCGCTTGGCCGGAAATTCGTCTCCCCCGTCTTCTCCGCTGCAACAACGGCTTGCTCGACCTTCTCGTACTCGACGTCTCTCTCCATATCTCTCTCTCGTTCTCTAAAAATAAAAAAGCCCAAAACACACGGTTCAGTTTGGTCGCGCTCAGCTGCACTCTCTCTCTCTCTCTCTCTCTCTCTCTCTCTCTCTCTCTCTCTCTC